>SJYW01012725.1:111613-122488 GCA_006410735.1 Raphicerus campestris
AAAAAAAAAAAAAAAAAGGAAAACTGGCATTTTCACATTTCTGTTGTAGAAGAAATAATGGTATTATAGACTATGAAGAATGATTTTCATATGGATGATTTTTATGATGATACTTGATAAAATCCAAGAGCTTAATGCTGAGTTATAACACAGTAAATTCCATGGAAAATGCATTGAATTGTAAGGCAGATTGTAAATGGACTATATTCAGCTAGCAAGGCAATCAACATATCCACATTATTTTCATACTGTGCATATTCCATCATGATTTGGAATCCACATTTGAAATGCAAAGCAGAAATGAGATATAATATTTGGAAGTGGTACAAAAATCTTCATATGATTTAGTCATTAGATTTCTTTTACTATTTAAAGGATCGTGACTATATTCTATAACATTAATTATTACTTCTGATAAATTTATGACAAATATATGCACCTATTTTGAACTGAAAATATCAATGAAATTAGAATCAAAATCTAACAGAACATCAAAAATATATATGAATTTGATTGGTATGAAAATATTAAGGTTTACCTGACTATTGTTTCCACATATTCCTGTATAACGCAGTTTTAGGAATCATCTGCTTTAAAATATATGAAGTATATGGGGGTAAATTTANGTAAATTTATGACAAATATATGCACCTATTTTGAACTGAAAATATCAATGAAGTTAGAATCAAAATCTAACAGAACATCAAAAATATATATGAATTTGATTGGTATGAAAATATTAAGGTTTACCTGGCTACTGTTTCCACATATTCCTGTATAATGCAGTTTTAGGAATCATCTGCTTTAAAATATATGAAGTATATGGGGGTAAATTTAGAGTATTTTCCAGTGTTGAGTTGTATCATACAGAAAGCCTTTAAAATGACAAAATAGTTTAAAATTAAAAAAATAAATTATTAACTTACCAACTAAATCTTTCCCTCAAAATATAGTCTGATATTTTAGATTGCACTTGAAATATATTCAGAACCTCAAGTACTACTGTAGNAGTGTTAAGTTGTATCATACAGAAAGCCTTTAAAATGACAAAATAGTTTAAAATTAAAAAAATAAATTATTAACTTACCAACTAAATCTTTCCCTCAAAATATAGTCTGATATTTTAGATTGCACTTGAAATATATTCAGAACCTCAAGTACTACTGTAGAGAATTTCATACAAAATTAGAGAAGAGATTATTTTGGATATGTATTTCCTGTCCTTATCTTTATCAAGGACTCCAGCTGAATTTATCTAATTGCATGCTTGCCATTTCTTCTTTGGTATATAACAGATATCTTGATATTAACATGGCCAAAACTTAATTTAATATATCCTAACCTGCCAGTCTCAAAGTCAGCTACATTTTAGTGAATAGTACCACTAGCCAGTCTCTTAAATCAAACATGCAACTTAGGTCTGATTAANAACTCCAGCTGAATTTATCTAATCTCAGATATCTTGAGATTAACATGGCCAAAACTTAATTTAATATATCCTAACCTGCCAGTCTCAAAGTCAGCTACATTTTAGTGAATAGTACCACTAGCCAGTCTCTTAAATCAAACATGCAACTTAGGTCTGATTAATTTTTTATTATCCAGTGTTAAGTCTGTCTGCAAAACTTAATGATAATAATCTTAAAAAAAGAGTATAAAGTAAATATTCTTCGACATAATATGGCCAAATATGACAAACTCACAGCTAATATTGTGGTGTGGTGGTGGTTTACAAGTCATGTCCGACTCTTGCTACCTCATGGACTGTAACTTGTCAGGTTCCTCTGTCCATGGGATTTCCCAGGCAAGGATACTGGAGTAGGTTGCCATTTGGGATCTTTTAGAGCTGAAAAAGGAACACTGGTCTCTTGAATGGCAGGCAGATTCTTTACTGACTGAGCTATAAGGGGGTTCAGTTTAGTTCAGTTCAGTCACTCAGTTGTGTCCAAATATTTGTGACCCCAAAGACTGCAGCATACCAGGCTTTCCTGTCCATCACCAACTCCTGGGGCTTGCTTAAACTCATGTCTATTAAGTCAGTGATACCATCAAAGCATCTCATTCTCTGTTGACCCCTTCTTCTCCTGCCTTCAGTCTTTCCCAGCATCAGGGTCTTTTCCAATGAGTAAGTTCTTTTGCATCAGATGGCCAAAGTATTGAAGCTTCAGCATCAGTCCTTCCAATGAATATTCAGGGTTGATTTCCTTTAGGATTGACTAGTTTGATCTCCTTGCTGTCCAAGGGACTCTCAAGAGTTTTCTCCAACACCACAGTTCAAAAGCATCAATTCTTTGGCACTCAGCTTTCTTTAAAGTCTAACTCACATCCATACACGTCTACTGGAAAAATCATAGCATGGAGGTACTCAACAGTAAAATGCTGAGAGCTTCTTCTCTAGGAGGAATAAGGCAAGATTTGCTTCCTCTCACCACTTGAAGACTTTCCAGAGAAATTATGCAAGAAAAATAAATAAAAGACAATCACATTGGAAAGGAAAACTTACATTTGTCTTTATTTGCAGGTGACCTGACAAGGTATATAGGAAACATTAAAGACTTCAGCCAAAAACTTTGGGGACAAATAAATTTAAGTTTGCATAGTACAAAATTTGTTTAGGAAAATCTCTTGCATTTCTATACATTAACTAGGATCTTTCAGAGAGAAATAAATGGTGTTGGGAAAACTGGACAGCTAGGAGCAAAAGAAAGAACCTGTATTCTTTTCTTACCTGACACACAAAAGTCAATTTAAAATAGATTAAAAACTTGATTAAAAACCTGAAACCATAAATTTCCTGGAAGAAAACGTACTGGACAAACTCTTTGATGTCATTCATTGAATTGAATCATTTTATTTGATTTGAAACCAAAAGCAAGGTAACATGCAAAAATGCACAAGTGTAACTAAATCAAACTAAAATGCTTCTGCAAGCCAAGAACACAATGAAAAGGAAACCTACAGGATGGGAGATGATATTTGTAATCCATGTATCTGATAAAATAATATCCAAAATGTATAAGGAACTGAGCACCAAAGAATTGATGCTTTTGAACTGTGGTGGAAAAGACTTTTATGAGTCACTTGAACAGCAAGGAGATCAAACCAGTTGATCCTATAGGAAATCAACCCTGAATATTCTTTGTAAGGAATGATGCTGAAGCTGAAGCTACAATACTTTGGCCATCTGCTGCAAAGACCTTGGGGGAAAAGCTTAATGTTGAGAAAGATTGAAGGCAGGAGGAAAAAGGGGTGACAGAGGATGAGATGATTGGATGGCATCACTGAATCAATGGACATGAGTTTAAGCAAAACCCAGGAGATGGTACAGGACAGGGAATGCTGGTGTGCTAGAGTCCATGGGGTCACAAAGAATTAGACACGACTGAGCAACTGAACAACAACACAAGGAAAGCAAGAGAATCAAATAGCAAAATAATCTGATTAAGTAATGGGTGGAGGAGCTGATTTTTTTTTTTTCAAAAGAAGACATACAGATGGCAAACAGATACAAAAAAATACTAAATATCACTAATAATCAAGGGAATGCAAATCAAAACCATGAAATATTATCTCATATTTGTTAAAATATCTGTTATCAAAAGGGAGAAAATTGAAAAGAAAACCCTTATATATATGTACAACCGCTGTGGAAAACAGTATGAAGGTCCCTCAAAAAAATTAAAAATAGAATACCATAGGATTCAGTAATCCCACTTCTGGGTATAAATGCAAGGGAAATGAAAACAAGATCTTGAAGAGATATTTGCTGTCCCCTTTCATTGAAGCATTATTACACTAGCCATGATATGAAGACACCCTAAGAGTCTATCAGTAGATGAATGAAAGGAAGATGTAGTACATATACATACAATGGAATGCTATTCAGCCATGAGAAAAGAAGGAAATCTTTCTATTTGCATCAACATAGATGGACCTAGAGGACATTATGCTAAGGGAAATATATCAGAGAGAGAAAGAAAAATGCTGTATGAAATCCCTTATATGTGGAATCTTAGAAGAGCTGAGCTTATAGAAAGAATAAAATGGTAGTTAAAAGTATAGGGAATGGGGAAAGTGGAGAGATGATGGTCAAAGACTACAAACTTTCCGTTAGAAGATGAACAGGTTATCGAGATCTAACTTATAGATTGTGATTATACTTAAAAATACTGTATTATATACTTGAAAACTGTTAAGAGGGAGATCTTAAACATTGTAGCACAAAAAGACATTATATTTATATGGTGGGATCGAGCTGTTAGCTAATACAATGGTGGTAATCAAATCCTGAAAGATGATGCTGTAAAAGTGCAGCACTCAATGTGCTAGCACATTTGGAAAACTCAGCAGTGGCCACAGGACTGGAAAAGATCAGTTTTCATTCCAGTCCCAAAGAAAGACATGCCAAAGAATGCTCAAAATACCACACAATTGCACTCATATCACATGCTAGTAAAGTAATGCTCAAAATTCTTCAAGCCAGGCTTCAGCAATACGTGAACTGTGAATTTCCAGATGTTCAAGCTGGTTTTAGAAAAGGCAGAGGAACCAGAGATCAAATTGCCAACATCTGCTGGATCATTGAAAAAGCAAGACAGTTCCAGAAAAACATCTATTTCTGCTTTATTGACTATGCCAAAGTCTTTGACTGTGTNCTGAGCAACTTCACTTTCACTTTTCACTTTCATGCATTGGAGAGGGAAATGGCAACCCACTCCAGTGTTCTTGCCTGGAAAATCACTCCAGTGTTCTTGCCTGGAAAATCCCAGGGATGGGGGAACCTGGTGGGCTGCTGTCTCTGGGGTCCCACAGAGTTGGACATGACTGAAGCAACTTAGCAGCAGCAGCAGCAGCAGTACATATACTCTGTTGTTGATTTTTGAGTTAGCTTTTNTGGAAAATCCCAGGGATGGGGGAACCTGGTGGGCTGCCGTCTCTGGGGTCCCACAGAGTTGGACATGACTGAAGCAACTTAGCAGCAGCAGCAGCAGTACATATACTCTGTTGTTGATTTTTTAGTTAGCTTTTGTGTATTATGTAAAGAAGAGGGCCACTTGCATTCTTTGACCTGTTTGATATTCAATTGTTTCAGCAAGATTTGTTTAAAAGATTATCCTTTCTCTTTTAAAATTTCCTGATCTCTTTGTCAAAATCAATTGACCAAAGATGTATGGGTTTATATCTGGACTCACAGTGTAACTCTATCGATCTGTATGTTAATCTGTATGCCAACTCCACACTGACTTGATAACTCTTGTTTGTAGCAAGTTTTGAAATTGGGGAGAATGAATTCTGTGATTTCATTCTTATTTAAGATGATTTTGTGCCTTGTGTTTCTTGCAATATGCATGAATTTCCAGATAAATATGTAATTTTATGAAAAAAAGGCTAGGGTTTTTTAATAAGCATTTTATTCAGTTGGTAAGTTAGTTTAAAAAGTATTGCCATCATCAGTATCAAGACAGTATCAAGTCTTCTAGTCAATAGACACGGGATGTCTTTTCATTTATTTATATCTTATATCTTTAATTTTTTAGCAATGTTTACAGATTTTAGTGTATAAATCTTACACTGTTAAATTTATTAAAAATTTATTAAAAATTTATTCCTATATATTTTATTAATTTTATTATATTATAAATGGAGTTGTTTTCCTAATTATTTTAATTTTTAATTGTTAGTGTGTAGAAATAAAATCAGTTTTTGTATATTGATCTCAACATAGGCATATAAGATTTTTTTTTAATTGGAGGATATTCTTTATAATATTGTATTGGGTTTTGCCATACATTAACATGAATCAGCCATAAATATACATATATCCTCTCCCTATTGAACCTCTCCCCTACTTCCCATCCTATTCCTTTAGGTTTCCCAATATAGTCTATGTGTTTCTTATTTGAAGTCTGTTACATTGCTTTTCATCTGTTCAAAGAAAATAAAGAGCTATTTTCTAAGTCACCATGTTGCTGTTGCTGATAAGTTGCTTCAGTCATCTCCGATTCTATGCGGCCCCATAGACAGCAGTCCACTAGGCTCCTCTGTCCCTGGGATTCTCCAGGCAAGAATACTGGAGTGGGTTGTCATTTCCTTCTCCAATGCATGAAAGTGAAAAGCGAAAGTGAAGTCACTCAGTCATGCCTGACTCTTAGTGACCCCATGGACTGCAGCCTACCAGTCTCCTCCATCCATGGGATTTTCCAGGCAAGTGTACTGGAGTAGGGTGCCATTGCCTTCTCCAAAATGACCATAGTATATCTTTATTACTCAAGCCTATAGATACTGAAAACAAACAGTATAATGTAACAATACAAGTTGAAACATTTAGTAAACATGTTTGTGTGAAACAGACTATGTAGACTGCCATAGAGAACAAAATATATAAGGAACTGTTCACTGTGTAGATCATTACCTACACAATTGGGCAAGCTAAATGAGATTTATTTGTAATGAAAATTCAATGAACACCTTTATTCGCCTATATCTTCAGTTTTTTTATACTCTGAGTAAAAGTCTTTTAAAATATATGTCTTTTGCAAATGTTTTCTCCTATTCTGTGGCTTGCATTTTTCACCTTTGTGGCAGTATTATTTTAAGCATAGTTTTTTTTTTTAATTTTGATATAATCTATTTTACTTGTTTTACATATGTTGTTTTGTGGTTTTCTTGAGGTGTTTAGGAAGGCTTTGCCTGACCCAAGATTACAACCCTAATGTTTTAGCCCGTCTCATCCTGGAACAATGCTGCTCCAGGGTGCTTAGTCAGCACAGCAAATTGCATGTAATTCCTCATTGTAAGAGCAAAAAGTGCTCAAATTGCTTAAAAAAAAAAAAAAAANATTATACAGAATGAAGTGAGTCAGAAAGAAAAACATCAATACAATATATTAACACATATATATGAAGTTTAAATAGATGATAATGATGACTCTATATGCAAGATAGTAAAGAGGCACAGATGTAAAGAGCAGACTTTTGGACTCTGTGGAAGAAGGCAATGGAGGGATGATTTGAGAGAATAGCACTGAAACATGTATATTACCATATGTGAAATAGATGACCTGTCCAAATTCAATGCATGGAGCAAGGCACTCAAAGATGTTGCACTGGGACAGCCCAAAGGGATGGAATATGGAGGGATGTGTGAGCAGGGTTCAGGATGGGGGGACACATGTACATCCATGGATGATTCATGTCAATGTATGGCAAAAACACCACAATGTTGTAAAATAATTAGTCTGTGATTAAAGTTAATTAATTTAAAATGAGGTGAATCTGTGGGCTCATATGGTTATTTGTTTAACATCTTGAGAAAATGCCAAACTGTTTTCCAAAGTGTCTGCACAGTTATATCTCTCCACTGACAATATCTGAGTGTTCCAACATCTATGTCTTCACCAATGCTTGTCATTGTCTTTTTCATTATAGCCATTCACTGGGTGGAAAATAGGCATATTCTTCTTGTTTTCATGTGGATTTTCACATGACAAATGTTGAACACATTTTAACATGGTTATTGTCTCTTTCTGTCTCTTCTTTACATAGCTTTCTATTAAAGTATTTTCCCCATTTTTAATTATGTTACTTTCTTTTCAGTTTAGGAGTACTGTTTTTTAATACTCTGAGTAAAAGTCTTTTAAAATATATGTCTTTTGCAAATGTTTTCTCCTATTCTGTGGCTTGCATTTTTCACTTTTGTGGCGGTATTATTTTAAGCATAGTTGTTTTTTTTTTAATTTTGATATAATCTATTTTACTTGTTTTACATATGTTGTTTTGTGGTTTTCTTGAGGTGTTTAGGAAGGCTTTGCCTGACCCAAGATTACAAATATTTACTTCTGTGTTTTTTTGTAAATGTTTTATAGTGTTAACTAGTACATACACCAGAGAAGGCAATGGCACCCTACTCTAGTATCTTGCCTTGAAAATCCCATGGACGGAGAAGCCTGGTAGTCTGAAGTCTAAGAGTCTGACATGACTGAGCAACTTCACTTTCACTTTTCACTTTCATGCATTGGAGAGGGAAATGGCAACCCACTCCAGTGTTCTTGCCTGGAAAATCACTCCAGTGTTCTTGCCTGGAAAATCCCAGGGATGGGGGAACCTGGTGGGCTGCCGTCTCTGGGGTCCCACAGAGTTGGACATGACTGAAGCAACTTAGCAGCAGCAGCAGCAGTACATATACTCTGTTGTTGATTTTTTAGTTAGCTTTTGTGTATTATGTAAAGAAGAGGGCCACTTGTATTCTTTGACCTGTTTGATATTCAATTGTTTCAGCAAGATTTGTTTAAAAGATTATCCTTTCTCTTTTAAAATTTCCTGATCTCTTTGTCAAAATCAATTGACCAAAGATGTATGGGTTTATATCTGGACTCACAGTGTAACTCTATCGATCTGTATGTTAATCTGTATGCCAACTCCACACTGACTTGATAACTCTTGTTTGTAGCAAGTTTTGAAATTGGGGAGAATGAATTCTGTGATTTCATTCTTATTTAAGATGATTTTGTGCCTTGTGTTTCTTGCAATATGCATGAATTTCCAGATAAATATGTAATTTTATGAAAAAAAGGCTAGGGTTTTTTAATAAGCATTTTATTCAGTTGGTAAGTTAGTTTAAAAAGTATTGCCATCATCAGTATCAAGACAGTATCAAGTCTTCTAGTCAATAGACACGGGATGTCTTTTCATTTATTTATATCTTATATCTTTAATTTTTTAGCAATGTTTACAGATTTTAGTGTATAAATCTTACACTGTTAAATTTATTAAAAATTTATTAAAAATTTATTCCTATATATTTTATTAATTTTATTATATTATAAATGGAGTTGTTTTCCTAATTATTTTAATTTTTAATTGTTAGTGTGTAGAAATAAAATCAGTTTTTGTATATTGATCTCAACATAGGCATATAAGATTTTTTTTTTAATTGGAGGATATTCTTTATAATATTGTATTGGGTTTTGCCATACATTAACATGAATCAGCCATAAATATACATATATCCTCTCCCTATTGAACCTCTCCCCTACTTCCCATCCTATTCCTTTAGGTTTCCCAATATAGTCTATGTGTTTCTTATTTGAAGTCTGTTACATTGCTTTTCATCTGTTCAAAGAAAATAAAGAGCTATTTTCTAAGTCACCATGCTGCTGTTGCTGATAAGTTGCTTCAGTCATCTCCGATTCTATGCGGCCCCATAGACAGCAGTCCACTAGGCTCCTCTGTCCCTGGGATTCTCCAGGCAAGAATACTGGAGTGGGTTGTCATTTCCTTCTCCAATGCATGAAAGTGAAAAGCGAAAGTGAAGTCACTCAGTCATGCCTGACTCTTAGTGACCCCATGGACTGCAGCCTACCAGTCTCCTCCATCCATGGGATTTTCCAGGCAAGTGTACTGGAGTAGGGTGCCATTGCCTTCTCCAAAATGACCATAGTATATCTTTATTACTCAAGCCTATAGATACTGAAAACAAACAGTATAATGTAACAATACAAGTTGAAACATTTAGTAAACATGTTTGTGTGAAACAGACTATGTAGACTGCCATAGAGAACAAAATATATAAGGAACTGTTCACTGTGTAGATCATTACCTACACAATTGGGCAAGCTAAATGAGATTTATTTGTAATGAAAATTCAATAAACACCTTTATTCGCCTATATCTTCAGTTTTTTTATACTCTGAGTAAAAGTCTTTTAAAATATATGTCTTTTGCAAATGTTTTCTCCTATTCTGTGGCTTGCATTTTTCACTTTTGTGGCAGTATTATTTTAAGCATAGTTTTTTTTTAATTTTTATATAATCTATTTTACTTGTTTTACATATGTTGTTTTGTGGTTTTCTTGAGGTGTTTAGGAAGGCTTTGCCTGACCCAAGATTACAACCCTAATGTTTTAGCCCGTCTCATCCTGGAACAATGCTGCTCCAGGGTGCTTAGTCAGCACAGCAAATTGCATGTAATTCCTCATTGTAAGAGCAAAAAGTGCTCAAATTGCTTAAAAAAAAAAAAAAAAAGCAATGCTTCAAAATCTGATAATCTTTTCTTAATTTACTAACATCATGGCTGCTTATGTAGACCTGCTCATGTCTTCCTGATCTGCCAAATTTTTGAACTCAGTTTGCCTGTATTCCAGATACAGAACCTATGAGTTAGGGGGACATGAAAAGCCAATTTTCATCCATTCCCTAGTAAGATAGAGAGCATCTGTTTGGCTTTATGAATAGGTGGGCTGCATTTAATCTGTACAGGATTTCTGTCTGGGAGCATGCCCTGTCCTGGGATCTCAGAGCCCACTCTGCTCCACCCTGCCCTGTCCATTGTCCAGTCATTCCTTGATTACCTCATCATTAGCCAAATCTCCCATCTCTTTTTAAATCTCTTGCCTTAAATTGACTACATGTCTTGTTGCTTCTAATATTTTCTGATTCTAATACTTTAAATGCCTAAAACCATCCCCAAAGTCTATCAGCCACTCAATATATTCTCAAACCCTTAACTTTGTGCATGTATGTGCTCAGTTATGTCCACTCTTTGTGACTGCATGGACTGAAGCCCACCAGTCTCCTCTGCCCATGGAATTTTACAGGCAAGACTAATAGAACAGGCTCCCATTTCCTCCTCCTGAGAATCTTGCCAACCAAGGAATCAAACCTATTTCTCTTGCATCTCCTGCATTGCAGGTGGATTCTTTACCACTGAATCACCTGGGAAGTCCTTTTAATTTTGGATTTACTGAAAATATATACTTAATTATTTAATATTCTACTTTATGGCATTTTCCCAATATTATCCAGTTCTCCAACACTGAAAATGTACATTCTGTGAAAGTAGTTTCTAGATATTTTTAGCAGATTGATTATATTTAAAA
>SJYW01012725.1:134788-148483 GCA_006410735.1 Raphicerus campestris
GGGGGGCAATGAGGAGATACCCCTCATCCAAGGTAAGAAACAGTGGCTGTGCTTTGCTGGAGTGGCTGTGAAGAGATACCCCACGTCCAAGGTAAGAGAAACCCAAGTAAGATGGTAGGTGTTGTGAGAGGGCATCAGAGGGCAGTCACACTAAAAACATAATCACAGAAAACTGGTCAATCTAATCACACTAGGAACAGAAACTTGTCTAACTCAGTGAAACTAAGCCATGTCGTGTGGGATTACCCAAGATGGGAGGGTCATGGTGGAGAGGTCTGATAGAATGTGGTCCACTGGAGAAGGGAATGGAAAACCACTACAGCATTCTTGCCTTGAAAACAGTATGAAAAGGCAAAATGATAGGATACTGAAAGAAGAACTCCCTAGGTAGGTAGGTGCCCAATATGCTACTGGAGATCAGTGGAGAAATAACTCCAGAAAGAATGAAGGGATGGAGCCAAAGCAAACACAATACCCAGTTGTGGATATGACTGGTGATAGAAGCAAGATCTGATGCCGTAAAGAGCAATATTGCATAGGAACCTAGAATGTTAGGTCCATGAATCAAGGTAAATTGGAAGTGGTCAAACAGGAGATGGCAAGAGTGAACATTGACATTCTAGGAATCAGCGAACTAAAATGGACTGGAATGGGTGAAATTAACTCAGATGACCATTATATCTACTACTTCAGGCAGGAATCCCTTAGAAGAAATGGAGTAACCATCATGGTCAACAAAAGAGTCCGAAATGCGGTATTTGGATGCAATCTCAAATATAACAGAATGATCTCTGTTCGTTTCCAAGGCAAACCATTCAATATCACGGTAATCCAAGCCTATGCCCCAAGGTGAAGAAGCTGAAGTTGAATGGTTCTATAAATACCTACAAGACCTTTTAGAACTAACACCCCCAAAAGATGTCTTTTTCATTAGAGGGGACAGGAATGCAAAAGTAGAAAGTCAAGAAACACCTGGAGTAACAGGCAAATCTAGCCTTGGAGTACAGAATGAGCAGGGCAAAAGCTAGTAGAGTTTTGCCAAGATAATCCACTGGTCATAGCAAACACCATCTTCCAACAACACAAGAGAAGACTCTACACATGGACATCACCAGATGGTCAATGCCGAAATCATATTGATTATATTCTTTGTAGCCAAAGATGGAGAAGCTCTCAGTTCAGTTCAGTTCAGTTTCTCAGTCGTGTCCGACTCTTTGTGATCCCATGAGTCGCAGCATGCCAGGCCTCTCACCAACTCCCAGAGTTCACTCAGACTCATGTCCATTAACTGAACTGAAGTGATAAATCACATATGTACATATATAATACAAATTTTAAATGTGTCCCATCTTCAAACTTGGCCTGAACATCACTAATTTAGAATAGAAATTATCTCCTCCAGTAGATGAAGGAGAAAATGCTTTCTTTTAGACTTTAATTTCTTCTTAAGTGTAACAGTAATATTTGCAGACAACTGATTTTGTTTGTTGTTTATTACCTTCTGGAATTTAGGTCTATGGTAGTACCACTTTGGTGGTCCCAGGTGGTGCAGTATTAAAAAATCCACCTCAGAGATGCAGGTTGGACCCCTGGGTGGGTAAGAGTCTCTGAAGGAGAAAATGGCAACCCAATCCAGTATTCTTGCCTGGAGAATCCCATGGACAGAGGAACCTGTTGGGCTACAATCCATAGAGTTGTAAAAAATCAGATACAGCTGAGAGTGCACACATATAGACACACACTATAGCTTTGGGCTGAGGTAATTTAAACTACTTCTATCAAATTATTTTATAAGTGGAAAAAGTTAGAAATAAGCTGTGTTTCCTTGTGTGTGTGTGTGAAATTTTNGTCGCAGCATGCCAGGCCTCTCACCAACTCCCAGAGTTCACTCAGACTCATGTCCATTAACTGAACTGAAGTGATAAATCACATATGTACATATATAATACAAATTTTAAATGTGTCCCATCTTCAAACTTGGCCTGAACATCACTAATTTAGAATAGAAATTATCTCCTCCAGTAGATGGAGGAGAAAATACATTCTTTTAGACTTTAATTTCTTCTTAAGTGTAACAGTAATATTTGCAGACAACTGATTTTGTTTGTTGTTTATTACCTTCTGGAATTTAGGTCTATGGTAGTACCGCTTTGGTGGTCCCAGGTGGTGCAGTATTAAAAAATCCACCTCAGAGATGCAGGTTGGACCCCTGGGTGGGTAAGAGTCTCTGAAGGAGAAAATGGCAACCCAATCCAGTATTCTTGCCTGGAGAATCCCATGGACAGAGGAACCTGTTGGGCTACAATCCATAGAGTTGTAAAAAATCAGATACAGCTGAGAGTGCACACATATAGACACACACTATAGCTTTGGGCTGAGGTAATTTAAACTACTTCTATCAAATTATTTTATAAGTGGAAAAAGTTAGAAATAAGCTGTGTTTCCTTGTGTGTGTGTGTGAAATTTTCTTTCTTTCAAAGCCTTTTGAATTATAGCAGTTTGCTTAAAATGACCTTTCCATTTCCTCGAAGATAGAAACATTTTTCATGGTTACTAGGGTGATAGTAAGAACTAGAGGAAGAAAATTCTGTCTTGATTTCTGTCAGAATAAAGGGTGTTTCAGGTTGGAAAGGAAATTAAGAAAGCACTTTTTCTGTGCTGCAATCAAATTAGGTCCATGTTCAAAACTGCAGTCCTTTCTTAACTATTTCCAGAATATAGTTATATAGAAGTGACTTCATATAAATGATTTTCCTTACATATAGACTATTAACTGTTCTCCTTTTTTAAAGTATTTCATACTTCACTTCTAGATGCAGGTTTTCGTCAGGGTGATGAAGATACTGTCTGTCTTAGGTAGTCTGAAATGTGAATGATGAGCTCCAATAAATACATCCATGGCTCCAGCAGGCCTGGGAGTATGTTGGCTGCTTCACTGTGGTATCTCCCAGCAATTTTCTAGCCGCACTATCTCAGTGAAGTCAGACCCCTCTTCAAAGTGTGGGTTACATGTGTATCAGCAGACTTGTTAAAGCTCAGAGAGAGGTGACAGCTGCCCAGCCTGCTAAGTATAGATTTCATTTTCATTACCAGTAGGTGAACTGCTCCATGGGTCTCTTATTAAGGCCAGTCTGATTCAATAGCCTGAAACCTCCTTGAAACCTGTCTGCTTTCTCCCTTTTTAAAATTTCAATTGTTTGTTAACCAGGTAAATGCCACAAGCAGACTTTTGTCCAGGGAAAGAAACCAGACTTTCATCTTGATATTTCCCATGTAATAATTCCAGGACATTTTCAAATTGAAATTGTGCTCTAATAATTGTTTTTGGATTTTTCTGGATTATTTAGGTCATTTATGGATTAATTCCTAATAATTCAGAAACATTAAAAGAAAGAGATTCTCTTCTACTCCTAAAATCTTTCTTTCTTTTTTTTTTTTTTTGAGACTAAGATTTAATAGAGGCAAGGGGAAGCTCAGAGTTTGGAAAGCCTTTGGGCAATAGCATGGAAACAGGATGGAAAACAGCAGGACACATGGAGAACAGGAAAGTGCAGAATGCAGAGCTTATTATGATAATTTTTATTATGTAAATATGACACTCAAGTTCTTTTTGACTTAAATTTGGTTTCTCTTTCCTTCATGTTAGCCTAAGAGATGAGATTCAGCTCATCAGTGAATGAAGGAATTTGCCATGAGGAAAGGAGAGAGAGGAATTAAGGAAGAAATTTTTAAAAAAATTCTTTTTTTCATTCAGTTCTGTCACTTGAAGTCCTTTTAAACATCTCTGTAGATAGCAATGTCTTCTTATTCTTCGAGCCAGCCATGCTCTGACTACAATAAATGCCTCAAGAAATATAAGAAACCTTCTTCTAATTACTAAGAGAAACTTTTCCACCTTGTCTTACTGACAAAGAGACCTTGAGTCTTAGGACATTTTGCAGTTCCAGTCTATTGTTTATTTATTTATTTCTGAAGTAATTCTAAAAACTGTAGTGGTTCAACCTGGGCTTTGCTGCCCTTCATTTTATCGTGTGTTGCATATATTTTGGGGCTTCCCCGAATGGCTCAGTGGGTAAAGAATCTGCCTGCAATGCAAAAGACACAGGAGATGGGTATTCAATCCCTGGGTCAGGTGATCCACTGGAGGAGGAAAATGGCACACCCACTCTAGTATTCTTGCTTGAAAAATCCCATCAACAGAGGAGCCTGATGGACTATAGTCCAAAGGGTCACAAAGAGTCAAAAATAACTGCACAACATGACACATTTTTAAAGCACTTAGGAAAAAAGGAGGATTCTAGGTATGTGATGAGGAGAACTAGACTTCATGTAGAGAAATAACATTAATTTAGTGTTACAAAGCACATATTTTAGAGTAAAACAAAATTGGAATTAAATTCCTCACTAATTCCTCATAATCTGGGAAAGAGAGCTTAAATAAAATTATTGATTTTTAATAGTGATGCTGNGTCACAAAGAGTCAAAAATAACTGCACAACGTGACACATTTTTAAAGCACTTAGGAAAAAAGGAGAATTCTAGGTATGTGATGAGGAGAACTAGACTTCATGTAGAGAAATAACATTAATTTAGTGTTACAGAGCACATATTTTAGAGTAAAACAAAATTGGAATTAAATTCCTCACTAATTCCTCATAATCTGGGAAAGAGAGCTTAAGTAAAATTATTGATACTTAATAGAGATGCTGAAGATTTAAAAAAAAATTCCCATGCAAAACTGTTGCTATTGTATAGTGGCCAAGTTGTGTCTGATTCTTAAGACATCATGGACTATAGCCAGCCAGTCTCCTCTGTCCATGGAATTTCCCAGGCAAGAATACTGAAGTGACTGCCATTTCCTTCAGAGGATCTTTCTGACTCAGGGATTGAATGCATGTCTGAATTGACAGGTGGATTATTTACCACTAAGCAGGAAAGCATAATACTGTGGTAGTGGTGGTTTGATAGCTAAGTCATGTCCAATTCTTGCAACCTCATGGACTCTAGCCTGCCAGACTCCTCTGTTCATGGGATTCTCAAGAACACTGGTTGCCATTTCCTTCTCCAATACAATACTGTGATAAACACTAAGTAAGATAATTTCACTAATACTGAATTTTAACTTCAATTTTAACCACCAATTCCAGGTATTGTCATGATTTTAAGTACATTTTTTCCTCAAGCTTACAGCTCATTTGAAACATGACATTTTGTAAATGTGATGCAGGAGAGACAATTTATATATAAGGAGTTGTTTAAATTGAAATGTTTATTCTACCTGATTTTGATTGAAAGAAAAAAAGGTTATTTTAAAGGAGCTGAATGTTTTATTTTTCCTAAAGAATGACATAAAGTGAAAAATTACACTTCATTCTACCTTTGAATCTTTTAGCATCCCTGCCCTTCTGAAATCACATTGATTGTTTTCACAGCTACAGTCACAATGCAGTGTGACTCAAGTAAATACAGATTATTTGTAATAGTCATATTCAAGAAGAGTTCTGAGAGTAAGCATCAGCTTTTCCACTAAATGTTGGATACTTTCATATTCATAAGTTTTTAATAGATAATATTATGGTAACATTCTTATCTGGAATATCCCAATGACAGAGTGGCCTGGCAGGCTACAGTCCATGGGGTCAAAAAGGAGTTGGATACAACAACAATCAAGTAGCATCTTTGCAAATTATTAACCAACATCCCCCAGTTATGCCTTCATTTTCTTAGGTTTCATTTCAGATAGTGCCTTTTTCTGTACTTGGGTAATATGAAAGTACATTTATCCCATATTTACTAAGCATATCCTGTATTTTGAGGACTGTCAGTTGGGGTGCTATATTAATTTCCACTGATTAGATTCTTTTTTGAACACAGAGAAGTTCTCAGGGTTAGGTGAACATTCTTGAATTAAAATTGTAAGAGAATAGTTTGAAGAGTAAAGTTTTACAAATAAAATCTGTTCATATTAGGAATGCTGTGCTGTGCTAAGTCATTTAGTCAGGTCTGCCTCTGTGACCATTTGGACTGTAGCCCATATGGCTCCTCCATCCATGGGATTTTCCAGGGGAGAATACTGGAGTGGGCTATCATGCCCTCCTCTAGGGGGTCTTCCAAACCCGGGGATCCCACTTCAGACTCTTAAGTCTCCTGCATTGACAGGTGAGTTCTTCACCATTAGTTTCTCCTGTATAGCCCCATATTATGGATATCTACAGTCAAAGAAAGTATTAGAGTCATAGGGTAAAAATTCTGTCATGCTGNAAGACATCATGGACTATAGCCAGCCAGTCTCCTCTGTCCATGGAATTTCCCAGGCAAGAATACTGAAGTGACTGCCATTTCCTTCAGAGGATCTTTCTGACTCAGGGATTGAATGCATGTCTGAATTGACAGGTGGATTATTTACCACTAAGCAGGAAAGCATAATACTGTGGTAGTGGTGGTTTGATAGCTAAGTCATGTCCAATTCTGGCAACCTCATGGACTCTAGCCTGCCAGACTCCTCTGTTCATGGGATTCTCAAGAACACTGGTTGCCATTTCCTTCTCCAATACAATACTGTGATAAACACTAAGTAAGATAATTTCACTAATACTGAATTTTAACTTCAATTTTAACCACCAATTCCAGGTATTGTCATGATTTTAAGTACATTTTTTCCTCAAGCTTACAGCTCATTTGAAACATGACATTTTGTAAATGTGATGCAGGAGAGACAATTTATATATAAGGAGTTGTTTAAATTGAAATGTTTATTCTACCTGATTTTGATTGAAAGAAAAAAAGGTTATTTTAAAGGAGTTGAATGTTTTATTTTTCCTAAAGAATGACATAAAGTGAAAAATTACACTTCATTCTACCTTTGAATCTTTTAGCATCCCTGCCCTTCTGAAATCACATTGATTGTTTTCACAGCTACAGTCACAATGCAGTGTGACTCAAGTAAATACAGATTATTTGTAATAGTCATATTCAAGAAGAGTTCTGAGAGTAAGCATCAGCTTTTCCACTAAATTTTGGATACTTTCATGTTCATAAGTTTTTAATAGATAATATTATGGTAACATTCTTATCTGGAATATCCCAATGACAGAGTGGCCTGGCAGGCTACAGTCCATGGGGTCAAAAAGGAGTTGGATACAACAACAATCAAGTAGCATCTTTGCAAATTATTAACCAACATCCCNTTCATAAGTTTTTAATAGATAATATTATGGTAACATTCTTATCTGGAATATCCCAATGACAGAGTGGCCTGGCAGGCTACAGTCCATGGGGTCAAAAAAGAGTTGGATACAACAACAATCAAGTAGCATCTTTGCAAATTATTAACCAACATCCCCCAGTTATGCCTTCATTTTCTTAGGTTTCATTTCAGATAGTGCCTTTTTCTGTACTTGGGTAATATGAAAGTACATTTATCCCATATTTACTAAGCATATCCTGTATTTTGAGGACTGTCAGTTGGGGTGCTATATTAATTTCCACTGATTAGATTCTTTTTTGAACACAGAGAAGTTCTCAGGGTTAGGTGAACATTCTTGAATTAAAATTGTAAGAGAATAGTTTGAAGAGTAAAGTTTTACAAATAAAATCTGTTCGTATTAGGAATGCTGTGCTGTGCTAAGTCATTTAGTCAGGTCTGCCTCTGTGACCATTTGGACTGTAGCCCATGTGGCTCCTCCATCCATGGGATTTTCCAGGGGAGAATACTGGAGTGGGCTATCATGCCCTCCTCTAGGGGGTCTTCCAAACCCGGGGATCCCACTTCAGACTCTTAAGTCTCCTGCATTGACAGGTGAGTTCTTCACCATTAGTTTCTCCTGTATAGCCCCATATTATGGATATCTACAGTCAAAGAAAGTATTAGAGTCATAGGGTAAAAATTCTGTCATGCTGAAAAGATGTTAGCAAGACAGTGATGCCAGGTGCCCAGTGCAATTTGAGGAATTTTTTCAGAAAAGAACACACTCATAGAATAATTTGAGGACAGAAGGGACAAAGTAAATTTATTTTACAGTTTTTTTTTCTTTTCACTTGTCATGTATCATTGACAGTTTAAATGTATCTTTACACAGTAAAAGCTATGAAGGAAAATTCAATATATGTAGTGGAGTTATAAAATATTTTAAAATATTAACAGTTCAGAGAACTCATTCAAACAACAGGATCCACAAAATAGTAAATAACATAAAGAAACAGTATTGTTTGAAACGTGATGAAATGTTTTATTAGTTTAAAATTAAATTCCATTTAAATTAAATATCCTTTTTATTTCTTCATCCTCCCGCCCACCATCCTTTGGCATCTGAAAAATCCCTCTGTGATTGGATTACAAAGTTCAAGGAAGTCCAGGAAAGGAGCATTAAAAAGTAGCTAGGTTGAATTTTTGAAAAGTTGCAAGATACATGAAACAAAAATAGCTAGTCAAATACTCTTCAAAAGTATTAAGATAATAAAACATGAGGAAAGGTTGAGCATCTGGTATTATTTGATTTATTTGCAATTTTGAAATGATCATTCTTTCAATAAACTTATCACAAGCTGTCCTTTTTATATGGGGCTGTATTTGATTTACTAATGTTTTATTCAGAATGTTTGCATTTGCAGTCATAAGTATATTTGTATGTCATTTTTAAAAATATCTACATATAATATTGTATATCTAAATACAGGTTCTTCCCCTACCTGTATTGACATGTTGCTTGGCTTCAGAAAATGAATGAAAGGTATTCCCTTCTTGTTTCTGAAAGGACATTGTGCACTGTTAGTATTACTTCTTCCACAATATTACAGAGAACTCACCTGTGTAAATGGTAGAGTTTTCTATGTGAAGAGTTTTTAACTATTTTTTCAATCTCGTGGGAAATATAAGGCTATGTCTCTTCAATTAATATATCCTTTGGAGTTAGCTTTGATAAATTGCATTTTTCAGGAATTTTTTATGTGATCTTATTTGTCCCATTTAATTGAAAAATAGCTCTTCACCAACCTGGACACTCTCTGAACCCCATGTCTGTGTGTGTTCAGTCACTCAGTTGTGTCTGAATCTGTGACTCCACGGAAAGCAGCATGCCAGACCTCCCTGTCCATCACCAACTCCTGGAGTTTATTCAGACTCATGGCCATTGAGTGGGTGATGCCATCTCATCCTCTGTCATCTCCTTCTCCTCATGCCTTCAATCCCTCCAAGCATCAGGGTCTTTTTATTTTATTTTATTTTTTTTAAATACTTTATTCTACTTTACAATACTGTATTGGTTTTGCCATACATTGACATGAATCAGCCACAGGTGTACATGATCTCCCAATGCTGAATGAGTCAACTCTTCATACCAGGTGGCTAAAGTATTGGAGTTTCAACTTCAACATCAGTTCTTCCAAAGAATATTAACAACTGATTTCCTTTAGGATGAACTGATTGGATCCCCTTGCAGTCCAAGGGACTCTCAAGAGTATTCTCCAACACCACAGTTCAAAAGCATCAATTCTTCAGTGGTCAGCTTTCTTTATAGTCTAACTCTCACATCCATATATGACCACTGGAAAAACCATAGCTTTGACTAGATGGACCTTAGTTGGCAAAGCAATGTCTCTGCTTTTTAATATTCTGTCAAGGTAATTTTCCTTTCAAGGAGTAAGCATCTTTTAATTTCCTGGTTGCAGTCACCATCTGCAGTGATTTTGGAGCCCCCAAGAATAAAGCCTCTCACTGTTTCCACTGTTTCCCCATCTAGTTGTCATGAGGTGATGGGACCAGATGCCGTTAACTTAGTTTTCTGAATTTTGAGTATTAAGTCAACATTTTCACTAACCTCTTTCACTTTCATCAAGAGGCTCTTTACTTCTTCATTTTCTGCCATAAAGGTGGTGTCATCTGCATATCTGAAGTTATTGATATTTCTCCCAGCAATCTTGATTTCAGCTTGTGCTTCATCCAGCCCAACATATTTCATAATGTACTCTGTATATAAGTTAAACAGGGTGACAATATACAGCTTTAACACACTCCTTTTCTTATTTGGAACCAGTGTGTTTTTCCATGTCCAGTTCTCACTGTTACTTTTTGACCTGCATACAGATTTCTCAGGTTAGGTGTCTGGTATTCCTACTTCTTTATTAATTTTCCACAGTTTGTTGTGATCCACAAAGTCAAAGGCTTTGGCATGGTCAATAAAGCAGAAGTAGATGTTTTTTCTGGAATTCTCTTGCTTTTTCACTGATCTAGTGGATGTTGGCAATTTGATCTCTAGTTCCTCTATCTTTTATAAATCCAGCTTGAATGACTGGATGTTTATGGTTCATGAACTGTTGAAGCCTGGTTTGGAGAATTTTGAGCATTACTTAACTAGCATGTGAGATGAGTGTTATTGTGTGGAAGTCTGAGAGTTGTTTTTCATTGCCTTTTTCAGGATTGGAATGAAAACTGACCTTTTCCAATCCTGTGGCCACTGCTGTTTTCCAAATTTGCTGGCATATTGAGTGCAGCACCTTCACAGCATCATCTTTCAGGATTTGAAATAGCTCAACTGGAATTCTATCACTTCCACTAGCTTTGTTCATAGTCATGCTTCCTAAGGACCACTTGACTTTGTACTCCAAGACGTCTGGCTCTAAGTGAGTGATCACACCATCATGATTATCTGGTCTTGAAGATCTTTTTTGTATAGTTCTTCTGTGTATTCTTGCCACCTCTTCTTAGTATCTTCTGCTTCTGTTAGATCCATGCTATTTCTGTCCTGTATCAAGTCCATCTTTGCATGAAATGTTCCCTTGGTATCTCTACTTTTCTTGAAGAGATTATTCGCCTTTCCCATTCTATTGTTTTCCTCTATTTCTTTGCATTGGTCACTGATGAAGGCTTTCTCGGCTCTCCTTGCTATTCTTTGGAACTCTGCATTCAAATGGGTATATCTTTCCTTTTCTCCTTTGCCTTTCGCTTCTCTTCTTTTTTTTTTTTTTAATTTATTCTCTTTCTTAAGTGTTTCAGCTGTGACCATATATAACATTTTTTAGATGGCTCCTCTGCCCTTTGACATTTCCCCATAATTTTTAAAAGCATTTCCTTACTTTTTTGCATTGCAGGTACTCCTGGCTCATTTTGTATATTGCCTGTCTCAGTCCTGAAGTCGGTCATTTCTCCAATGAACTCTACGTTTTTGTTGTTTACTTAATTTTGCTTTTATTGGAAAAAAGTGTTAGACTTGGAGATCTGAATACTGGGTGTGTTAGTTCCTGCTGCACTGTCATTTGTCTACATCATGTTACAATGAGGAAGTATATGTACACATCTATATATATATATATGTATGTACACATGTCTTTAAGTATGTCTGGATGTAACTATTTGTATCTATGTAGAGCTACATGTGAGTTCATTCTTATGACTACAACTTTGATCTCTATTCTATTATATGAATCATTCTAACTTCCTTATCTTGCTTATTTATAAATTCACACCACACCATTGAAAAAACATGGTTCCCACCATTCATTATATATATTTACTTAATTTTTAAAATTTCACTGTATATGTATATCAGTATTAGAATTGTTAGCTTATGGTTTTCCAGTGGTCATGTATGGATGTGAAAGTTGGACTGTGAAGAAAGCTGAGCATCAAAGAATTAATGCTTTTGAACTGTGGTGTTGGAGAAGACTCTTGAGAGTCCCCTGGACTGCAAGGAGATCCAACCAGTCCATTCTAAAGGAGCTTAGCCCTGGGTGTTCTTTGGAAGGACCGATGCTGCAGCTGAAACTCCAATACTTTGGCCACCTCATGCGAAGAGGTGACTCATTGGAAAAGACTCTGATGCTGGGAGGGATTGGGGGCAGGACGAGAAGGGGACGACGGAGGATGAGATGGCTGGATGGTATCACTGCCTCGATAGACATGAGTTTGTGTGAACTCGGGAAGTTGGTGATGGACAGAGAGGCTTGGCGTGCTGCAATTCATGGGGTCACAATGAGTAGGACACGACTGAGCGACTGAACTGAACTGAACCACAAAACAGGGGCTTCCTTGATAGCATGGTTGGTAAAGAAATTTCCTGCAATGCAGGAGACCCCAGTTTGATTCCTGGATCAGGAAGACCTGCTGGACTAGGGATAGGCTACCCATTCTGTTATTCTTGGGTTCCCCTTGTGGCTCAGCTGATAAATAGTCCACCTGCAATGTAGGAATCAAGATGGCTGGGAGAAATATCAATAACCTCAGATATGCAGATGATACTAACCTTATGGCAGAAAGTGAAGAGGAACTAAAAAGCCTCTTGATAAAAGTGAAAGAGGAAAGTGAAAAAGTTGGCTTAAAGTTCAACATTCAGAAAACGAAGATCATGGCATCCTGTCCCATCACTTCGTGGGAAATAGATGGGGAACAGTGGAAACAGTTTCAGACTTTATTTTGGGGGGCTGCAAAATCACTGCAGATGGTGACTGCAGTCATGAAATTAAGACACTCCTTGGAAGAAAAGTTATGGCCAACCTAGACAGTATATTCAAAAGCAGAGACATTACTTTGCTAACTAAAGTCCGTCTAGTCAACGCTATTATCTTTCCTGTGGTCATGTATGGATGTGAGAGTTGGACTGTGAAGAAGGCTGAGTGCCGAAGAATTGATGCTTTTGAACTGTGGTGTTGGAGAAGACTCTTGAGAGTGCCTTGGACTGCAAGGAAATCCAACCAGTCCATTCTGAAGGAGATCAGCTCTG
This sequence comes from Raphicerus campestris, assembly GCA_006410735.1. Taxonomy (NCBI): domain Eukaryota; kingdom Metazoa; phylum Chordata; class Mammalia; order Artiodactyla; family Bovidae; genus Raphicerus; species Raphicerus campestris. The sequence continues at coordinate 147,502 of SJYW01012725.1, forward strand.
AAATTTCTTTGGAAGGAATGATGCTAAAGCTGAAACTCCAGTATTCTGACCACCTCATGTGAAGAGATGACTCATTGGAAAAGACTCTGATGCTGAGAAGGATTGGTGGCAGGAGGAGAAGGGGACAACAGAGGATGAGATGGCTGGATGGCATCACAACCTCGATGAACATGAGTCTGAGTGAACTCCAGGAGATGGTGATGGACAGGGAGGCCTGGCATGCTGTGATTCCTGGGGTCGCAAAGAGTCGGACACGACTGAGCGACTGAACTGAACTGAATGTAGGAGACCTGGGTTCAGTCCCTGGGTTGGGAGGATCCACTGAAGAAGGGAAAGGCACCCACTCCAGTATTCTGGCCTGGAGAATTCCTTGGACTGTATAGACCATGGGGTCTTAAAGAGTCAGAAACGACTGAGAGACTTTCACTTCACCACAAAACAGATTTCATATATATGTGTTAATATATGACATGTTTTTCTCTTTCTGATTTCCTTGCCACTGTGTAACAGACTCTAGGTCCATCCACATCTCTGCAAATGACCCAGTTCCATTTCTTTTTATCAGTCCAGTTCAGTCACTCAGTTGTATCCGACTCTTTGCGACCCCATGAATCGCAGTACGCCAGGCCTCGCTGTTCATCACCATCTCTCGGAGTTCACTCAGACTCACGTCCATCAAGTCCGTGATGCCATCCAGCCATCTCATCCTCCGTCGTCCCCTTCTCGTCCTGTCCCCAATCCCTCCCAGCATCAGAGTCTTTTCCAGTGAGTCAGCTGTTCGCATGAAGTGGCCAGAATACTGGAGTTTCAGCTTTAGCATCATTTCTTCCAAAGAAATCCCAGGGCTGATCTTCAGAATGGACTGGTTGGATCTCCTTGCAATCCAAGGGACTCTCAAGAGTCTTCTCCAACACCACAGTTCAAAAGCATCAATTCTTTGGCGCTCAGCCTTCTTCACATTCCAACTCTCACATCCATACAT
>SJYW01012725.1:177109-188216 GCA_006410735.1 Raphicerus campestris
AAAATAAAGTCTGACACTGTTTCCACTGTTTCCCTATCTATTTCCCATGAAGTGATGGGACCGGATGCCATAATCTTTGTTTTCTGAATGTTGAGCTTTAAGCCAACTTTTCAACTCTCCTTTTTCACTTTCATCAAGAGGCTTTTTAGGTCCTCTTCACTGTCTGCCATAAGGGTGGTGTCATCTGCATATCTGAGGTTATTGATATTCTTCCCGGCGATCTTGATTCCAGCTTGTGTTTCTTCTAGTTCAGCGTTTCTCATGATGTACTCTGCATATAAGTTAAATAAGCAGGGTGACAATATACATCCTTGATTTAATATGTCAGATAAGCCTAATTAACATTAACATTGTAAAGAGAGATTTATAAGATGAAAGAACAAATCCTTAAGGTTTTCAAGGAGCTCTCTGGTAAATTTCAGTTTAAGGGCAAGAAGTTCTATTTTGGATTTGATTTGGGGAAGGAAAAGGCAGAATTGTGAAAAATATAAAAATATTTGAACTCTTGATTAGGGAGGTCTGCAGATTTAGTTCAGTTTTGTCACTGAGTTGTGTCCTAGTCTTTAGACCCAATGGGCCACAGCATGCCAGGCCTCCTTGTCCATCACCAACTCCCAGATCTTGCTCAAACTCATTTCCATCAAGTCAGTGATGACATCCAAACTCTGTCATACCTTTCTGTTGTCCCCTTCTCCTCCCACCTTCAATCATTCCCAGCATCAAGGTCTTTTCCAATAAGTCAGTTCTTCACATCAGGTAGCCAAAGTATTGGAGTTTCAGCTTCAGCATCAGTCCTTCCAATGAAATTCAGTGATGATTTCCTCTAGGATGGACTGGTTGGATCTCCTCGCAGTCCAAGGGACCCTCAAGAATCTTTTCCAACACCACAGTTACATATTACAGAGCAACAAGACTTAGGTTTTCTGAAATAATCAAGAACATGATAGAGGTCAACAGAAAGCAAAATAAACTATTTTGATAAAACACAGAATCATGGTTACCTAGGTAGATTGCCCTGCATAAGGCAATGGCAACCCACTCCAGTACTCTTGCCTGGAAAATCCCATGGGCGGAGGAGCCAGGTAGGCTGCAGTCCATGGGGTCGTGACGAGTTTGATAAGACTGAGCGATTTCACTTTCACTTTTCACTTTCACGCATTGGAGAAGGAAATGGCAACCCACTCCAGTGTTCTTGCCTGGAGAATCCCAGGGACAGGGGAGTCTGGTGGGCTGCCGTCTACCGGGCCACACACAGTTAGACACGACTGAAGCGACTTAGCAGCAGCAGCAGGTACATTACTCAAAAGATAAAGAAAATACTTTTTAACATCTCTGATTAAGAGCTGACCAAAAAAAATCCAGGAAAACTTTGTTTTTCTAGATTTCAAGAAGTACAATTTTAACATTGTCTCACTTCTGAAAACTTATAAATTAATTAAATTTTAGCCAACTTGACTACATTAGATGTCTTCTATGTAAAACTTTTACAACTTTTTAATATCAAATTAGCTTTTTCTTCCTAATGTTTATTCTCTCTAATTTAAGAACAATTAGCCATTCTACCTTAGAATAAAGTTACTCTTTTTTTTTTTTTTACTTGTCAAAATGTCTGCTATGTACCTTTTATAGTTTTCATGCAAAGTAGTTTCTCTTAATTTTTATGATTTCTAATAATTTCTTTTATATATATTGATGTTGATTTTCAACCACTAATGATTTTTCTTTTACAAATAAATATGGGAATTCAAAAAATAAGTGTGAATTGTTTGTCATATACCAATATTTTGGATGAGTAGCCTAGCAAATTTTATAGCTATATCACCTCACACTTCTTAGAGAGATTCACAATTTCCTCAGTGTAATTTCTGATGTTTAAAACTCTAGGTTTAAAAATAACAAAGAAATTTTGAAAACTGCTTTTAGGCAAGCATACTACAATAACAACCTAGTGGGAGATGACAACACACTCAAGTATTCTAGCCTGAAAAATTCCATGGACAGAGGAGCCTGGTGGGCTACAGTCCACAGGGTTGCATAGAGTTGGACACAACTGAGCACACACACGACAACACTGTACAAAGCTAGCCATTGTCTTGTTATCTCCTTGTTAATTGTTTTAACTTTAATTAGTAAGCTCAAGTATATATTAAAAAAAAACCTCTTCTCATATTTTACTTAATGTTGACAAAAATTTGTCCATCTCATGAACTTCAAAAAAATTATATTGTTTCCTATTTTTTTCTGAGTGGTTTAGAAATATTCAATTTGTATAATTGCTCATTTATCTCTATGCCAATCTGAATAGAACTTCTTTAAAAATTTTATAAATTGATTTGTTAATATAATGCAGAGGTAGAAAAAGATCACATTTTACAACTTACTTGCATAAACATACAGATAGTTGTGAATAGACATCAGTGTTATTAAAAAAAATTTATGTGAAAGCGTCTGCCTCCAATGTGGGAGACCTGGGTTCAATCCCTGGGTCAGGAAGATTCCCTGGAGAAGGAAATGGTAACCCACTCCAGTATTCTTGCCTGGAGAATTCTATAGACAGAGGAGCCTGGCAGGCTATGGTCCACGGGGTCGCAAAGAGTCGGACATGACTGAGAGACTTCACTTCACTTCACTTTTGGCTGCACTGATGGTTTCTTGCTGCGTGTGGGCTTCCTCTAGCTGTGAAGAGCAGGGGTTTCTCTCTAGTCGTAGCATGCAGACTTCTCACTGCAGTGCTCTCCCTTGTTGTGAAGCATGGGCTTGAGGGTGCATCGCCTTCAGCAGTTGCGGCTCACTGGTTCTTGAGTGCTGGCTCAGTAGTTATGGCACGTGGGTTTAGCTGCCTAACAGCATGTGGGATCTTCCTGGACCAGAAAGGAAACTGCCTTCCCTTGCATTGCAAAGTGGACTCTTAACCACCGGACTACCAGGAAAGCTTCATAATTTTCTATTTAAAAATTTTAACCATTAATCAGTCAACACAGTAACCCACAACTCACTAGTTTATCTCTACTTTAAATTTCTTTCTGAATTGTTTCATGTTGCTGAGAACAGAAGAACAAGTTGAGAAAAACTTACTCAATTAGGACTGAAATCTTTAAACTAATATGTGAGAAAGGCTTTTAAGATTTTGTTTTGTCCTGTTATGAAATCTTAAGGAGGTTGTGGACTACATTTTAAGTACATGACTGAGGAAGCAGAGTGGCATCGGAATGTCTCCAAAGCCATCTGAGTGGACAGATTAAGGCTGTTTCCAATCAGCCTTTTTTTCCTTTTCAGCTTCAAGTAGTTGATCTGAGTCCTTTGAGAGCCCCTATTTGTGTAAAGGGTCTAAGATTTCAGTGATTATAAGGAACTGAGTTGTTGGGATGGGAAGGGAAGGGCTTAGCAGGAATGAGGAGGAGGTATGAAAGAGAGAGGTCTTAGAGGGTCAGTTTGTTTAGATCTTATTTGTCAAAGAGGTTATTAAAAATTTACATTATCCTTAGTAAAATCATGCCACCAAGAAGCAGGTGGATAGAGCTGGTTGTAGCATGTAGTCAGCAGGGGTTTGAGAAAGGAATTTTAATTTACTGAGAAGTTCCACTTGCAGAAGTAGAATCAGAGGTAGAACAGAGGGGGTCACTAAATGCTGGGAGAATTTTTGCTGCCTAGGATTGGGGTAGTCGCTGGAGTGGTGGCTGCATGGAGGCTGTGCAGAGCTGCTGGAGAGACTCTGAGGAGATACTACAGGTCCAATGACAGAGAAGCCCCAGCAAGATGGTAGGTATTGGAGTGGAGGCTGCACAGTGTTGGAGTGACTTTGGGAAGATACTCCATGTTCAAGACCAAAGGAGAAGCCCCAGCAAGATGGTAGGAGGGGTGAAACCATGTTTAAAATCAAACTCCATCACGCCAGAAACACTCAGAGGGCTCAAACAAGCCTTGTGCATACCAGGACCCAGAGGCCCCATAGAGACTGAGCCAGAACTCTATCTGAGTGTCTCCTGTGAAAGTACACGTCAGCAGTGGACTGCTGCAGAGGAAGGGGCTCTAGGTGCAGCAGACCTGGGTATGGCATAAGCCCTTTTGGAGGAGGTCAACATTAACTGGAGATCTGGCACTATAGAGCTGCCAGAACTTACACAGGACTGGGGAAACAGATTATTGGCAGGCATAAACAGAACCTTGTGTGCGTCAGGACCCAAGAAAAAGAAACAGTGACCCCACAGGAGACTGACCCAGACTTGCCTGTAAGAGTCCAGGAGTCTCTGGCAGAGTTGTGGGTCAGTGTTGGCCAGCTGCAGGGCTAGGGCTCCTGAGTGTAACAGTGCATGCATGGGACCTTTTGAAGAAGGTTACCATTATCTTCATATGTCCACCATCATTTGGCTTCAGGTAAATAACGGGGTGGGGGGGTAACATAGCCACACACATCTACAGAAAATCAGATTAGAGATTTACTGAACATGGCCCTTTCCTTTTCTTCTTTGTTTTTCACTTCTATTCTTTTCACAACTATCTGTAAGGCCTCCCCAGACAGCCATTTTGCTTTTTTGCATTTCTTTTCCATGGGGATGGTTTTGATCTCTGTCTCCTGTAAAATGTCAGAAACCTCAGTTTGTAGTGCATCAGGCACTCTATCAGATCTAGTCACTTAAATCTATTTCTCACTTTCACTGTATAATCGTAAGTGATTTGATTTAGGTCATACCTGAATGGTCTAGTGGTTTTCCCTGCTTTCTTCAATTGTTCCAAAGAATAGCAAGAACAAACAAGAAAGCCTTCCTTAGTGATCAATGCAGAGAAATAGAGGAAAACAACAGAATGGGAAAGACTAGCGATCTCTTCAAGAAAATTAGAGATACCAAGGGAATATTTCATGCAAAGATGGGCTCCATAAAGGACAGAAATGGTATGAACCTAACGGAAGCAGAAGATATTAGAAAGAGATGGCAAGAATACACAGAAGAACTGTACATAAAAAGATCTTCATGCCCAAGATAATCACGATGGTGTGATCACTCACCTAGAGCCAGACATCCTGGAATGTGAAGTCAAGTGNAGCAAAAACTTACATTAATAATTTTTATCAACATAAACGTAGGGAAAGTTAAGTATCTCTTTCTTATTTGACAACTCTTTTCATGCAGTTTAATATATCAGTTCAGTTCAGTTCAGTCACTCAATCATGTCCTACTCTTTGCAACCCCATGAATTGCAGCATGCCAGGCCTCCCTGTCCATCACCGTCTCCTGGAGTTCAATCAGTCTCACGTCCATCGAGTCCGTGATGCCATCCAGCCATTTCATCCTCCGTCGTCCCCTTCTCCTCCTGCCCCCCAATCCCTCCCAGCATCACAGTCTTTTCCAGTGAGTCAACTCTTTGCATGAGGTGGCCAAAGTACTGGAGTTTCAGCTTTAGCATCATTCCTTCCAAAGAAATCCCAGGGTTGATCTCCTTCAGAATGGACTGGTTGGATCTCCTTGCAGTCCAAGGGACTCTCAAGAATCTTCTCCAACACCACAGTTCAAAAGCATCAATTCTTTGGCGCTCAGCCTTCAGTCCAACTCTCACATCCACACACGACCACAGGAAAAACCATAGCCTTGACTAGACAGACCTTAGTCGGCAAAGTAATGTCTTTGCTTTTGAATATACCATCCAGGCTGGTCATAACTTTTCTCCCAAGGAGTAAGCGTCTTAATTTCATGGCTGCAGTCACCATCTGCAGTGATTTTGGAGCCCCTCAAAATAAAGTCTGACACTGTTTCCACTGTTTCCCTATCTATTTCCCATGAAGTGATGGGACCGGATGCCATAATCTTTGTTTTCTGAATGTTGAGCTTTAAGCCAACTTTTCAACTCTCCTTTTTCACTTTCATCAAGAGGCTTTTTAGGTCCTCTTCACTGTCTGCCATAAGGGTGGTGTCATCTGCATATCTGAGGTTATTGATATTCTTCCCGGCGATCTTGATTCCAGCTTGTGTTTCTTCTAGTTCAGCGTTTCTCATGATGTACTCTGCATATAAGTTAAATAAGCAGGGTGACAATATACATCCTTGATTTAATATGTCAGATAAGCCTAATTAACATTAACATTGTAAAGAGAGATTTATAAGATGAAAGAACAAATCCTTAAGGTTTTCAAGGAGCTCTCTGGTAAATTTCAGTTTAAGGGCAAGAAGTTCTATTTTGGATTTGATTTGGGGAAGGAAAAGGCAGAATTGTGAAAAATATAAAAATATTTGAACTCTTGATTAGGGAGGTCTGCAGATTTAGTTCAGTTTTGTCACTGAGTTGTGTCCTAGTCTTTAGACCCAATGGGCCACAGCATGCCAGGCCTCCTTGTCCATCACCAACTCCCAGATCTTGCTCAAACTCATTTCCATCAAGTCAGTGATGACATCCAAACTCTGTCATACCTTTCTGTTGTCCCCTTCTCCTCCCACCTTCAATCATTCCCAGCATCAAGGTCTTTTCCAATAAGTCAGTTCTTCACATCAGGTAGCCAAAGTATTGGAGTTTCAGCTTCAGCATCAGTCCTTCCAATGAAATTCAGTGATGATTTCCTCTAGGATGGACTGGTTGGATCTCCTCGCAGTCCAAGGGACCCTCAAGAATCTTTTCCAACACCACAGTTACATATTACAGAGCAACAAGACTTAGGTTTTCTGAAATAATCAAGAACATGATAGAGGTCAACAGAAAGCAAAATAAACTATTTTGATAAAACACAGAATCATGGTTACCTAGGTAGATTGCCCTGCATAAGGCAATGGCAACCCACTCCAGTACTCTTGCCTGGAAAATCCCATGGGCGGAGGAGCCAGGTAGGCTGCAGTCCATGGGGTCGTGACGAGTTTGATAAGACTGAGCGATTTCACTTTCACTTTTCACTTTCACGCATTGGAGAAGGAAATGGCAACCCACTCCAGTGTTCTTGCCTGGAGAATCCCAGGGACAGGGGAGTCTGGTGGGCTGCCGTCTACCGGGCCACACACAGTTAGACACGACTGAAGCGACTTAGCAGCAGCAGCAGGTACATTACTCAAAAGATAAAGAAAATACTTTTTAACATCTCTGATTAAGAGCTGACCAAAAAAAATCCAGGAAAACTTTGTTTTTCTAGATTTCAAGAAGTACAATTTTAACATTGTCTCACTTCTGAAAACTTATAAATTAATTAAATTTTAGCCAACTTGACTACATTAGATGTCTTCTATGTAAAACTTTTACAACTTTTTAATATCAAATTAGCTTTTTCTTCCTAATGTTTATTCTCTCTAATTTAAGAACAATTAGCCATTCTACCTTAGAATAAAGTTACTCTTTTTTTTTTTTTTACTTGTCAAAATGTCTGCTATGTACCTTTTATAGTTTTCATGCAAAGTAGTTTCTCTTAATTTTTATGATTTCTAATAATTTCTTTTATATATATTGATGTTGATTTTCAACCACTAATGATTTTTCTTTTACAAATAAATATGGGAATTCAAAAAATAAGTGTGAATTGTTTGTCATATACCAATATTTTGGATGAGTAGCCTAGCAAATTTTATAGCTATATCACCTCACACTTCTTAGAGAGATTCACAATTTCCTCAGTGTAATTTCTGATGTTTAAAACTCTAGGTTTAAAAATAACAAAGAAATTTTGAAAACTGCTTTTAGGCAAGCATACTACAATAACAACAGAGTGGGAGATGACAACACACTCAAGTATTCTAGCCTGAAAAATTCCATGGACAGAGGAGCCTGGTGGGCTACAGTCCACAGGGTTGCATAGAGTTGGACGCAACTGAGCACACACACGACAACACTGTACAAAGCTAGCCATTGTCTTGTTATCTCCTTGTTAATTGTTTTAACTTTAATTAGTAAGCTCAAGTATATATTAAAAAAAAAAACCTCTTCTCATATTTTACTTAATGTTGACAAAAATTTGTCCATCTCATGAACTTCAAAAAAATTATATTGTTTCCTATTTTTTTCTGAGTGGTTTAGAAATATTCAATTTGTATAATTGCTCATTTATCTCTATGCCAATCTGAATAGAACTTCTTTAAAAATTTTATAAATTGATTTGTTAATATAATGCAGAGGTAGAAAAAGATCACATTTTGCAACTTGCTTGCATAAACATACAGATAGTTGTGAATAGACATCAGTGTTATTAAAAAAAATTTATGTGAAAGCGTCTGCCTCCAATGTGGGAGACCTGGGTTCAATCCCTGGGTCAGGAAGATTCCCTGGAGAAGGAAATGGTAACCCACTCCAGTATTCTTGCCTGGAGAATTCTATAGACAGAGGAGCCTGGCAGGCTATGGTCCACGGGGTCGCAAAGAGTCGGACATGACTGAGAGACTTCACTTCACTTCACTTTTGGCTGCACTGATGGTTTCTTGCTGCGTGTGGGCTTCCTCTAGCTGTGAAGAGCAGGGGTTTCTCTCTAGTCGTAGCATGCAGACTTCTCACTGCAGTGCTCTCCCTTGTTGTGAAGCATGGGCTTGAGGGTGCATCGCCTTCAGCAGTTGCGGCTCACTGGTTCTTGAGTGCTGGCTCAGTAGTTATGGCACGTGGGTTTAGCTGCCTAACAGCATGTGGGATCTTCCTGGACCAGAAAGGAAACTGCCTTCCCTTGCATTGCAAAGTGGACTCTTAACCACCGGACTACCAGGAAAGCTTCATAATTTTCTATTTAAAAATTTTAACCATTAATCAGTCAACACAGTAACCCACAACTCACTAGTTTATCTCTACTTTAAATTTCTTTCTGAATTGTTTCATGTTGCTGAGAACAGAAGAACAAGTTGAGAAAAACTTACTCAATTAGGACTGAAATCTTTAAACTAGTATGTGAGAAAGGCTTTTAAGATTTTGTTTTGTCCTGTTATGAAATCTTAAGGAGGTTGTGGACTACATTTTAAGTACATGACTGAGGAAGCAGAGTGGCATCGGAATGTCTCCAAAGCCATCTGAGTGGACAGATTAAGGCTGTTTCCAATCAGCCTTTTTTTCCTTTTCAGCTTCAAGTAGTTGATCTGAGTCCTTTGAGAGCCCCTATTTGTGTAAAGGGTCTAAGATTTCAGTGATTATAAGGAACTGAGTTGTTGGGATGGGAAGGGAAGGGCTTAGCAGGAATGAGGAGGAGGTATGAAAGAGAGAGGTCTTAGAGGGTCAGTTTGTTTAGATCTTATTTGTCAAAGAGGTTATTAAAAATTTACATTATCCTTAGTAAAATCATGCCACCAAGAAGCAGGTGGATAGAGCTGGTTGTAGCATGTAGTCAGCAGGGGTTTGAGAAAGGAATTTTAATTTACTGAGAAGTTCCACTTGCAGAAGTAGAATCAGAGGTAGAACAGAGGGGGTCACTAAATGCTGGGAGAATTTTTGCTGCCTAGGATTGGGGTAGTCGCTGGAGTGGTGGCTGCATGGAGGCTGTGCAGAGCTGCTGGAGAGACTCTGAGGAGATACTACAGGTCCAATGACAGAGAAGCCCCAGCAAGATGGTAGGTATTGGAGTGGAGGCTGCACAGTGTTGGAGTGACTTTGGGAAGATACTCCATGTTCAAGACCAAAGGAGAAGCCCCAGCAAGATGGTAGGAGGGGTGAAACCATGTTTAAAATCAAACTCCATCACGCCAGAAACACTCAGAGGGCTCAAACAAGCCTTGTGCATACCAGGACCCAGAGGCCCCATAGAGACTGAGCCAGAACTCTATCTGAGTGTCTCCTGTGAAAGTACACGTCAGCAGTGGACTGCTGCAGAGGAAGGGGCTCTAGGTGCAGCAGACCTGGGTATGGCATAAGCCCTTTTGGAGGAGGTCAACATTAACTGGAGATCTGGCACTATAGAGCTGCCAGAACTTACACAGGACTGGGGAAACAGATTATTGGCAGGCATAAACAGAACCTTGTGTGCGTCAGGACCCAAGAAAAAGAAACAGTGACCCCACAGGAGACTGACCCAGACTTGCCTGTAAGAGTCCAGGAGTCTCTGGCAGAGTTGTGGGTCAGTGTTGGCCAGCTGCAGGGCTAGGGCTCCTGAGTGTAACAGTGCATGCATGGGACCTTTTGAAGAAGGTTACCATTATCTTCATATGTCCACCATCATTTGGCTTCAGGTAAATAACGGGGTGGGGGGGTAACATAGCCACACACATCTACAGAAAATCAGATTAGAGATTTACTGAACATGGCCCTTTCCTTTTCTTCTTTGTTTTTCACTTCTATTCTTTTCACAACTATCTGTAAGGCCTCCCCAGACAGCCATTTTGCTTTTTTGCATTTCTTTTCCATGGGGATGGTTTTGATCTCTGTCTCCTGTAAAATGTCAGAAACCTCAGTTTGTAGTGCATCAGGCACTCTATCAGATCTAGTCACTTAAATCTATTTCTCACTTTCACTGTATAATCGTAAGTGATTTGATTTAGGTCATACCTGAATGGTCTAGTGGTTTTCCCTGCTTTCTTCAATTGTTCCAAAGAATAGCAAGAACAGACAAGAAAGCCTTCCTTAGTGATCAATGCAGAGAAATAGAGGAAAACAACAGAATGGGAAAGACTAGCGATCTCTTCAAGAAAATTAGAGATACCAAGGGAATATTTCATGCAAAGATGGGCTCCATAAAGGACAGAAATGGTATGAACCTAACGGAAGCAGAAGATATTAGAAAGAGATGGCAAGAATACACAGAAGAACTGTACATAAAAAGATCTTCATGCCCAAGATAATCACGATGGTGTGATCACTCACCTAGAGCCAGACATCCTGGAATGTGAAGTCAAGTGAACCTTAGAAAGCATCACTATGAACAAAGCTAGTGGAGGTGATGGAATTCCAGTTGAGCTATTCCAAATTCTGGAAGATGATGCTGTGAAAGTGCTGTACTCAATATGCCAGGAAATTTGGAAAACTCAGCAGTGGCCACAGGACTGGAAAAGGTCAACTTTCATTCTAATCCCAAGAAAGGCAATGCCAAAGAATGCTCAGATTACCACACAATTGCACTCATCTCACACGCTAGTAAAGTAATGCTCAAAATTCTCCAAGCCAGGCTTCAGCAATACGTGAACCGTGAACTTCCAGATGTTCAAGCCGGTTTTAGAAAGGCAGAGGAACTAGAGAT
>SJYW01012725.1:192693-218450 GCA_006410735.1 Raphicerus campestris
TACCAAGGGAATATTTCATGCAAAGATGGGCTCCATAAAGGACAGAAATGGTATGAACCTAACGGAAGCAGAAGATATTAGAAAGAGATGGCAAGAATACACAGAAGAACTGTACATAAAAAGATCTTCATGCCCAAGATAATCACGATGGTGTGATCACTCACCTAGAGCCAGACATCCTGGAATGTGAAGTCAAGTGAACCTTAGAAAGCATCACTATGAACAAAGCTAGTGGAGGTGATGGAATTCCAGTTGAGCTATTCCAAATTCTGGAAGATGATGCTGTGAAAGTGCTGTACTCAATATGCCAGGAAATTTGGAAAACTCAGCAGTGGCCACAGGACTGGAAAAGGTCAACTTTCATTCTAATCCCAAGAAAGGCAATGCCAAAGAATGCTCAGATTACCGCACAATTGCACTCATCTCACACGCTAGTAAAGTAATGCTCAAAATTCTCCAAGCCAGGCTTCAGCAATACGTGAACCGTGAACTTCCAGATGTTCAAGCCGGTTTTAGAAAGGCAGAGGAACTAGAGATCAAATTGCCAAATCTGCTGGATCATCAAAAAAGCGAAAGAGTTCCAGAAAAACCTATTTTTGCTTTCCTGACTATGCCAAATCCTTTGACTGTGTGGATCACAATAAATTGTGGAAAATTCTGAAAGAGATGGGAATACCAGACCACCTGACCTGCCTCTTGAGAAACCTATATGCAGGTCAGGAAGCAACAATTAGAACTAGACTTGGAACAGCAGACTGGTTCCAAATAAGAAAAGGAGTATGTCAAAGCTGTATACTGTCACCCTGCTTATTAACTTATATGCAGAGTACATCATGAGAAATGCTGGGCTGGAAGAAGCACAAGCTGGAATCAAGATTGCTAGGAGAAATATCAATAACCTCAGATATGCAGATGACACCACCCTTATGGCAGAAAGTGAAGAGGAACTAAAAAACCTCTTGATAAAAGTGAAAGAGGACAGTGAAAAAGTTGGCTCAAAACTCATTGTTCAGAAAACTAAGCTCATGGCATCTTGTCCCATCACTTCATGGGAAATAGATAGGGAAACAGTGGAAACAATGTTAGACTTTTATTTTTAAGGGCTCCAAAATCACTGCAGATGATGACTGCAGCCATGAAATTAAAAGATGCTTACTCCTTGGAAGAAAAGTTATGGCCAACATAGATAGCATATTCAAAAGCAGAGACATTACTTTGCTAACAAAAGTCCATTTAGTCAAGGCTATAGTTTATCCAGTGGCCATGTATGGATGTGAGAGTTGGACTGTGAAGAAAGCTAAAAGCCGAAGAATTGATGCTTTTGAACTGTGGCGTTGAGATGACTCTTGAGAGTCCCTTGGACTGCAAGGAGATCCAAACAGTCCATTCTGAAGGAGATCAGCCCTGGATGTTCTTTGGAAGGAATGATGCCAAAGCTGAAACTCCAGTACTTTGACCACTTCATGCTTAAAGTTGACTCTTTGGAAAAGACTGTGATGCTGAGAGAGATTGGGGGCAGAAGGAAAAGGGGATGAGAGAGAATGAGATGGCTGGATGGCATTACCAAGTTGATAGACATGACTTTGAGTAAACTCTAGGAGTTGGTAATGGACAGGAAGGCCTCGCATGCTGTGATTCATGGGGTCGCAAAGAGTGGGACGTGACTGAGCAACTAAACCGAACTGAGCATGGCCCTGCTCATCAGAATAAGACCCAGTTTCCCCTCAGTCAGTCTCCCCCATCTGGAAGATTCAATAAGCCACTTATCCTTCTCCATCAGAGGGCAGACAGAAAGAAAACTACAATCACAGAAATCTAACCAATCTGATCATATAGACCACAGCCTTGTCTAACTCACTGAGACTGTGAGCCATGCTGCATAGGGCCACCCAAGACGGACAGGTCATGGTGGAGAGTTCTGACAAAATGTGATCCACCAGGAAAGGGAATGGCAAACCACTTCAGTACTGTTGCCTTGAGAACCCCATGAACAGTATGAAAAGGCAAAAACAGAGGACACGGAAAGTTAAACTCCTCAGATTAGTAGGTGCCCAATATGTTACTGGAGATCAGTGGAGAAAAAACTCCAGAAAGAATGAAGAGACAGAGCCAAAGTAAAAACAACACCCAGTTGTAGATACAATTGGTGATGGAAGTAATGTCTGATGCTGTAAAGAGCAATATTGCATAGGAACCTGGAATGTTATGTCCATGAATCAAGGCAAATTGGAAGTGGTCAAACAGGAGATGGCTAAAGTGAACACAGACATTTTAGGAATCAGTGAACGAAAATGGACTGGAATGGTGAATTTAACTCAGATGACCATTATATCTACAACTGTGGGCAAAAATCTCTTAGAAGAGATGGAATAGCCATTATAGTCAACAAAAGAGTCCAAAATGAAGTACCTGGATGCAATCTCAAAAATGACAGAATGATCTCTGCTCATTTCCAAGGCAAGCCATTCAATATTACAATAATCCAACTCTATGCCCCAACCAGTAATGCTGAAGAAGCTGAAGCTGAACGGTTCTATGAAGACCTACAAGACCTTCTAGAACTAACATCCAAAAAGATGTCTTTTTCATTATAGGGGACTGAAATCAAGAAATATCTGGAGTAACAGGCAAATTTGCCTCAGAATACAGAATAAAGCAGGGGAAAAGTTAATAGAGTTTTGCCAAGAGAATGCACTGATCATAAGAAACATCCTCTTCCAAAAACAGAAGACTCTACACATGGACATCACCAGATGGTCAATACCAAAATCAGATTGATTATATTCTTTGCAGCCAAAGATGGAGAAGCTCTACACAGTTAGCAAAAACAAGACTGGGAGCTGACTGTGGCTCAGATTATGAACTCCTTATTGTCAAATCCAGACTTGAAGAAAGTAGGAAAAACCACTAGACCATTCAGATATGACATAAATCAAACCCCTTATGATTGTACAGTGTGAGTGACAAATACATTCAAGGAATTAGATCTGTTAGACAGAGTGCCTGAAGAACTATGGACAGAGGTTTGTGATATTAGAAAGGAGGCAGGGATCAAGACCATTCCCAAGGAAAAGGAGTACAAAAAGACAAAATGGTTGTCTGAGGAGGCCTTACAAATAGCTGTGACTAGAAGAGTAGTGAAAGGCAAAGGAGAAAAGGAAAGATATGCCTATTTGAATGCAAAGTTCCAAAGAATAGCAAGGAGAGATAAGAAAGCCTTCCTCAGCTACCAATGCAAAGAAATAGACGGAAACAATAGAATGGGAAAGACTAGAGATCACTTCAAAAAATTAGAGATACCAAGGGAATATTTCATGCAAAGATGGGAAAATAAAGGACAGAAATGGCATGGACTTAACAGAAGCAGAAGATATTGAGAAGAGGTGGCAAGAATAGACAGAACTAAACAAAAAAGATCTCATGACCCAGATCACAATGGTATGATCGCTCACCTAGAACCAGACATTCTGGAATGCAAAATCAAGTGGGCCTTAGGAAGCATCACTATGAACAAAGCTAATGGAGTTGATGAAATCTCAGTTGAACTATTTCAAATCCTGAAAGAAGATGCTGTGAAAGTGCTGCCCTCAATATGCCAGCAGATTTGGAAAACTCAACAGTGTCTACAGCACTGGAAAAGGTCAGTTTTTATTTCAGTCCTAAAGAAAGGCAATGCCAAAGAATGCTCAAACTACCACACAATTGCACTCATCTCTCTAGTAAAATAATGCTTAAAATTGTCTAAGCCGGTCTTCAACATTGCATGAACTGTGACATTTCAGATGTTCAAGTTTTATTTAGAAAAGACAGAGGAACCAGAGATCAAATTGCCGACATCTGCTGGAGCATCAAAAAACCAAGAGAGTTTCAGAAAAACATCTACTTCTGCTTTATTGACTATGCCAAAGCATTTTCCAAAGCAAACATTGGAAAATTCTTAAAAAGATGAGACTACCTGACCACCACCTGACCTGTCTATTGAGAAATCTGTATGCATTACTTTTCCAATGTCTATCTTAATCCATTATATGTCAATCATTTGAATTAAACATTTTCTTAAACAGCAGGATATTTGGGGGTCCTTATTTCCTTCCTTTGACTTTTTTCTGGAGCTATTAAGAATAGCAAATAGGCAATTCTAACACTATGTTTATTCATTTCTATTGCATGAACATTACTGGAAATATGAAATTTTATTCCAAAGAGTTAAAATTTAGCCCAGAAATTCCAGTCTACAAATTAAATTTCTTTCCTTTCCTATAAATGAGGCACTTTGAAAACCTATTTTTAAAATATTTTTTAGCATTGATTTTATTTCTAATTTTGTTATTTTCTGAAAAAAGATTATTTGTGCCCATATATATTATCTGTCTCTTATACACATCTATANAAATTAAATTTCTTTCCTTTCCTATAAATGAGGCACTTTGAAAACCTATTTTTAAAATATTTTTTAGCATTGATTTTATTTCTAATTTTGTTATTTTCTGAAAAAAGATTATTTGTGCCCATATATATTATAGATATGATATACTGCTATACCAAATATAGATATGCAGTGTATAGACAATCAACTTGAACACTTTTTGGAACTGAGTGGTAAAATCTAGCTAACTTCATGGAAATGTTTGAAAAAGTAAAATATATAAAAATAAATACTTAATGATATTTTTCTCACTATAGTCTTCAAATGTGGCTCCTCAGCACAAGAACAACCTTAAAATGGCTATATCATGTTGAGGTCTGAGAGAAAACAACAAAATTTTGTAAAGCAATTATCCTTTAATTAAAAATAAATAAAGTTAAATTACAAAATTGATAATAGCAAATATGCTTCTAGATATTGAAGAATCAACAATTGAATTATATATGGATTGCAGTATGTGAGTCTTCCCTGTCCTTAACTATCTCCCAGAGTTTACTCATGTTCATTGAATCAGTGATACTATCCACCTATCTTATCCTCTGTTGCCCCCTTCTCTTTTTCCCCTCAATCTTTCTCAGCATCAGAGTCTTTTCCAGTGAGTTGGCTCTTCACATCAGGTGGCCAAAGTATTGGAACTTTAGCTTCAATATCAGTTCTTCCAATGAATATTCAAGGTTGTTTTCCTTTAGGATTGACTGGTTTGATCTTCTTGTAGTCTAGGGTCTAGGGGACTCTCAAGAGTCTTCTCCAGAACTACATTACAAAAGTATCAATTCTTTGGTGCTCAGCCTTCTTTATGGTCCAACTTTCACATCTGTACATGACTACTGGCCAAACCATTGCTATGACTATACTAGCCTTTGTTAGGAACCTGATGTTTCTGCTTCTTAATATGCTGTCGAGGTTTGTCGTAGCTTTCCTTGCAAGGGGAAGATGGCCAATAGGTATATGAAAAGATTTTCTCAATCATTAAACATCAGGAAAATAAATTCAAAACCACAGTGAGATGTCAACACACACCTATTAGACTTGCTATGATCAAAATATTAGGGGGGAAAAACACTAAAAATAACAAGTGTTGGTGAGGATATAGAGAAAAATAAACTTTTTTGTACTCTTGGTGGGAATGTAAATTGGTGCAGCCTCTATGGAAGCCAGTATATAGGCTTCTCAAACAATTTTAAATAGAACTGCAAAATAATTCAGAAATTCCACTTCTGGGTATTTATTGAAGAAAGCAAAATCACTAATTTGAAAAGTTATATGCTTCCCTGAGTTCTTTGCAGCATTAATTTTTAATTTATTTATTTTAATTGGAGGCTAATTGCTTTACAATATTTTGGCGGTTTTGCCATATGAATCAGCCATGGTGTACATGTGTTCCCCATTCCAAACCACACTCCCACCTCCCTCCCCATCCCATCCCTCTGGGTTGTCCCACTCAGGGCACTGGCTCTGAGTGCCCTGTTTCATGCATTGAACTTGGACTAGTGATCTGTTTAACATATGATAATATACATATTTCAATGCTATTCTCTCAAATCATCCCACCCTTGCCTTCTCCCAAAGAGTCCACAAGTCTGTTCTTTACATCTGTGTCTCTTTTGCTGTCTTGCATATAGGGCAGCATTCTTTTCAATAGTCAAGATGTGAAACAGTGTTAATCAATGGATGGATGGATAAAGACATTAGATTTCACACACACACACACACACACACACACACATAATATACAAACCCATTGAAATGTTATTCACTCATTTCATTCCTTTTTAGAATGAAATCTTACCATTCATGAAAACAGGGATGGACTTGGAGCACATTATACTGAATGAAGTAAGTCAAACAGAAAGACAAACCATATAATCTGTCTAATAAATGGAATATAAATATACAAATATGTATTTTAATATGTAAATAAATTCTGTTCTGTTGCTCAGTCTTGTCTGACTTTGCAACCCTATGGAGAGCAGCACTCCAGGCTTCCCTGTCCATCACCAACTCCGGGAGCTTGTTTAAACTCACATCCATTGAGTTGGTGATGCCATCCAACCATCTCATCCTCTTTCATCCTCTTTTCCTCCTGCCTTCAGTCTTTCCAAGTTCAGGGTCTTTTCAACTAAGTCAGTTCTTTGCATCAGGTGGCCTAAGTATTGGAGCTTCAGTTTCAGCATCAGACCTTCCAATGAATATTCAGGACTGAGTTCCTTTAGGATGGACTTGTTGATCTCCTTGCAGTCCAAGGGACTCAAGAGTCTTCTCCAACACCACAGTTCAAATGCATCAATTCTTGAGCACTCAGCTTTCTTTATAGTCCCACCCTCACATCCATACATAACTACTGGAGAAAACAATAGCTTTGACTAAGATGGACTTTTGTCAGCAAAGTAATGTCTCTGCTTTTTAATATTCAGTCTGGGTTGGTCATAGCTTTTCTTCTACAGATCGAGCATCTTTTAATTTCATGGCTGCAATCACCATCTGCAGTGGTTTTGGAGCCCCCAAAATAAAGTCTGCCACTGTTTCCATTGTTTCTCCATCTATTTGCCATGAAGTGATGGGACCAGATGCCATGATCTTAGTTTTCTGAATGTTGAGTTTTAAACCAACTTTTTCACTCTCCTCTTTCACTTTCATCAAGAGGCTCTTTACTTCATCATTTTCTGCCATATGGGGGGGGGTGTCATCTGCATATCTGAGGTTATTGATATTTCTCCCAGCAATCTTGATTCCAGCTTGTGCTTCATCCAGCCCAACATTTCACATGATGTACTCTGCATATACACTAAATGATCAGGGTGACAATATACATCCTTGATGTACTCCTTTCCCAATTTGGAACAGTTTGGTTATATGTAAGTAGTATATATATAAACTCATAGATACCAAGAACATAAACAGATTGATGGTCACCAGAGGCCGGGGGTGGAGATTTGGACAAATGGGTGAATTGTTTTTATTTTTCATTTAAATAGCTTGAAAAGAAAAAGGAGAGAATATCCACTCTCAATCTCACTATCTTCATCAAATATAAAAGAAATAAATTGTTTTGATATTTGCACAGTGAAGTATTTTATTTGATTTTACAATTTTTGAGAATCATATCTTTAAATTGAAAAGCACTTCTAAAGTTGCTTAGAAATATAAATTATTCATACTTAAATTGAGTTGAAATGTTATCTATATGAATATCATGCCTATTTTATGATGCTCTCTGACAAATAGACCCTAGGTAAATTTTAGTGAAGATTTTTGTCATTGCAAGGCATAAGAAAAAATGGGAAAAGAATCTCATTTCCATACATCTTGTCTGTTTACTCAGATCATGATTCCTATATCCTCAGTTTATATCCTTCTCCATTAATAGCATTATACTCCTGAGGGTTAGTAGGGATTTTATATGCTGAAAACAATGAAAAGAAAATAATATGATTTTAAGCACCAACAGACAATTTATGTAAAGAACATTTTGTATTTCAGTATGATTTTTATGCCTTCAAAATAAGACTCTGGGTCAGGGCAAAAAACATGGCAGAGGAATAGGATGGGGAGACCACATTCTCCCTAACTAATTCATCAAAAGAACATTTCAACGCTGAGTAAATTCCACAAAACAACTTCTGAATACTGGCAGAGAACATCAAGCATCCAGCAAAACAGATCATTGGCTTCAAAAACAGGTAAGAAAAAATACAAAAGATGAAAAAAGAGACAAAGGAGGTAGGGAGGGAGCTCCGTCCTAGGAAGGGAATCCTGTCCTCCCATCCGGGGAAGAGACTCTTAAAAAGGTTTCCAAGCACCAGGAAACATTCTCACAGCTGAGTCTGTGGCGAGCCTTGGAAGCACAGAAGGCAACATAACAGGAAGGAAAAATAAATAAATAATTAAAACCAACAGATTACAAGCCCAACAGTATATCCCCCAGCAGGAAAGCAGCGCAGAAGCCTGCATCTGACTCTAGCAAGTGAGGGTTGGGCAGGGAGGAGCGGGAGGCGCAAGCAGCAGTGCTTTCTAAGATTCGGGCCGCAGGAGACAGGGCTGCAGTGCTTTTTTCGAGAATCGGGTGGCCCGCGCGTGACCAGAATGAACTAACTTGGGCTAGCAAACCAGACTGTGAGATAGCTACCACGTGAAATGCTCGAACATAAGACACCACCAGGACCACACACAGAACAAAGGACAGATCGGAAATAGCCGGTTGCAGACCATTCCCCTCTGGTGACAGCCAGAGCCTTAAGGGCTGGAAGGGGGCAATCACAGCACAAGAGAGGTATTACCTACCAAATTGCAGGCAGGTTTCTTTGCTAACTAAGACTTCTGGGGGCTCTGGACAGTATTCATATGCCTGAGAAGGAGCCCCAGCAGTACTCTGAGAAAACTGATCAGCACAGAAAGGCCATAAGTCACAGCAATTGCACTCGCCAAACTCCCTAGCTACATGGACCAAGGAAGGGCACAAAACGCAGGCCCAAACAAATCTGCACCTCGGAGGGCTTCCTGAGCACCAAGCTTAGACTGGGGAGCTGCATGAAGCCTAGGGCTGGCCTCAGACGGTTACCCGGTGGAGCAACGTAGAACCTGAGCAGTGTGCGCCATGAGCAGGGACAAGCCCAGTGTAGAGTCCACCACCGCCCTCCCTGTGTCAAGACGGAAATCAGACCCTGAAGAGACCAGCAAACAGAGGAAGTTAAACAGAGGGAACTGCCTTGGTAGTGACTCCACACAGCCCACAATGCCAGAGAAAGGGCCAGATATACTTTTACTAATTTTATGATCAATCTTTTTTTTTTTTAGTTGATGTGGATGTGTGAATATTTTTTCCTTTTTAAAAATTTTTTTTTAATTTTATTTTTTCTTCTTTTCTTTTTTGTCTCCTTTTTTTAACTTTCTTAAATTTTTAAGTCCTCTATTTCTCTAATTATTATTTTTATAACCTATTATTACTTTTTTAAAAAACCCTATTTTTAAAGCAAACACTGTATATAGTCTTATTGTGGTGGATGTTGTTTTTTTAATAATTCTGGTGGATTTTTTTTTCTTTTTTTTCCCTTCTTCTTCTTTTCTTTAATATCTGTCTCTTATACACATCTNAACGGACTTTGGACTTCTGACGGAGATGAAGAGGGTGGGATGATTTGGGAGAATGGCATTGAAACATGCATACTATCATGTAAGAAATAAAGTGCCAGTTTATGTTTGATACAGGATACAGGATGCTTGGGGCTGGTGCATGGGGATGATCAGAGAGATGATATGGGGTGAGAGGTGGGAGGGGGTTTCAGGATTGGGAGCTCGTGTACCCCTGTGGCTGACTCATGTCAATGTATGGCAAAACCAATACAGCATTGTAAAGTAGAATAAAGTAAAAATAAAATTAAATTAATAAATAAAGAAAGAATCAGGGGAAAAAAAAGACTCTGATGGAGTGCTAATGGTGTCTTTTTGTGAGGTCAAACTTATTTTCAGTTCAGTTGCTTAGCTGTGTCCAAGTCTTTGAAACCCATGAACTGCAGCACGCCAGGCCTTCCTGTCCATCACCAACTGCTGGAATTTACCAAATTCATGTCCATTAAATCGGTGATGCCATCCAACCATCTCATCCTCTGTTGTCCCCTTCTCCTCCTGCCTTCAATTTTTCTCATCATCAGGGTTTTTTCCAATGAGTCAGTTCTTCACATCAGGTGGCTAGATTTATTTTATTAACCTTTATTTACCTCAAACATGGGGAAAAATGAAGATTATTTAGTAAAATACTCATAAAATAGACTTTAGTACATCCAGGGAAAATTATTGTTAATTTGGTATATAACATTTTCTTGCAGATACCAAAAAAAAAAAAAAAAATGAAGTGGCTCAGTCGTGTCCGACTCTGCAACACCATGGACTGTAGCCTGTCCTTCTCCAACACATACAGACATACATGCACTCAAATATTATGATAAAATGGGCTTCAATTTCATAACTAGCACATTTAAACATGTATATAGCAAGGTGATACAAACTTCTTTTAGGCCAACAAATATTTATGAACCATATTTTCCATTGAATTAACATAGTCTGCTATTTGGGTGAGATCTTGTTTATCTTACCAAGTGCCTAGAACAAGACATATCATATTGTCTGTATAAGTATATTGTATTATACGGTGCTGCTAAAAATATCTTTATAGTTTTTTCTTGGTTTACTCCTTTCAAATATTTGTGGATACATTCTTGCATCTGACATCAATTATAAAGGAGTTATTTCTGAAATGTAACAGTGTCCTATAAGTTTGGAGGCAAATGTGTGAATTTTAATTTTATTTCACTTTTGTTTCTAGTCATATTTAAACAAACAGATTGAGCAATGTTGAACAATTTGACATTATAGAGACTGAAAAATAACTCACAATTTGAAGAAAATTACTTTGTTGTAAATAATTGTATAGTTCTCTTTGGCAATCGATGTGGATGTGAATATTGAGGAGAGAGACTGAGAGAGAAAGAGACATATAGAAAGACAGAGACTGATTGAAAGGGAGAAAGAAAGGCAGAAACAGACACAGAAAGAAAGCTTAAAACCAGGAAAGAATCTCTCTATGGGTCAACTCAAATTAAAGAAAGCTTATCTGAGATGTGTAAGGAAACAGATTCAATCTTGGTAATACTGTCTGATACAGTCATGCCTATTGAGAGAGACTCAACTTCTGCATCGGCAGCTGAGAATAGGTGACAGCTCAGAAGAGGACTGTGTTGTCTCTGTTCTTGCAGGATCAGAAAGTGAAGTAGCTGAGTGAAAAAACAGAACCATGGAAACAAAATTTCCCACCACCGACTAAAATTAGCATCTTAGCCAGTTGTTATTCAGAATAGTCACCCAGGATCCCAACCGCAAATGCCTTTATTCTAATAGGGTCACAGTTCTGGGAAAGTTACTGATAGCAGCTGGTTTAGGCTGGGCATAAAGATTTCTGTAGAAAGGGAAAGATTAGACATCTTTTCAGGAAAGTTGGAGACAGCAAGGGAACATTTTGCCCAAAGATGAGTCCAATAAAGGACATAAGCGGTAGAGACCTAGTAGACACGGAAGAGATCAAGGAGAGATAAAAAGAATACAGAGAACTGTATGAAAATATTCAAGTGAGCCAGATTACTAGGATGGTGTAATCAGCCACCCAGAATCAGACATTCTAGACAGCAAAGTCAAGTGGGCCTTAGGAAGCACTGCTGTTAATAAAGTTAGTGAATGAGATGGGATTTCAGTAGAACTATTCAAAGCCCTAAAGAATGATACCATAAAGATGTTGCATTCAATATGTCAGCAAATCTGGAAGACCCAGCTATGGCCACAGGACTGGAAAAGGTCAATCCTCATCCCAAATCCCAAGAAGGACAGTATTAAAGACTGTGTAATCATTGGACAATGGCACTCATCTCCCATGCTAATAAGGTCATGCTTAAAATCATGCATGTTAGAATTCAACATTATGTGAATAAAGAATTTTCCAGATGTCCAAGCTGGGTTTAGAAAAGGAAGAGGAGCTAGAGATCAAATTGCCAACTTTTGCTGCATCATAGAGAAAGCTAGGGAATTTCAGAAAATTATTTACCTGTTTCATCACCTATCCTGAAGACTTTGACTGTGGGGATCATAATAAACTGTGGAAAGCTCTTAAAGAGATGGAGAGCTCTTAAAAAACCAGATCATCTTACCTGTTCCCTGAGAAAACTGTATGCAGGTGAAGAAACAGTAGTTAGAACCCTGTTTGGAACAACTGATTGGTTCAAAGTTGAGAAAGGAGTACGACAGGGCTGTCTGTTGGCACCTTGTTTGTTTAATCTATATGCTGAACACATCATGAGAAATGCTGGGCTGGAAGAATTACAAGCGGGAATCATGATAGGTGGGAGAAACATAAACAATCTCAGATATGCAGATGATACCACTCTAATGGTAGAAAACAAATAGGAACTAAAGAGCCTCTTGATGAAGGTGGAGGAGGATAGTGAAAGAGTCAGCTTAAAATTATATATTAAAAAACCAAAAACTAAGATCATGGCATCTGGCCCCATTACTTCATAGCAAATAGAAGGGGAAACGTTTAAAGTAGTGACAGATTTCTAGTTCTTAGGCTCTAAAACCACTGCGGATATTGACTGCAGCCATGAAACCAGAAGACATTTGTTTCTTGGCAGGAAAGCTATGACAAACGTAGACAGTGTGTTGAAAAGCAGAGACATTACTTGGCAGACAAAGGTCCGTATAGTCAAGGCTTTGTTCTTCCCGGTGGTCATGTATGGTTGTGAAAGCTGGATGGTAAAAAAAAGTAGAGCACCAGAGAATTTATGCCTTGGAACTGTTGTGCTGGAAAAGACTTTTGAGAGTCCCTTGAACAGCAAGGAGATGAAAGTAGTCAATCTAAATGGAAATCAACCCTGAATACTCATTGGAAGGACTGATACTGAAGGTGAAACTCCAGTATTTTGGTCATCTGATGTGAACAGCTGACTCATTGTGATTCTGGGAAAAACTGAGGGCAGAAGGAGAAGAAGGCATAAGAGTATGAGATGGCTGGATGACATCACTGACACAATGGACATGAAATTGGGCAAATTTCGGGAGATAGTGAGAGACAGGGAGGCCTGCTGTGCTACAGTCCATGGGGTTGCAAAGAGTCCAAAGTGACTGGGTGACTGAATAACAAAAGATTAAATTACAGAAAAAAAGTTTGCGTTCCTATACACTTGCGTTGGCACATTACGATTCATACACAATACGTGTTGTGTAGTCTTCTATAGGTTCAATAACATTTTAAAATACTTGGGAAGTTAGTATTTCTCTGAAGGCATTTAACATCTCACAGATACAGTTTTAGTGAAGTTCTTTCTAGAGGCAGGAAATAGAGTAAATGTTCTTTTGAATTTTTTTTTCAGATTAATGATTCAGTCATACTTGCTTTTATGTTTAATATAAAAGTCAGTATTTATACTTCAAAACAAAGGGCCTTTAAGACATTTTAAGATTGTCTGACAGCTTATTTACACAGGAAAAATGTGACTCTCCCTTGACAATGTATAAATATTATGTAGGGTGAAGCAAAGCAAAACAAAATCGCTTAGTCGTGTCTGACTCTTTGTGGCCCCCTGGACTGTAGCCCACATGGCTCCTCAAGCCACGGAATTTTCCAAGCAAGAGTATTGGAGTGGGTTCATATTTCTTTCTCCAAGGATCTTCCCAACCCAGGGATCGAACCCGGGTCTCCCACATTGCAGGCAGATGCTTTACTGTCTGAGCCACTAAATTTTCTTTTTCTCTTTTGTAACTATTGTTTTGAAGAGAGGGTATAGATGTCCATAGTATATCAAAAGCAGTAGGTGAAAATGTGTTGACTCTAAAATCATGGCTTTTTGGTGTTCTTTCTTTGCTTAATAACATCCATGTATCTATGATCACCATGATGCCTTTTGCCTGTCTTTGTTCCAATATATTGGAATATATTTAATATATTGGGTTGACCAAAAAGTTCATTCAATTTCCACATTTGGAATTTGGTCAACTCAATATTATGTAATACTTGAAAGACTAATAAGATTCAGTATCAGTGTCTGTTCCTTCAGTTATTAGATTTAAGACTGGGGCAAATAATTTACTAACATTGAAATTCAATATCTTATATAAAATAAAATCTATACACAAAAATTATAAAGCCCTTTTTATTTCACATTTTGCTTACTCAAAATTTGCTGAACCTAAATTGATTCATTACGTCTGATGTCTGATTAAAATAAAATGTAAAACTAAATTTCATTTGATTAATTCAATCTCTTAGCTTGTTAAAATGTTTCAAAATTCAATAGCATACCATGAAATGTGTTTTATTTATACTTTGTTTTTGTTGTGTTAGTCGCTTCAGTTGTGTCCTACTCTTTGCAACACCATAGACTATAACCTGCTAGGCTTCTCTGTCCATGGGATTCTCTAGGCAAGAATATTGGAGTGGGTTGCCATTCCCTTTCCAGGGGATCTTCCTAATCGAGGAATTGAACCTGGGTCTCCCTCATGACAGGAAGATTCCTTACCATCTAAACCACCAGTTTTATTCTTACAGCATCTCACATAGGATAACATCATTATTTATCTTTTACGTGTGAGAAAACTGAAACCCAGTAAATCTAAGTAACATGGTCCAAGTTCACAAATCTTTAATGGCCAAAATGTGATAATTAATAGAAGTCTAACTAAATCCACAATATATCTTGTCAAATAGTACCCTGTATAGTTCTGCTTTTATCTTTACTTTTTATAACATTGACATGAGACCAGATGATCTCTAAAATACCTTCTGTTCATATATTTTACTGTGAGACAGTAACTGTACATATTTTCAAGCAGTTTACACATCTGTGAACCTTATTTCCCCAACAACAACAACAACATTTCTAACATATTTTGGTTTTTGATGCTCTTTTGTGCATTTAAAAAGAAATGTTGGTAATGTAGCACTAGAAGTGTGGTTGGAATGAAGACTCCTTTTTAGAGTTTTTATTTATTTTTGTCAAATAAAAATTGTATATATTTAAAATGTACAACATGTTGTTTTGATATGTGCATACATATTGTGTGGCTTCCCTGGTGGCTCAGATGTTAAAGAATCTTCCTGAAATGCAGGAGACCCAGGTTTAATCCCTGGCTCAGAAAGATCCCCTGGAAAAGGGTATAGTTATCCATTCAGTTTACTTGCCTGGAGAATTAAGGGTAGAGGGGCCTGGTGAGCATGGCGTACAGTCCATGGAGTTTCAAAGAGTTAAATATGACTGAGCAACTAACACTTTACATATTGTGTAATTATTAACACAAACTAATTGACATACCCATTCTCTTATATAGTTTAGTTTTATAATAAGAACATTTAAGATCTAGCTTCTTAGAAAATGTCAAGTGTGCAGTACAATATAATGAGGTGTAACAACCATGCTGCATATTAGATCTCCATGACTTATTAATCTCATACAACATTGTAGCCTTTGACTAATGTCTCCTCATGTTCTAGCCCCCAGCCCCTGGCAACTACAATTCTACTCTCAGTTTCTGTCAATTAAAATTTTAGATTCCACAAATAAGTGAGTTCATGCAGTTTATTTGTCTTTCTGTCCCTGTCTGATGTTACTGAACATAATGTTCACTAGACTTATCCATGTTGTCACAAGTGGCAGGATTTTTTTTTTTCTACAAATTGAGTAGTATTCCATTGTATATCTGCTGATGGACATTACATTGTTTCCATATTTTAGTTACTGTTAGGAACCCTAGAGTGGCATGGGAATCTTGGTGATAATAATATCACCAATAATGATATCTCTTAGAGATACTGATATTTCTTTTGGGCATATCTCCAGAAGTGAGTGGTTTGGTACATCAACGGGAGCTACTTTTCTTCAGCGAGTCACATTTGCATCAACATGGGGGTTGAGTTAGTGAGTCTGTGCAAGGCTGGCCTACAGAGGTTAGGAGATGTGGACAGGGGAGCAGGCAATGTGAAGGGGTACCCCGCCCTTGAGAAATGCAGTTATGCTGTCAACTGCTATCTGTATGGAATCTCTATGCCATTGTCTGTGTACCTGGCAACCATCAGCAAGTCAGTCACCCACGGTTGCAAGAAATTATCTGATTATAGATTTGTGAAGACATATTCTTTGTGAAGTAAGCAGCTACTCTGCAGCTGTGAAATTAAAAGATGCTTGCTCCTTGGAAGGAAAGGCATGACAAACCTAGACAGCATATTACAAAGCAGAGACATCGTTTTGTTGACAAAGATCTATATAGTTAAAACTGCGGCTTTTCCAGTAGTCATGTATGGATGTGAGAGTTGGACAATAAGGAAAACTGAGCATAAAAGAATTGATGCTTTTGAACTGTGGTGCTGGAGAAGACACTTGAGAGTCCCTCGGGCAGCAAAGAGATCAATCCTAAAGGAAATCAACCCTAAATATTCATTGAAAGGACTGCTGCTGAAGCTCTAATACTTTGGCTACCTGATACAAAGAGCCAGCTCATTGGAAAAGACTTTGTTGCTGGGAAAAATTGAGGGCAGGAAGAGAAAAGGGAGACAGAAGATGAGATGGTTGGATTCATCACTGACACAATGGACAGGAGCTTGAGCATACTCTGGGAGATGGTGAGAGAAAGGGAAGCCTGGCGTGCTGCAGTTCATGGTGTCACAGAATTGGACACAACTTAGTGACTGAACGACAATCAGAAGGGAGATTGCTGGATCATATAATAGTTTTATTTTTAATATTTTTGAGACATCTTTTGTACCAACTTACCTTCCCAGCCACAGTGCACAATGCTTACCTTTTCTTGATACACTCTCCAGGATTTGCGATCTCTTGTCTTTTTATCATAAATATTCTAACAGGTGTGAGATGATATCTTATTTTAGTTTTGATTTGCATTTTCCAAATCACTAATGATGTTGAGGTTCTTAATTTTTTTTTAAATACACCTATTGGTCATCAATAATGTCTTCTTTCAAAATATGTGTGCTTGGATTCTGTACCCATTTTGTTGTTGGGTTATTTGTTTTCCTTCCATTGAATTGCATGAAATCTTTATATAGTTTTGATAGTAACCCCCTCATGAGATATACCATTTGCAAAATATTTTCTCCTTTCCCATTTGTTACCTTTTTATGATGTTGACTGCTTAGTGTAGTTGGTGCAGTCCAAGTCATCTAGTTTTGCTTTTTCACCCATAATTTGGGTGCCACTTCCAAACAACAAAATGTTATTTCTAGTATCATGCTCTTGGTTACTATAATTCTGCAAAATGTTTTGAAATTAAAAGGTGTGGTGTCTGCCTCTAGCTTTTTTCTTTTTCCTCAAAACTGCTTGGTTACTCAGTATCTTTTGTGGTTCCATATGAGTTTCAGCTTTGTTTTCTTCTATTTCTATAAAAAAATGTAACTAGAATTTTTATGGCAAATGCATTAAATTTGTAGAACACGTCATGAAGTATGTACTTTTTAACAATATTAAGTCTTCTAATATATGTGCAAAGAATATCTTTCTATTTATTTGTCTTCTTTAACTTCTTGCATTTTTTTTATCATATTTAATGTACAAGTCTTTTACTTCTTTGGTTATATTAATCTTTAAGCATTTTATTATTTATGTTGCCATTGTCAGAGGGATTATATTCTTAATTTCTTATCGGATGGATGTTTGTATATATAAAAGTAACTGTTTTTTGTATATTGACCTTGTATGAATATATTACAAAATTACTGAATTACTTTATTAGTTTTAACAGTTTTTTTTTCTTTGTCCTTAGGGTTTTCTGTATATATGATGATGTCATCAGCAAACAAAGGCACTACTTTTACTTGGATGAAGTTTATTTATTTTTCTTATCTTCTTGTTCTAGCTAGAGCATGTTGTGTTAAACAGAAATGGCAAGAGTAGCATTCTTGCCTTGTACCAGATTGTGGAAAAAAAAGTTGTAGTTTCTCTCAGTGTATCATGATGTTTTCTGTGGGCTTTTTACATATAACCTTTATTGTGCTGAAGCAGTTTTAAAGGCAGTTTTATTCTCTAACAATTTGTTGAGAGTTTTTGTCATGAATGGATGCTGAATTGTCAATTATTTTTATTTCTGCATTTTTTGAGATGATCAGGTTGTATTTTTAATATGTTAAATATTCCTTGCATTTTGGGTATAATCCTATTTAGTCATCATGTGCTTTTGAATTTGGTTTAGCTAGTATNACAGAGGTTAGGAGATGTGGACAGGGGAGCAGGCAATGTGAAGGGGTACCCCGCCCTTGAGAAATGCAGTTATGCTGTCAACTGCTATCTGTATGGAATCTCTATGCCATTGTCTGTGTACCTGGCAACCATCAGCAAGTCAGTCACCCACGGTTGCAAGAAATTATCTGATTATAGATTTGTGAAGACATATTCTTTGTGAAGTAAGCAGCTACTCTGCAGCTGTGAAATTAAAAGATGCTTGCTCCTTGGAAGGAAAGGCATGACAAACCTAGACAGCATATTAAAAAGCAGAGACATCGTTTTGTTGACAAAGATCTATATAGTTAAAACTGCGGCTTTTCCAGTAGTCATGTATGGATGTGAGAGTTGGACAATAAGGAAAACTGAGCATAAAAGAATTGATGCTTTTGAACTGTGGTGCTGGAGAAGACACTTGAGAGTCCCTCGGGCAGCAAAGAGATCAATCCTAAAGGAAATCAACCCTAAATATTCATTGAAAGGACTGCTGCTGAAGCTCTAATACTTTGGCTACCTGATACAAAGAGCCAGCTCATTGGAAAAGACTTTGTTGCTGGGAAAAATTGAGGGCAGGAAGAGAAAAGGGAGACAGAAGATGAGATGGTTGGATTCATCACTGACACAATGGACAGGAGCTTGAGCATACTCTGGGAGATGGTGAGAGAAAGGGAAGCCTGGCGTGCTGCAGTTCATGGTGTCACAGAATTGGACACAACTTAGTGACTGAACGACAATCAGAAGGGAGATTGCTGGATCATATAATAGTTTTATTTTTAATATTTTTGAGACATCTTTTGTACCAACTTACCTTCCCAGCCACAGTGCACAATGCTTACCTTTTCTTGATACACTCTCCAGGATTTGCGATCTCTTGTCTTTTTATCATAAATATTCTAACAGGTGTGAGATGATATCTTATTTTAGTTTTGATTTGCATTTTCCAAATCACTAATGATGTTGAGGTTCTTAATTTTTTTTTAAATACACCTATTGGTCATCAATAATGTCTTCTTTCAAAATATGTGTGCTTGGATTCTGTACCCATTTTGTAGTTGGGTTATTTGTTTTCCTTCCATTGAATTGCATGAAATCTTTATATAGTTTTGATAGTAACCCCCTCATGAGATATACCATTTGCAAAATATTTTCTCCTTTCCCATTTGTTACCTTTTTATGATGTTGACTGCTTAGTGTAGTTGGTGCAGTCCAAGTCATCTAGTTTTGCTTTTTCACCCATAATTTGGGTGCCACTTCCAAACAACAAAATGTTATTTCTAGTATCATGCTCTTGGTTACTATAATTCTGCAAAATGTTTTGAAATTAAAAGGTGTGGTGTCTGCCTCTAGCTTTGTTCTTTTTCCTCAAAACTGCTTGGTTACTCAGTATCTTTTGTGGTTCCATATGAGTTTCAGCTTTGTTTTCTTCTATTTCTATAAAAAAATGTAACTAGAATTTTTATGGCAAATGCATTAAATTTGTAGAACACGTCATGAAGTATGTACTTTTTAACAATATTAAGTCTTCTAATATATGTGCAAAGAATATCTTTCTATTTATTTGTCTTCTTTAACTTCTTGCATTTTTTTAATCATATTTAATGTACAAGTCTTTTACTTCTTTGGTTATATTAATCTTTAAGCATTTTATTATTTATGTTGCCATTGTCAGAGGGATTATATTCTTAATTTCTTATCGGATGGATGTTTGTATATATAAAAGTAACTGTTTTTTGTATATTGACCTTGTATGAATATATTACAAAATTACTGAATTACTTTATTAGTTTTAACAGTTTTTTTTTCTTTGTCCTTAGGGTTTTCTGTATATATGATGATGTCATCAGCAAACAAAGGCACTACTTTTACTTGGATGAAGTTTATTTATTTTTCTTATCTTCTTGTTCTAGCTAGAGCATGTTGTGTTAAACAGAAATGGCAAGAGTAGCATTCTTGCCTTGTACCAGATTGTGGAAAAAAAAGTTGTAGTTTCTCTCAGTGTATCATGATGTTTTCTGTGGGCTTTTTACATATAACCTTTATTGTGCTGAAGCAGTTTTAAAGGCAATTTTATTCTCTAACAATTTGTTGAGAGTTTTTGTCATGAATGGATGCTGAATTGTCAATTATTTTTATTTCTGCATTTTTTGAGATGATCAGGTTGTATTTTTTAATATAAGTTAAATATTCCTTGCATTTTGGGTATAATCCTATTTAGTCATCATGTGCTTTTGAATTTGGTTTAGCTAGTATTTTATTGATAATTTTTTTCACTGAAGTTCATCCAGTTTATTCAGTTCAGTTCAGTTCAGTTCAGTTGCTCAGTTGTGTCCGACTCTTTGTGACCCCATGGACTGTAGCATGCCAGGCCTCCCTGTCCATCACCAACTCCAAGAGTTTACTCAAACTCATGTCCATTGAGTCAGTGATGCCATCCAACTGTCTCATTCTCTGCCATCCCCTTCTCCCGCCTTCACTGTTTCCCGGCATCAGGGTGTTTTCAAATGAGTCAATACTTCACATTAGGTGGTCAAAGTTTTGGAGTTTCAGCTTCAGCATCAGTCCTTCCAATGAACACCCAGGGCTGATTTCCTTTAGGATGGACAGGTTGGATCTCCTTGCAGTCCAAGAGACTCTCAAGAGTCTTCCTCAACACCGCAGTTCAAAAGCATTAATTCTTTAGTGCTCAGCTTTCTTTATAGTCAACTTTCACATCCATACCAAGTTTATTGGTTTGTAGTTTTTCTTTTGCTGCTTCAGTTTCTTGCAGTGTATTCATCTGGCTTGGGCATCATGGTAATGCTGTCTTGAGAAATCTGTATGCAGGTCAGGAAGCAACAGTTAGAACTGTACATGAAACAACAGACTGGTTCCAAATAGCAAAAGGAGAATATACATCAAGGCTGTATATTGTAACCCTGCTTATTTAACTTATATGCAGAGTACATCATGAGAAACACTGGGCTGGAAGAAGCACAAGCTGGAATCAAGATTGCTGGGAGAAATATCAATAACCTCAGATATGCAGATGACACCACCATTATGACAGAAAGTGAAGAGGAACTAAAAAGCCTCTTGATGAAAGTGAAAGAGGAGAGTGAAAAAGTTAGCTTAAAGCTCAACATTCAGAAAATGAAGATCCTAGCATCTGGTCCCATCACTTCATGGGAAATAGATGGGAAAATAGTGGAAACAGTGTCAGAATTTATTTTTGGGGGGATCCAAAATCACTGCAGATGGTGACTGCAGCCATGAAATTAAAAGACGCTTACTCTTTGGAAGGACAGTTATGACCAACTTAGATAGCATATTGAAAAGCAGAGACATTACTTTGCCAAGAAAGGTCCGTCTAGTCAAGGCTACGGTTTTTCCAGTTGTCATGAATGGATGTGAGAGTTGGACTGTGAAGAAAGCTGAGTGTGGAATAATTGATGCTTTTGAACTGTGGTGTCGGAGAAGACTCTTGAGAGTCCCTTGGACTGCAAGGAGATCCAACCAGCCCTGGGATTTCTTTGGAAGGAATGATGCTAAAGCTGAAACTGCAGTACTTTGGCCACCTCACGTGAAGAGTTGACTCATTGGAAAAGACTTTGATGCTGGGAAGGATTGGGGGCAAGAGGAGAAGGGGACAACAGAGGATGAGATGGCTGGATGGCATCACTGACTTGATGGACGTAAGTCTGAGTGAACTCTGGGAGTTGGTGATGGATAGGGAGGTCTGGCGTGCTGCGATTCATGGGGTTGCAAAGAGTCGGACACGACTGAGTGACTGAACTGAACTGAACTGAACTGAATTGAATGCTGGCTTCAAAAAAGGAGTTTGGACAAATTCTCTCTTCCGTATTTTGGAACACTTTAAGAAAGGTTGATATTAATGTTTCTTTCAATGTTAAGTAGAATTTATCAGTGAAGCTGTGGTATTGGGCTTTAGTGTTGGGATGTTTTTGATTACCGATTCAGTCTCCTAATTTGTTGCTGGTCAATTCATGCTTTTTCTGAATTAATTCAGTGATAATAGGTTGCACGCTTATAGAAAGTTATCCTTTTTTTTCTAGTTTGCTTCATTTTTTGGTATATAATTGAGCATAGTAATATTTTTGACCCTTTTTATTTCTGTGTCATGTATTAAAATGAATTTTCTTTCATTTTTGACTTTAATTATTTCAGTCTTTTCTTTTTTTCTAAATTAATCTAGGTTTTTATCAGTTTTATCTTTTGGATAAACAACTTTTTATTTTGCTGATTTTTTGTTTGCTTTATTTTTCTGTACTCCTTTCTACTCTAATCTNATGAATTTTCTTTCATTTTTGATTTTAATTATTTCAGTCTTTTCTTTTTTTCTAAATTAATCTAGGTTTTTATCAGTTTTATCTTTTGGATAAACAACTTTTTATTTTGCTGATTTTTTGTTTGCTTTATTTTTCTGTACTCCTTTCTACTCTAATCTTTATTGTTTTCCTCTTTCTGCTAGCTTTCCGCTAATTTTGTTGTTCCTTAAGGTTTAAAATTAGTTTATACCTTTTTGAGCTTTTATTTTTATTGAGATATAATCAATATAACCTTTTGCTGAGTATGCAACATAGTGGTTTGATATATGTATACATTATGAAATGACCTTTCTTCTTTTTCAGATATATGCATTTATCACTGTTAACTTTTGTTTTAACAATGCTTTGACTGCATTCCATAAATTTTGGTATTTTCTGTTCATATTTTTATCTGAAGATATTTTTTAAATTCACTTTTGATTTCCTCTAACTCAGTGGTTGCTCAAGAGAATGTTGTTAAGTTTTCATGTATTTTATAATTTTCTGGTTTTCTTACTGTTAGTGGTTTCCAGTTTCCTTCACTGTGATCAGAAAATATACGTATAATGATGCTGATCTTTTTACATTTATTAAAATTTGTTTGTGAGTTAATGTGATCCTTCTTGGAGATTGTTATGAGCGTGCTTTAGATGAATGCATTTTTCTGTTGTTGTTGGAGAGTTCTATATACATCTGTTAGGTCTGTTTGGTCGACGGTGCTGTTCAGATCAGCTGTTTCCTTATTGATTGTCTGGATTTTTGTCTCCATTATTCAGTGTAGGGTATGAAAGTCTCCTTTAGTATTGCATTGCTGTTAATTTCTCTTTGAGTATTTTACATGCCAAGTGGCCATCCCTAGAGTGTATACGCTTGATTAGAATATAACACATGTTAACAAATCACAGATATTAGCAAAGCTTTGAAGTTATGTCTTTCTATGCTGTGAGTCTGGACTATTTCTCTTAGAATTCCCTCACTAGCCTGCCTTTTATGAAATGTGAGAGGACTCTAAGAAAACTGGACATTTCCTTTATAATGCCAATTTCCAATTTGAGATGGAAGGTCAGTATTCTTTGTTAACCTCCATTTAATTTGATTATTATATAATAAAAGAGACACATTTNACTAGCCTGCCTTTTATGAAATGTGAGAGGACTCTAAGAAAACTGGACATTTCCTTTATAATGCCAATTTCCAATTTGAGATGGAAGGTCAGTATTCTTTGTTAACCTCCATTTAATTTGATTATTATATAATAAAAGAGACACATTTATGTGCATAAACTAATAAAGACCATTTGAATTATGTAATTATCACAGGGGGGCTTGATAATACCGGCAAACAATGGATGATTCAGGCTGAAAAGTCACAAGATGTTAA
This sequence comes from Raphicerus campestris, assembly GCA_006410735.1. Classification (NCBI taxonomy): domain Eukaryota; kingdom Metazoa; phylum Chordata; class Mammalia; order Artiodactyla; family Bovidae; genus Raphicerus; species Raphicerus campestris. The sequence goes on from SJYW01012725.1 coordinate 216,570, forward strand.
GGAATCTAAAGGTTGTGAACTAAAATATTAAATTAATTACATAGATAAATGTTGGAAGTTGAAAGTTACAACTATAGCAAGAATAATTTAATAGCCAATATAATTGTATATGCTCTACTGACCGACTGAACTGAACTGAACTGATGCAATGAATACAATTCTGAAAGCTGTGGTACATATNAGTTGGGGCATAGACTTGGATTACTGTGATATTGAATGGTTTGCCTTGGAGACGAACAGAGATCATTCTGTCATTTTTGCAATTGCATCCAAGTACTGCATTTTGGACTCTTTTCTTGACCATGATGGCTACTCCATGTCTTCTGGGGTATTGCTGCCTGCAGTAGTAGATATAATGGTCATCTGAGTTAAATACACCCATTCCAGTCCATTTTAGTCGCTGATTCCTAGAATTCTGACATTCACCGTTGCCATCTCTTGTTGTACCCCTTCCAATTTGCCTTGATTCATGGACCTGTCATTCCAGGTTCCTATGCAATATTTCTCTTTACAGCATTGGACCTTGCTTCTGTCACCGTTCACATCCACAGCTGGAATTTTTTTTTTTTTTTTTTTTGCTCCATCCCTTCTTTCTTTCTGGAGTTATTTCTCAACTGATCTCCAGTAGCATTGGGCACCTACTGACCTGGAGAGTTCCTCTTTCACTATCCTATCACTTTGCCTTTTCTTACTGTTCATGGGGTTCTCAAGGCAAGAATACTGAAGTGGTTTTCCATTCCCTTCTCCAGTGGACCACATTCTGTCAGACCTCTCCACCATAACCTGCCTGTCTTGGGTTGCCCCGTGGGCATGGCTTAGTTTCATTGAGTTAGACAAGTCTGTGATCCTAGTGTGATTAGGTTGACTAGTTTTCTGTGAGTATGGTTTCAGTGTGTCTGCCCTCTGATGCCCTCTTGCAACACCTACCATCTTACTTGGATTTCTCTTACCTTGGGCATGGGGTATCTCTTCACGGCTGCTCCAGCAAAGTGTAGCCACTGCTCTTTACCTTGGACCAAGAGTATCCCCTCACCACTCCCCTTCCTGATCTTCAATGTGGATAGCTCCTCTAAGCCCTCCTGCAGCCATGCAGCCACCACTCCTTGGACATGGGGTTGCTCCTCCCGGCTGCCGTCCCTGGCCTCGGGTCGGGGTTGTTCCTCCCAGCCACTGCCCCTGACCTCAGAGGCGGGTTGGCTCCTCCCGGCAACTGCCCCTGGCCTTAGACGTGGGGCACCTCCTCTCAGCCATTCCTGCGCCATCGCAGCCTGGCACTCGGCTGCTGCCCCTGACCTTGGATGTGGGGTAACTCCTCTTGGCTGCTGCCCTTTTTCATAGTAATTATTTCAGTGGTGAAAGGAAAGAAATTGGGTTGAGGTGTCATGGAACTGGACATGGAACAACAGACTGGTTCCAAATAGGAAAAGGAGTAAATCAAGGCTGTGTACTGTCACCCTGTTTATTTAACGTATATGCAGAGTACATCATTAGAAATGCTGGACTAGAAGAAACACATGCTGGAATCAAGATTGCTGGGAGAAATATCAATAACCTCAGATATGCAGATGATACCACCCTTATGGCAGAAAGTGAAGAAGAACTAAAAAGCCTCTTGATGAAAGTGAAAGAGGAAAGTGACTCTTTGGTTGGTTTAAAAGTTGGTTTAAAGCTCAACATTCAGAAAACAAAGAGCATGGCATCCAGTCCCATCACTTCATGGGAAATAGATGGAGAAACAGTGGAAACAGTGTCGGACTTTATTTTTGGGGACTCCAAAAGCACTGCAGATGGTGACTGCAGCCATGAAATTAAAAGACGCTTAGTCCTTGGAAGGAAAGTTATGACCAACCTAGATAGTATATTCAAAAGCAGAGACATTAC
>SJYW01012725.1:220705-233520 GCA_006410735.1 Raphicerus campestris
CTTCATGGGAAATAGATGGAGAAACAGTGGAAACAGTGTCAGACTTTATTTTTGGGGACTCCAAAAGCACTGCAGATGGTGACTGCAGCCATGAAATTAAAAGACGCTTAGTCCTTGGAAGGAAAGTTATGACCAACCTAGATAGTATATTCAAAAGCAGAGACATTACTTTGCCAGCTAAGGTCCGTCTAGTCAAGGCTATGATTTTTCCTGTGGTCATGTATGGATGTGAGAGTTGGACTGTGAAGAAGGATGAGCACCGAAGAATTGATGCTTTTAAACTGTGGTGTTGGAGAAGACTCTTGAGAGTCCCTTGGACTGCAAGGAGATCCAACCAGTCCATTCTAAAGGAGATCAGCCCTGGGATTTCTTTGGAAGGAAAGATGCTAAAACTGAAACTCCAGTACTTTGGCCACCTCATGCGAAGAGTTGACTCACTGGAAAAGACTCTGATGCTGGGAAGGATTGGGGGCAGGAGGAGAAGGGGACGACCGAGGATGAGATGGCTGGATGGCATCACTGACTTGATGAATGTGAGTCTGAGTGAGCTCCGTTGATGGACAGGGAGGCCTGGCGTGCTGCGATTCATGGGGTCATGAAGAGTCAGACCTGACTGACCGACTGAACTGAACTAAACTGAGGTGTCATAGGTAAACTTAGCAGGCAATGGCACCCCACTCCAGTACTCTTGCCTGGTAAATCCCATGGACAGAGGAGCCTGGTGGGCTGCCATCCATGGGGTCGCAAAGAGTCGGACACGACTGAGTAACTTCATTTTCACATTTTACTTTCATTCATTGGAGAAGGAAATTTCAACCCAGTCCAGTGTTCTTGCCTGGAGAATCCCAGGGGCGGCGGAGCCTGGTGGGCTGCCGTCTAATGGGTCGCATAGAGTCGGACACGACTGAGGTGACTTAGTAGCAGTAGCAGCAGCAGTCATAGGTAAAAATATGTGTCAATAACTCCAAAGAAGATATTTATTCTACAACTATGATGTGACTCTTGGAGAAGCATTGTTTTAACAGTGTTGTCAATATCTCAGTGTAAGTGTTTTATTTTGTTAAAAATGCAACAGTCTGCTTACCGACAGAAATGACTTTTACTTTTCAATATTTATGCTTCTTTCTGAGTATTCAGGATGGTTAATCATTTACTGAGTCTAAAGTTCTTTATTAGAATCCTACCTATTATATATCAAGATCTGGATATAATATACAGCTTGCCCCTCGAAGTGTGTTTAGGCCCCTTAAGTGTGTTTAGGTAAAGAGAAAGACATTGATAGTAATAATTGTAGTATATTGATAATGAGATCATTATTGTTGCAAATTGACCAAGGACAATTTGGTGGTTCAGAAAGTATCAAGTGCCTTCAGTCAACACTGTTAGCTGATAATGAATAGGTGTTTCTCAGGGCCAACTAATCCATGTTAGGTGGAAAGCCAACGGAAGATTTGGGGAAAGTCTGTAATTTCCTCAGTTCTGCCTTGCCACAGCAAAAATTAAAGTGACAGATGGATCAATGTTACAACTCAGGTTTACTTGGCAAGCAAAGGAAAATACATCCTCAAGGCATGAGGGCAGGCTGACCCAAAAGACAGAAGAAAAGAGAGGAGAGACTCAATTTTGGCTCCTTCTTTTATTTGTTGTTTCTCCTCCCCTGAGCCTGCCCTGTGTAAATTAGGAGGCTGTTTGCGTCACCTGAGGCCTTGTCTCCAGTCCTCGACATTCTTTTGTTTTATTTTTGCAGGCTTTTCCCTTCTCTTTCTTTTGATGCTGCTGCTGCTGCTGCTGCTAAATCGTGTCAATCATGTCCGACTCTGTGCAACTCCATAGACAGCAGCCCACCAGGCTCCGCCATCCCTGGGATTCTCCAGGCAAGGACATTGGAGTGGGTTGCCATTTCCTTCTCCAATGAATGAAAGTGAAAAGTGAAAGTGAAGTCACTCTGTCGCATCTGACTCTTAGGGACCCCCATGGACTGCAGCCTACCAGGCTCCTCTGTCCATGGGATTTTCCAGTCAAGAGTACTAGAGTGGGTTGCCATTGTCTTCTCTTCTTTGTCTTTTAGCCACCACCATTATGGACTCCTTTTTCCTATTCTAACTTCCTAAAAAGTTAAGTCTAAAGTCAAGTTTTTTCAAATGTACAAATGTTTCTAGGAATTGAAGAAAATGCTTACTATTTCTTATTCTTATAGAATTACCATATACTTATGCTGTACCTCTGGTAATATATTTGCTGAAGGCACTATAATTAGCACTTTGCATCAGACTTGATATAGAGGTTGATGAATGGATATGCAGACAGAAGAACTAGTTTGGTTTGTGATTGATTCAAGTGACTGGTGCTTTGTGAAAAGGAGGGCTAAGGGGCCAACAGGACTCCTGACAGACTATTGCTATTGGTTCACTGGTTGGTTCAGATGCTGCATCTTTTTTTTGTTTGTTTTTTGCATACAACTTGAAATATCTCTATGATTATTTCCTGTCTGATAAATCTTGAACATTCATTTTACCCTAAAAAATTATTTCTGATATCTTTTTATGCTCATGACCAACCAATATTATTGACAAAGTTTAAATGACAGATTGTTACCTCTGATTGCCTTGATTCTTGAAAGAAACACAGATGACCCTGTTGGCAGCACGAATTCCTGATTCTGTGCTCTCACGTGCCACTAGTTAACCATTCCTGGGATCTAGATTAAACCAAACATGTGCAAATATATATAACATGGTTTATGGTGAAGTATTTTCATGTAAATCACAGCAAAGGATACATATAATGGGTATATCTTAGTAAGATTTTGGGCTTCGTACTTCCAAGACCTGTACTAGTTTCAAATTTAATTCAGAATAAACTAGTTGTCCTGAAAGGAGAAGTTGATGGCTTGTACTTACCAAGAGAAAAGTCTAACAGCAAAATAGACATACACATAAAATAGACCCTATAATTTAGGTGTCTCTTTACCTATCTTAAATATATTTCTAAGTTTTCAAAGAGAGGCTGACCTCAGTTTCAAGATACCAGAAAAATCCACAACACTTCTCCAGTCTCTAAGACCTCTTATTCTGTTGTCCACTAGATTTTCCATCCTTCCTTCATTTGATGGTTCCTTCAATACAGTTTAAATGAGGACCAATTGTGTTATACACAGTATGTTACCTTAGGTATAAAATTAATATGATGCCATCCTAGCTTCAAGGAATTCAGTCTCCTGTGAGAAGAAAATCCTGTATGGTCAGTTCTAACAGAAAAACATAAACCAATATGGTGATACTCCTGAGACATAACTCATTTTTGATTAATTGTTTTGATGTTGTAATGGTTTTGTTCTAAGATACAGTTTTGCACATTCTGTATAGTTATTCTTGGAATAATTTATAGCACAAGGTGCATCAAAGTTTTATTAAATAAATTGTCTACTTACTTTTCCTTTTCTTCTTGGAGTGGTTATCATAACTTGTAGTTAAACTGAGAACTGCCAGATTTCAGTATGTGTACAACCGCTTTCTCACCTGTTCTCAATGTGAGGAGTTAATCATACTTCTGTCACTGAACTTGATATAGGTTCTGTGTCTTGAACACAGTTCTCTTGGCAGTTTGTGCCTATCAACTGCTGTTAGAAATTAAAATGTAAATCATTCGTAATCATTGGTAGAGCTGATATGATCTCATGACTATGTAACATGATAAAAACACTTAAAAATCAGTTCTTGGTGCTATTCAACTTTGTATATACATTATATATATATGTTATATGTGTGTGTGTGTATATATATATATATATGTTATATTGTATTTGCATAGCCTGACATAAAACTTGCCTGGCCAGTGTGTTGGATAGTTTACCAAACTCATACCCCGTGATTCTTTTGAAAAAGCAAACCAAATGTGTTCCTTCATAAAGGAGCCACATGGAAACTTTTCTTATGCAATCTTTTAAATTGAAACCTTCCAAAGATGGTTTCCTTGAGTTTTTTTTTTTGCTTTTGAGAGTTTCTGCTAACCTATCACGCTTGACATACTTTCAAAGTGTTTGTGAAGCTAGGCTTTGAGGGGCTGTAGCTTCCACCTATTTAGTTTCCCTTTAGGCTGCCGTTGAAGACAGCTGTGCTTCATCCTCCTTTCTTTTGTCCAAAGGATACTAAGTGGTGCCCTGCTGTCAAGCTGCTTTCAGAGCAAATTAGGTGCCTGGGTTCCTGTGTAGTGCCCCAGTTACAGGGAGGGAGGGTGCTGACCATGCAGTGTTCACCTTGATGTGTGCAAGTCAATTTCCACCGGACAATAGTTGTTCCCAGGAAAGGCACTTGTGACCAATGGCTTGCATTGGATTTCCTTTCAAAACTGAAACACAGAAATTTTCTGTAAGTGCCTAATTTTTTATGTGCCTGTGCATTTGAGAGATTACCAGCTATAGGCAAAAAGTTTGTGCAATATTTTGGATTAATTTGAGTGTGAATTGAAGTGTATATTTTACATGTGAGTCCTTCAATATTTTCATGTTGTCCTTTTTGTATAAATACTCTTGTTTCTATGCTCATGAGAGAAATTAGGAAATGTGTTTCTGCTCCTGCAGAAATTATCAGTCAGTGATGACCTTCTCTTTTGGCTGTTTTTGTTTGTTTTCCTTTCATGGAGGAACAGAAGCTAATGGTTATGTAATATGTGTACGGACCTGTGCTGGGGACTTGTACCTATTCTTTCATTTTATTCTCCTGTGAGTTCCTGGAACATATGTTCTGCCACATATTATGAGTCTTCATTTTCCAGATTTAAAAAACAGGGAAAGAAAATCAGGTAACAGGTGTCAGATAGAGGGAAGTAACCAAGCCATAATTCTAGCAGAATGGTTCATCACCTTGGCTCTCTGTCTGCTGGCAATGTCCCCCTCATCTGCACCTGCAGAAATAGTGGCATGGGGACACCTCCTAACCCACCTGCCACTTGGTGATGCTGACCGGACAAGACAGCTTGGCCTTCCTCAACATCTGACTTCCTATTATCTTTTCCCTCCTGCTGAATTTGGCTTTGTTCCTTGCTTTAGGCTGTCACCCTCCTCCACCCCTTATCTCAGCCTTTTTATATGAAAACTATCTTTTCTCTGAGTCAAATCTTCCCACATCAGCCCAACTACTGGACCTCACATGTGCCCAGATCCTCTACTCTTCCTGTCTGAGCCACTCAACAAGCAGTTTGTATAAAATCCATCTCTCCTTAAACATGCATCACTCAGTTAAGGATTTTGCTGTTTATGATACGTGGTTTTGAATTCAAAAGCATGTCTCCTTTTCAGGGCAATAAATTACCCTTCTACTTTGTTACTCAGTATTTTGTGTTTGTGTGTGTTTTGCCCCTTCATTTATACAGAAAGATTTTGTGAGTAAAGACTGTATCTTCCATGTCTGTTTTAGCCCCATAGAGTTTTACTCAACTTTAGTTCCACAAAACTTGTCCAGAAGTATTTGATTGATTGAGCCAAATGCAGTATTCAGTGACCGGAGGGCCAGTCTCTTTCACAAGACACTAGATTGCCCTACTTGTTATGCCATGAAGATTGACATTAAACTTTGCAAGCATGTACATGAGCAGTTCAAACTAATTCCCAATATAACTCGAGCCTGATGACATTTGGTACTAGTGCACTTTCTAGAAATTGATGGAAAATGTCAATTCTTTCCTCTGGCAGTTTTGCCAGTTTCAGCTAAAGTGAAAGTAGATGTTGCTGGGCAAACAAACCAGTTTCTTCTGGAAAGAACAAATGAGTTAATGAGCAAGGTGGCTTGCCTCCAAAATACGTGCACCCTGGAAAGGATGTAGGGTAATACAGAAATTGGACTGAGCTTTGAAATATTCTTACTAATTGATTAACAGATTGAGTTACTTTTTATCGATTTATAATTGATATAACTTCCCTGAGTGTCAGGAAAACTAGGTTTGTTTAAGGAAAAATTCCCCAGTTGATTAATCCATCAAACAAATGTCCTTAAGTATAAGAACTTAAAAATAAATCACAACCTAAAAGCTAAGGGTTATGTTTTATTCAGTGGGAATTTTGGGGATTTCAAATCTGAGAGACAGCATCCTAAGCAACCCTGAGAGAATTGCTCCAAGGAGGTGAGGGTAGGAACCAGGTTATATAGAAGTTTTGCAATGAAGGGCAGGTAGTCTGAACATCAAAAGATTATTGCTAATTAAAGGAAACCAGATATTCTTATTTAAGGAATTTATTGCTTTTCTATGTATTGGAAGATGCAAGAGTCTGGGCTCACTGAAATAATTTCTTTGATATGTATCTCAGCTATCTGGGGCCAGTATCCAGTTTTCACATCCTGAGTTTCCTCAGGGCTCACCATAGGGAGTGGCTATGGTCGAATGACTGCTAGATGGTGTTTTTTTTTTTTTTTTTTTTTTTAATTTCCTGAGTTCCCTCAGGCTCACCAGCTCACCAATGGAAACAGCTGCAATTGCTGTTGACTGTGACATCCTTTTTTACAAATATTGCAGGAAATGTTCCATTTCTCAGGTGCTTATTATGTGACAATCAGTTCCTATTCTGGGTCAGGGACAGGATTTGGCAATTTAATCAATAACTTGTCCCNACAGCTGCAATTGCTGTTGACTGTGACATCCTTTTTTACAAATATTGCAGGAAATGTTCCATTTCTCAGGTGCTTATTATGTGACAATCAGTTCCTATTCTGGGTCAGGGACAGGATTTGGCAATTTAATCAATAACTTGTCCCTGTTCATAACAAGATTAAAATCTCATAGAGAGGGATAGTACAGAGTTTTTGGTGATTACCACAACAGGAGTGTTTTTACAAACTACACTGATGGCATAAAGCAAAAACTCTAAGTCTGATCCTAGAGTTCATAAAGATGGTTAAAGACTCTTGAGTTGAAGTTTGAAGGGTAAATGGGGTTCATCAGACAGGTGCAGACATGGGAAAATCAGCTAGCTTTAATACCAAAGTCTAATGTCCACAATATAGACTGTACAAATACATAGCATATGAAATGAACGTGGGAAGGGGGTAGATCTTATAAGACCTAGAGGTCTGGAATGAATAGTTTGAATACCTTAGGTAAACGTTTAAAGGTTTTTATGCTGAAGAGTACAGGAATCCCCTCACCATTTAATCAAATCTCTCCCAGGGACATTGAGCCTGGAGTGTCTCAGAGTGCAGGGCAGGGCAGTGAAACAGGAAGAAGACTTCATCAGTGTCACATAGCCCAGTAGTCCCCAACCATTTTGGCATCAGGGACTGGTTTCATAGAAGGCAATTTTTCCACCAAGAGGGGTAGGATGTTTTGGGGATGATTCAAGCACGTTACATTAATTGTGCATTTTATTTCTATTCTTATTACATCAGCTCCACCTGAGATCATTGGACATTAGGTCCCAAAGTTGAGGACTCCTGGCTTGGTATAACCAGTTATAGGAAATGGATGTGAGACTAGATTGTTCAACACTGAGTGACCTCAAAGAATTCTAATGTCAGCCTCTCACTTTAAAAAATCTGGAACTTCAGTATTTATGCCAAATGTAAGAAATTGGATAATTAAAGTATGGTTCATGAAAAGATATGTAGTGTGTACCAGGATGTCACGTTATGATCTTTCAGTGGGAACTACCTTCAAGTGATGTGATTATGAGCGAATGACATTTTTAGATGTATTCTCAGAAACCTTTATATCTGTATTTCAGTTCTGATCAGAGCCCTAGGATACTGATTATGCTGATCATTCCACACTGCCTGAAAGGATGCAGGCTTGCATTTAGATGTGAACAAAATAAGCGTGAACTGATAAACTCAGCTCCAGTTATCAGTGGAGAGGAGTCCCTTCAAGGATACAGTCAATCTAACTTAATTCAATTTTATATGTGAGAGCAATTTTACAGTGAGAGCAAGAAGCTGACTGTGAACTTGCAGCCCAGTCAATCTCACCGGCAACCCCTCCATCCAGCACTTGTTCTGGATGGAGTGTCAATCTACTGCTAGTTCTCAGCTCTTGTTTCGCATCTACCTTTTATAATATAAAAATGATTGTTAGTCATAGAAATAAAACATTTTTAAGACAAGTGTCTGTTGATGAGCACTTGGATTGTTGCCATGTGCTGCTGTAAGTAGTACTGCTATGAACCTTGGGGTGAATGTATCTTTTCAAAGTAAACTTTTCATGTTTTCTGGATATACATCCAGGAGTGGGATTGCTGGATCACATGGTAGTGTTAGACCTTACGGTCTTTTCCTAAGATTCGTCGCTCAAAAGGTCACTGAGACTCGGATTCGATGCAAATAGCAGGAGGATTTATTAGTCCGGCGCGCCGGGGTTCAGTCACCTCCGAGGAGGAACGAACTCCGAACAGTGGTTACAGAGCAATATTTAAACACACAGGAGTTAGAAACAGGTACAGGTGGGGTGGGGAATGTCCGATTGGTGGGCAGGTTTTAATTTTTACAGGGATAGGCTCATTTGTAGATAAGGGCCTGCTCCCCCAGAAAAGCCCCTGAGAGAGCCAAAAGGCCACATTCCGTGAGATAAGAAAACAACCCCCCAGGAAGCCCCTGATAGAGCCAAAAGGCCACATTTCATGAGATAAGGACCTGNTGAGATTGCTTATATGTCCTGGCTATTGCAAATAGTGAGGCTATGAACATTGTTGTACACATATCTTTTTGAATTAAAGGTTTCATCTTTTCCAAATACATGCTCAGCAATGAGATTGTTGGGTCATATGGCAGTTCTGTTGTTAATTTTTTAAGGAAACTTAGTACTGCTTTCCATTGCAACTGCACAAATTTGTTATATATTCCAACCTGGAGGGCAGGCATATTCCCTTTTCTCCAACCATCTCCAGCATTTATTGTTTGTAGATTTTTTTGATGACGGTCATAACAGGCAAGTTTGGCCTTGGAGTACAAAATGAAACAGAGCAAAGGCTAACAAAGCTTTGCCAAGAGAATGTATTGGCCATAGGAAACATCTTCTTCCAACAACGTGAAAAACTCCACACGTGGATCCCACTAGATGGTCAGTGCTAAAATCAGAATGATTATGTTCTTTGCAGCCAAAAATGGAGAAGCTATATACAGTAAGCAAAAATAAAACTGGAAGCTGACTGTGGCTCACATCATGAACTCCTTATTGCAAAATTCTGACTTAAATTGGAGAAAACAGGAAAAACCACTAGATCATTCAGGTATAACCTAAAATCCCTTATGATTATACAGTGTAAGTGACAAATAGATTCAAGTGATTAGATCTGATAGACAGCGTACCTGAAGAAGTATGAGTGCAGGTTTGTAACATTGTACAAAAGATGGTAACTAAAACCATCCCCAAGAAAAATAAATGCAAAAAGTCAAAATGGCTGTCTGAGGAGACCATACAAATAGCTGAAAAAAGAAGGGAAGTGACAGGCAAAAGAGAAAAGGAAATATATGCCCATCTGAATGCAGAGTTCTAGAGAACATCAAGGAGAAACAAGTAAGCTTTTTTAAATAAACAAAGCAAGTAAACAGAAGAAAACAATAGAATGGGAAAGACTAGATCTCTTCAAGAAAATTAGAGATACCAAGGGAACTTTTCATGAAAAGATGGGCTCAATAAAGGACAGAAATAATATGGACCTAACAGAAGCAGAAGATATTAAGAAGAGGCAGCAAGAAATCACAGAAGAACTGTACAGGAAAGACCTTCATGACCCAGATAACCATGATGGTTTGATCACTCACCTAGAACCAGACATCCTGGAATGCAAAGTCAAGTGGGCCTTCTGTTCAATTCAGTTCAGTCACTCAGTCATGTCCGACTCTTTGCGACCCCATGAATCGCATCACACCAGGCCTCCCTGTTCATCACCATCTCTCAGAGTTCATTCAGATCATGTCCATCGAGTCTGTGATGCCATCCAACCATCTCTTCCTTGGTCGTCCCCTTCTCCTCCTGCCCTCAATCCTTCCAGGCATCAGAGTCTTTTCCAATGAGTCAACTCTTCACATGAGGTGGTCAAAGTACTGGAATTTCAGCTTTAGCATCATTCCTTCCAAAGAAATCCCAGGGTTGATCTCCTTCAGAAAGGACTGGTTGGATCTCCTTGCAGTCCAAGGGACTCTCAAGAGTCTTCTCCAACACCGCAGTTCAAAAGCATCAATTCTTTAGCGCTCAGCCTTCTTCACAGTCCAATTCTCAAATCCATACATGACCACAGGAAAAACCATAGCCTTGACTAGATGGAACTTAGTCGGCAAAGTGATGTCTCTGCTTTTGAATATACTATCTAGGTTTGTCATAACCTTTCTTCCAAGGGTTAGCCTCTTTTAATTTCATGGCTGTAGTCACCATCTGCAGTGATTTTGGAGCCCCCCCCCCAAAATAGTCTGACACTGTTTCCACTGTTTCCCCATCTATTTCCCATGAAGTGATGGGACCGGATGCCATGATCGTTTTCTGAAGGTTGAGCTTTAAGCCAACTTTTTCACTCTCCTCTTTCACTTTCATCAAGAGGCTTTTTAGCTCCTCTTACTTTTTGCCATAAAGGGGGTGTCATCGGCATGTCTGAGGTTATTGATATTTCTCCCAGCAATTTTGATTCCAGCTTGTGTTTCTTCCATTCTAGCATTTCTCATGATGTACTCTGCATATGAGTTAAATAAGCAGGGTGACAATACCCAGCCTTGACGTACTCCTTTTCCTATTTGGAACCAGTCTGTTGTTCCATGTCCAGTTCTAACTGTTGCTTCCTGACCTGCATACAGATTTCTCAAGAGGCAGGTCAGGTGGTCTGGTATTCCCATCCCTTTCAGAATTTTCCATAGTTTATTGTGATTCACACAGTCAAAGGCTTTGGCATAGTCAATAAAGCAGAAATAGACATTTTTCTGGAACTCTCTTGCTTTTTCGATGATCTAGCAGATGTTGGCAATTTGATCTCTAGTTCCTCTGCCTTTTCTAAAACCAGCTTTAACATCAGGGAGTTCATGGTTCACATATTGCTAAAGCCTGGCTTGGAGAATTTTGAGCATTACTTTACAAGCATGTGAGATGAGTGCAATTGTGTGGTAGTTTGAGCATTCTTTGGCATCGCCTTTTTTTGGAATTGGAATGAAAACTGACCTTTTCCAGTCCTAGGAAGCATTAATATGAACAAAGCTAGCGGAGGTGATGGAATGCCACTTGAGCTATTTCAAATCCTAAAGGATGGTGCTGTTAAAATGTTGTTCTCATTATGCTAGCAAATTTGCAAAGCTCAACAGTGGTCACAGAACTGAAAAAGGTCAGCTTTCATTTTACCCAAAGAAGGGCAATGCCAAAGAATGTTCAAAGTGAAGTGAAGTCACTCAGTCGTGTCCAACTCTTTGCGACCCCGTGGACGGTAGCCCACCAGGCTCCTCCATCCATGGGATTCTCCAGGCAGGAATACTGGAGTGGGTTGCCATTTCCTTCTCCAGGAATGTTCAAATTACCACACAATTGCATTCATTTCACATGCTAGTAATGTTCAAAATCCGTTAAGCTAAGGTTATCAGTATATGAACTGAGAACTTCCAGATGTTCAAGATGTATTTAGAAAAGGCAGAATCAGAGATCAAATTGCCAAAATCCATTGGATCATGGAAAAATCAAGACAATTCTAGAAAATTATCTACTTCATTGACTATGCTAAAGTCTTTGATTGTGTGGATCATAACAAGCTGTGGAAAATTCTAAAAGTAATGGGAATACCAGACTATCTTACCCGCCTCCTGTGAAACCTATAACCAGGTCAAGAACAACAATTAGAGCCAGATATGGAACAATGGACTGGTTCAAAATTTTGAAAGGAGTATGTTAAGGCTGTATATTGTCACCCTGCTTATTTAACGTACATGCAGAGCACATGTGAAATGCTGGGCTGCATGTAGCACATGCTGGTATCAAGACTGAGGGGATAAATATCAATAATCTCAGATATGCAGAAGACTCCACACTAATGGCAGAAATTGAAGAGGAACAAAAGAGCCACCTGATGAAGGTGAAAGCGGAGAGTGAAAAAAGCTGGCTTAAAACGCAACATTCAGAAAACAAAGATCATGGCCTCTGGTCTCATTACTTCAAAGCAAATAGATAGGGGCAAAATGGAAATCATGGCAAATTTTATTTTCTTGGGCTCCAAATCACCGAGGATGGTGATTGCAGCCATGAAATTAAAAGACAATTGCTCCTTGGAGTAAAAACTATGACAAACCTAGATAGTATATTAAAAAGCAGAGATATCACTTTGCTGACAAAAATCTGTATAATCAAATCTATGGTTTTTGCAGAGTTGGGCCATAAAGAAGGCTTTCCCCATAGAACTGATGTTTTCAAACTGTAGTGCTGGAGAAGACTTTTGAGAGTCCCTTGGACTGCAAGGAGATCAAGCCAGTCAATTCTAATGGAAATCAACTGTGAATATTCATTGGAAGGACTAATGCTGAAGCTGAAGCTCCAGTACTTTGGCCACCTGATGTGAAGAGCCAACTTATTAGAAAAGACCCACATGCTGGGAAGGATTGAAAGTATGAGAAGGATGTGACAGAGGATAAGATAGTCAGATGGCATCACTGACTCATTAGAGGTGAGTTTGAGCAATTTCAGGAGACAGTAAAAGACAGAGAAGCCTGTCATGCTGCAGTCCATGGGGTTGCAAAGTGTCAGACCAGACTTAGTGACTGAACAAGAGGTGTCTCTTAAGAAATATTCAGTTTGACAGACAATAGCTTGTTGAAGATGAGCTTTAATTAAGATAAATGATAAATGAGGCTGCTTAGTTTTTTTTTTTTTTT
>SJYW01012725.1:240809-253105 GCA_006410735.1 Raphicerus campestris
AACTGACTCAAATGCATTCTTTTTATAGCTGAATAATATTCCATTCTGTATATGTACCACAACTTCCTTATCCATTCATCTGCTAACGGAAAGCAATCTAGGTTGCTTTCATGTCCTAGCCATTGTAAACAGTGCTGCAGTGAACGTTGGGGTACATGAGTCTCTTTCAATTTTGGTTTCCTTGTTGTGTATGTCCAGTAGTGGGATTTCTGGATCATATGGCAGTTCTATTTCTGGTTTTTTAAGGACATTGTTCTCCATGGTGGCTGTACCAGTTTGCATTCCCACCAGCAGGGTCTTAACACAGCAAAAAATTGTTAGCTCTGATTTTCAAGGGGCCAGAACTTCACTGTGGGCTCTTCATTGTGTGGCACTAGAACCAGGGTCAGTGTCTGTCCATGTTAAAGCCTACATGCCAGTTGGGCTGTTATCTAACATGTCACGGGATCTTCTTCCCAATTCATTAAGGTTATCGACAGAAGTTTTTGCAAATAAAGTACTAACCTGTTCATGCTCTTGCTGGCTCTCAGTCAAGAGTTTCTGTCAATTCCTAGAGGATCATTTCCATAGTCATTTTACCTATGGAAGAAAGCAGGTGTACAAGCTATGGTTTCAACCTACAAAATGCAAAGAAGATATGTAAAATTTTGAATCCTCATTTTAGAAAACTTCACTTTTAGCAGCATACACTTTATGATAGAGGCTAATATTTTAGGGCTAGATAATTTGGGCATTGTGTAGTGTGTCTTATTAAATTATGGGTAGTATCTTTTCCTGAGTGTTTTCATTTATTTTTTTAAAAAATGTTATTTATTTTTTTGACTGTGGAGCATGTGGGGTTTTAGTTCCTTGACCAGGGATTGAGCCTGCACCCACTGCAGCGGAAGAACTAAGTACTGTTTTTAGTAAGACCTCACTATTTTTAAAATGTATTTATTTTTTTTAATTGGAGGATAATTGCTTCATAATATTGTGATGGTTTGGGCCATACATCAGCATGAATCAGCCACAGGTATACATGTGATCCCTTCCACTTGAATCCCTTCCCCACTCCACTCCTCCAGGATGTCACAGAGCACCAGTTTTGGGTGATGACTCATATATCAAACTCCCACTGGCTATCTATTTTACATGGAATAATGTGTATGCTTCAGAGCTATTCTCTCAAATCATCCCACCCTTTCCTTCTCCCATGAGTCCAAAAGTCCATTCTTTACGTCTGTGTCTCCTTTGCTGCCCTTCAGGTAAGATCGTCAGTACCATCTTTCTAGATTCCATATATATGCATATTCCATATATTTGTCTTTCCACTGCACCACCAAGCATATGCCCATTGATGTGATTTTCATCATTGTCTTAAATAAGGGGGAAAGGGTGAAAGCAGAGAACTTATAAGGAACAAGATTTTGGAATTCTGACACTTTGAAGGAACACAATTCCTAATATTCAGGAATGATCCTAGAGATGGCAAGACTTCAGATGGCAAAAACACATAGAGTGGCTGGATCCAAAGAATAAGGGCTATGGCTTGCATGAACCAAGTGTTTCAGAAAACTCCTGCAACTGAAGACACTGTTACAGTCATCTTCACTGACTGATCAATGAGGTTAACTGCTGATTCAGTCATCCAGTGTGATGGATGGAATCATCCAGGTAGGTCTGATGGCAGTCCTCATAACCAGCAGAGAGAGAATCTCAGGAATGACTGAGTTCAACATGAATAGGTATCAACCAAACTTCGGTTGATCTAAATGAACAGTTTATCTGTCTGTGCTCAGTCACGTCTGACTCTTTTGCAACCCTGTATAGCCTGTGAGTCTAATCTGTCCATGGGATTCTCCAGGTAAGAATACTGGAGTGGGTTCCCATTTCCTCCTACAGGGGATCTTCTTGACCCATGAATCAAATCCGTCTCTTAAGTCTCCTGTATTGCGGGTGGAATCTTTATTGCTGAACCATTGGGAAAACCCAAAACAAATAATAAAGATAGTTATTTATGCACATGAGTGTGGACTTAAATTCACATCTACCGTATTCAGTGTCTTCTGGGACACAATTTTAAAAGATACTCTTTGAAATACTCACCTTTCATGTCTCACATGTCTTCCATTTTTCTTTATATTGGAAAATCCCTTTCTGATATCTATTTAGTCATATAAACGTTGGCTAGAAAGAAATCAGTTGACTTCCTTTCCACAGAGAGCTTGGGGTAAAAGCCATAATTAAAGCCTATTTAATAAATTGGGGAAGGTATTTTATTACTGTAAAAAATAACCAGCTTTTATAATTCCAGATGTTTAATAGGGGGGCTTACCATGTGGCACTAATGGTAGACAATTAGCATGCCAGTGCAGGAGATGCAAGAAATGAAGGTTTGATCCCTGGGCCTGAAAGATCTCCTGAAGTAGGAAATGGCAACCTGCTCCAGTGTTCTTGTCTGGAAAATTCCCTGGACAGAGGAGACTGACAGGCCCATGAAGTCACAAAGCATTGAACACAACTGATCAACTGAGTGCACACACACACACACACACACACACAATGTTTAATAGGGTTTTCAAATCTTTTTTTTTTAATTTAAACTTTTTATTGAGGTATAATTGACATCCAATACTATATTAGTTTCAGGTATAACAGTTAAGTATTTTAGGAACTTTCCTGGTGGTCCAGTGATTAAGATTTCACCTTCCAGTGCAGGTTGATCCCTGATTGAGGAATTAAGATCCCACATGCCTCATGGCCAAAAAACTAAACATAAAACAAAGGTAATATTGTAATAAATNAACTTCACTTTTAGCAGCATACACTTTATGATAGAGGCTAATATTTTAGGGCTAGATAATTTGGGCATTGTGTAGTGTGTCTTATTAAATTATGGGTAGTATCTTTTCCTGAGTGTTTTCATTTATTTTTTTAAAAAATGTTATTTATTTTTTTGACTGTGGAGCATGTGGGGTTTTAGTTCCTTGACCAGGGATTGAGCCTGCACCCACTGCAGCGGAAGAACTAAGTACTGTTTTTAGTAAGACCTCACTATTTTTAAAATGTATTTATTTTTTTTAATTGGAGGATAATTGCTTCATAATATTGTGATGGTTTGGGCCATACATCAGCATGAATCAGCCACAGGTATACATGTGATCCCTTCCACTTGAATCCCTTCCCCACTCCACTCCTCCAGGATGTCACAGAGCACCAGTTTTGGGTGATGACTCATATATCAAACTCCCACTGGCTATCTATTTTACATGGAATAATGTGTATGCTTCAGAGCTATTCTCTCAAATCATCCCACCCTTTCCTTCTCCCATGAGTCCAAAAGTCCATTCTTTACGTCTGTGTCTCCTTTGCTGCCCTTCAGGTAAGATCGTCAGTACCATCTTTCTAGATTCCATATATATGCATATTCCATATATTTGTCTTTCCACTGCACCACCAAGCATATGCCCATTGATGTGATTTTCATCATTGTCTTAAATAAGGGGGAAAGGGTGAAAGCAGAGAACTTATAAGGAACAAGATTTTGGAATTCTGACACTTTGAAGGAACACAATTCCTAATATTCAGGAATGATCCTAGAGATGGCAAGACTTCAGATGGAAAAAACACATAGAGTGGCTGGATCCAAAGAATAAGGGCTATGGCTTGCATGAACCAAGTGTTTCAGAAAACTCCTGCAACTGAAGACACTGTTACAGTCATCTTCACTGACTGATCAATGAGGTTAACTGCTGATTCAGTCATCCAGTGTGATGGATGGAATCATCCAGGTAGGTCTGATGGCAGTCCTCATAACCAGCAGAGAGAGAATCTCAGGAATGACTGAGTTCAACATGAATAGGTATCAACCAAACTTCGGTTGATCTAAATGAACAGTTTATCTGTCTGTGCTCAGTCACGTCTGACTCTTTTGCAACCCTGTATAGCCTGTGAGTCTAATCTGTCCATGGGATTCTCCAGGTAAGAATACTGGAGTGGGTTCCCATTTCCTCCTACAGGGGATCTTCTTGACCCATGAATCAAATCCGTCTCTTAAGTCTCCTGTATTGCGGGTGGAATCTTTATTGCTGAACCATTGGGAAAACCCAAAACAAATAATAAAGATAGTTATTTATGCACATGAGTGTGGACTTAAATTCACATCTACCGTATTCAGTGTCTTCTGGGACACAATTTTAAAAGATACTCTTTGAAATACTCACCTTTCATGTCTCACATGTCTTCCATTTTTCTTTATATTGGAAAATCCCTTTCTGATATCTATTTAGTCATATAAACGTTGGCTAGAAAGAAATCAGTTAACTTCCTTTCCACAGAGAGCTTGGGATAAAAGCCATAATTAAAGCCTATTTAATAAATTTGGGAAGGTATTTTATTACTGTAAAAAATAACCAGCTTTTATAATTCCAGATGTTTAATAGGGGGGCTTACCATGTGGCACTAATGGTAGACAATTAGCATGCCAGTGCAGGAGATGCAAGAAATGAAGGTTTGATCCCTGGGCCTGAAAGATCTCCTGAAGTAGGAAATGGCAACCTGCTCCAGTGTTCTTGTCTGGAAAATTCCCTGGACAGAGGAGACTGACAGGCCCATGAAGTCACAAAGCATTGAACACAACTGATCAACTGAGTGCACACACACACACACACACACACACAATGTTTAATAGGGTTTTCAAATCTTTTTTTTTTAATTTAAACTTTTTATTGAGGTATAATTGACATCCAATACTATATTAGTTTCAGGTATAACAGTTAAGTATTTTAGGAACTTTCCTGGTGGTCCAGTGATTAAGATTTCACTTTCCAGTGCAGGTTGATCCCTGATTGAGGAATTAAGATCCCACATGCCTCATGGCCAAAAAACTAAACATAAAACAAAGGTAATATTGTAATAAATCTAGTAAAGACTTTAAAAATGGCCCACATCAAAAATTGTTTTTTTTTTAATTTATGATTTTATATTTTTGTGTACTCTCTTGCTATAGTTGCATCCCACTCTTTGTGACTGTACAGACTATAGCCTGCCAGACTCATCTGTCCTTGGGATTCTCCAGGCATGAATACTGGATTAGGTTCCATGTCCTCCTCCAGAGGATACTCCTGACTCAGAGATCAAACCCCTATCTCCTGGATTGTCAGATGGATTCTTTACAACTAGCACCACCTGGGAAGCACTTTATATTTGTATATACTGTGAAACGATCATCACAATAAGTCTGCTGAAAGTTCATCACCTCACATAGTTACATAATTTTTATTGTAATAAGAATTCTTAAGACTTATTTTTAGCAACTTGCAAATATGCAATACAGTGTTCTTAACTATAGTCATCACGCTGTGCATTCTATCTAGATGAATTATTTTAAAACTGGAAGTTTGTAATTTTTGATCCCCTCCATTCATTTGGCCCACTCATTGCCTCCCACCTCTGGAAACAATGAACTTTGTATTTATGTTTTTCCTTCAAAGATCTGACATATAAGTGATATCATATAGTATTTATTTTTCTCTAACTCCTTTTACTTAGCATAATGTCTTCAAAATCTATCTATGATGTAACAAATGACAATAATTTCTTCTTTTATATGGCTGAATAATATTCCAGTCTCTGTGTGTGTGTTTGTGTGCATGTACTCTTTTTTTAATCCACTTACCAGTTGATGGAGACAGTTTGTTTCCATATCATGGCTATTGAGTATAATACTACAGTGAACATGGGAGTGCATACATATTTTCAAATCATTGTCTTAGTTTTCTTTGTATAAATACCCAGAAGTAGAATTATTGGATCATATGGGAGTTGTATTTTTAGTTTTTGAGAAACACTGCACTGTTTTCCATTGTGGCTGTAGCACTTTCATTCTCACCAACAGTACACAAAGGATTCCTTTTCTCCACATCCTCCCCAACATTTGTTGCTTCTTGTCTTTTTGATAATAATCATTATGATTGGCTTTCGATTTCATTTCATTCTGGTTTTGATTTGTATTCTTCTGATGAAGAATGATGCTGAGCATCATTTCATGTACCTGTTGGCCATCTATTGATTTTTTTTGGGGGGAGGGGAATGTCTATTCAAAACCTCTGCCCATTTATTAATTAGATTCTTTTTCCTACAGAGTTTTCTGAATTCTTTATCAATTTTTTTTAATTTTTATATTTTTTTAATTTTATTTTTACTTTAATTTACTTTACAATACCATATTGGTTTTGCCATACATTGACATGAATCCACCACGGGTGTATACGAGCTCCCAGTCCTGAATCCCTCTCTCTCACCTCCCACCCCATATCATCTCTCTGGATCATCCCCGTGCACCAGCCCCGAGCATCTTATATCCTGTATCAAACATAGGCTGGCGCTTCATTTCTAACATGATAGTATACATGTTTCGATGCGATTCTCCCAAATCAATTTTGAATAGTACCTAGTACCCGCTTATCAAACATTTTGTTTATGATATTTTTTCCCCAGTGGCTCAGTGATGCTTGCAATGAAGAAGAAAGAGAAATATGGGTTTAGTNACATAGGCTGGCGCTTCATTTCTTACATGATAGTATACATGTTTCGATGCGATTCTCCCAAATCAATTTTGAATAGTACCTAGTACCCGCTTATCAAACATTTTGTTTATGATATTTTTTCCCCAGTGGCTCAGTGATGCTTGCAATGAAGAAGAAAGAGAAATATGGGTTTAGTCTCTGGGTCAGGAAGATCCTCTGGAGGAGGAAATGAGATGTGTATAAGAGACAGGGCATGAATACTGGATTAGGTTCCATGTCCTCCTCCAGAGGATACTCCTGACTCAGAGATCAAACCCCTATCTCCTGGATTGTCAGATGGATTCTTTACAACTAGCACCACCTGGGAAGCACTTTATATTTGTATATACTGTGAAACGATCATCACAATAAGTCTACTGAAAGTTCATCACCTCACATAGTTACATAATTTTTATTGTAATAAGAATTCTTAAGACTTATTTTTAGCAACTTGCAGATATGCAATACAGTGTTCTTAACTATAGTCATCATGCTGTGCATTCTATCTAGATGAATTATTTTAAAACTGGAAGTTTGTAATTTTTGATCCCCTCCATTCATTTGGCCCACTCATTGCCTCCCAACTCTGGAAACAATGAACTTTGTATTTATGATTTTCCTTCAAAGATTTGACATATAAGTGATATCATATAGTATTTATTTTTCTCTAACTCCTTTTACTTAGCATAATGTCTTCAAAATCTATCTATGATGTAACAAATGACAATAATTTCTTCTTTTATATGGCTGAATAATATTCCAGTCTCTGTGTGTGTGTTTGTGTGCATGTACTCTTTTTTTAATCCACTTACCAGTTGATGGAGACAGTTTGTTTCCATATCATGGCTATTGAGCATAATACTACAGTGAACATGGGAGTGCATACATATTTTCAAATTATTGTCTTAGTTTTCTTTGTATAAATACCCAGAAGTAGAATTATTGGATCATATGGGAGTTGTATTTTTAGTTTTTGAGAAACACTGCACTGTTTTCCATTGTGGCTGTAGCACTTTCATTCTCACCAACAGTACACAAAGGATTCCTTTTCTCCACATCCTCCCCAACATTTGTTGCTTCTTGTCTTTTTGATAATAATCATTATGATTGGCTTTCGATTTCATTTCATTCTGGTTTTGATTTGTATTCTTCTGATGAAGAATGATGCTGAGCATCATTTCATGTACCTGTTGGCCATCTATTGATTTTTTTTTGGGGGGGGGGAATGTCTGTTCAAAACCTCTGCCCATTTATTAATTAGATTCTTTTTCCTACAGAGTTTTCTGAATTCTTTATCAATTTTTTTTAATTTTTATATTTTTTTAATTTTATTTTTACTTTAATTTACTTTACAATACCATATTGGTTTTGCCATACATTGACATGAATCCACCACGGGTGTATACGAGCTCCCAGTCCTGAATCCCTCTCTCTCACCTCCCACCCCATATCATCTCTCTGGATCATCCCCGTGCACCAGCCCCGAGCATCTTATATCCTGTATCAAACATAGGCTGGCGCTTCATTTCTAACATGATAGTATACATGTTTCGATGCGATTCTCCCAAATCAATTTTGAATAGTACCTAGTACCCGCTTATCAAACATTTTGTTTATGATATTTTTTCCCCAGTGGCTCAGTGATGCTTGCAATGAAGAAGAAAGAGAAATATGGGTTTAGTCTCTGGGTCAGGAAGATCCTCTGGAGGAGGAAATGGCAACCCATTCCAGAAATCTTTCCCAGAAAATCCCAAGGACAGAGGAGCCTGGCAGGCTACAGCCTGTAGGGACAGATTACAGTCCATAGGTTTGCAAAAGAGTTGGACATGACTGAGAGACTAAACAACAAGCCACAACCACTCCCATTCAGTAGGTTGCCTTTTTATTCTGTTGATGGATTTCCTTTGCCACGCTAAAGCTTTTTAGTTTGATGTTGTTCCACCTGCCTAATTTTCCTTCTTTACCTTTGCTTTTGGTATCAAATCCGAAACTTCCTTGTCAGGACTGATATCAAGGAGCATACTGTCTATGTTTTTTTCTAATTATTTAATAGTTTCAGGTCTTAAATAATAGTCTTTATTCCATATTGAGTTACTTTTTTGGGTGGTGTAAGATGGTGACATGGTTTCCTTCTTTTGTATGTAGCTGTCCAGTTTTCCAAATGCCAGTTTTTGAAGAGACTATCCTTTCCACTCTGTAAATCCTTGCCTCTTTTGTTACAGGTTAATTGACGGTATGTGTGTGGGTTTATTTCTGGGCTGTTTATTCTGTTTGTTTTGTTTCATCAAACCATGTGATTTCTCTTATGCCAGCACCATACTGTTTTTGTTACTATAGTTTTACAGTGTGGTTTGAGACCAGGGAGTGATGTCTGCAGCTTTACTCTTCTTTCTTAAGATTGTTTGGCTATTTGGGATCTTTTATGTTTCTGGGCAAAAGGATCATAACAAAGACTCACAACTACCCTTAACAGCAAATCGACTACTTTTTCCTCACTCTCTTTCCAGGAAACTAAACTATAAACAATTCCTCTTTATTCTACCATGAAAACATTTTTTTCACATATGTCTACTTCAATGGTTATTTATAGCTTCCACTCATATCTAGGTCACTAGCTTTTGCCTGTGTATGTGTGGCAGGGGGTGAGGGTGGGGTGTAATGAACTGCCTGATGAATTTTCTTTTTTGTGCTGTTGCTGCTGCTGCTAACTTTCTTCAGTCATGTGCAAATCTTTGTGAGCCCATGGACTGTAGCCCACCAGGCTCCTCTGTCCCTGGGATTCTCCAGGCAAGAATACTGCAGTGGGTTGCCTTTTCCTTCTCCAATGCATGCATGCATGCTAAGTCACTTCAGTCATGTCTGACTCTGTGTGACCCCCTAGATGGCAGCCCACCAGACTCCTCTGTCTACAGGATTCTCTAGGCAAGAATGCTGGAGTGGGTTGCCATTTCCTTCTCCATTCTTTCTTGTGAATAATCCCTAAAAATTCCATTCACCATGGCACTCCATTGAAGATACAGATGCTATTCCCTTTTTAATTTAAAAGTTAAACCCCCAAATCTATATGTTTTCATAAGCCTTTTGTTATCTGGCCCCTGTATACCATCTCATCCTCATGCCTTAAAACTCTCTCACCCAGTCAAGATCTAGTCACACAGTTATTTCTGGATTACTAAGACATTGTTTTGTCTCTTTTCCTTATGACCTTTCACTTACAATCCATAGACTTTCCTCCAAAATCCTCCCCATTCCTCATTCCTTTTTCCTCATTAATGTGATCAACATTAATCATTCTTTAGCTCTAATTCTAAATCAGTTTCTCAGGGAGGCCTGCCTTGAACTCAGTGTTTAATTAGCAAAATACTACTTTAACAGCTGTGATTTCACAGTCTCAGCACAACCCTACCACACATTTGCTTAAGCTCTAATTTAATTGTCTACCTTCTCTTCTCTACGATAAGAGAGGAGCAGACCATGTCTTTCTTATCTGATTTCTTTCCAAGAACATACTATGTGAGACAGGAAAGGAAGTAATGAACAATTCTGGAAGGAAAGGAGGAAGAAAGCCCCAAGAGAGTAGAAAATGTATTTTTCAAAACCCTCATTTTGAAAAGGAACAGGGTGTGTTTAATAAGCCAATAATTAGACAAAAGGAGCCATTGAAGACTTTGAGTAAGAAAGTGGTAATATCAGATGTGACCTTTAGCAAATTTAATCGATAACATTGGAAAAGTAGATTTAGAGCCTGAGAGAGGAGGAGACCTATCTTCTACAGCCTGTGGGGAGAAACTGAATCTGAATTAAGATAGTAACATGTAAATGTAAGAATAAAAATTTATGTTGGAGCTACTCTGATCATTATGATTGAAGGAATTGGAAAAATAATTCAATGGAAGTTGAAATTTAAGTATTTCCGAGAAAAGAAGCCAAACTAGCTTTGAGACTTTGACTTCAAAAAAATTAAGGAAATAGTGTTGACTGAAAAATACCTAGCTATTTCCTATCTAGCTTTCCCTAGCTTAAAAAAAAAAAATCTAGGGCAGAAATCACAAATTTGTAGTATTGATAAAACATACCAGAGTAGATTTTTTATTCATAAAAGGAATTTAGGTTAAAGATAAAGCTATGCACATAATTTGAAGTTCTCAGCAGTCTGGTGAAATATCTAAATATATTTTTTTCTGTAGGAAAGCAGATGCAAAGAACATACCTAATACTCCTACTGACAAAAAAATGGCCTTTATCGTTCCACCAGCCCGACTAAACTTTAATGGGTTTCTTTCCAGCCTTAACGTCTCTTTTCTTAATATGTTTACTTTAGAAAACATAAATTCTTCCAGGTCTTCCCCTTTGTGATATAATTCTTCTCCCAAAAGCCTTTCTCAGAAATCAGGACCCCCTCCTTTGAAATATAATCATCAGGAAAGTTAGGGACCCCATCTTTTAGTCTCTATGGAAAATAGGAGCACAATGAGAAGACACCAGTTAGTACATTTAGGGGGCCTTATCATATTGACCAATGACCCTGAACCCCTATGTCCACTAGTACTTTTCCACCAGTTCAATCCAAGGAGCCTTGATAGCTCAGTTGGTAGAGAATCCACCTACAATGTGGGAAACCGTGGTTTGATCCCTGGGTTGGGAATATCCCCTGGAGAAGGGAAGGGCTACCCACTGCAGTATTCTGGCATGGAAAATTCCATGGACTGTATAGTCTGTGGGGTAACAAAGAGTCAGACACAACTGAATGACTTTCACTTCACTCACTGATTTTGTTTCCATGCATTTGAATTCAGCCTCTGTCCCCTATCACAATAGCCTTGACCTCCGTTGCATATATTTAAATGAAGTCTTAGGCTCAGAAACTGCCTGAGTTTTCACAGCCAGTGGCAGTCAAACTGCAGGATAAACTTAGCAGGGTGAGAAATCAGAGTCTGTTTGCCTTGTAATTGGCAACCCATTGTGATGCAAACAGGAAACACTCTGTGATATGTGTGTCTGTATGCTGTCATCTTTGGCTTGTCTTTTCTGTTAGTCTGCATCAGGTTTCTTCCCTTGGAAATTTTCCTTTCAAGGCACATGGAACAAATAAATAATGTACTGCTTTTGATTGAGAGAAGTCATCCTCACAGCTCCCAGCCCCTTGCAGTGCCTGAAATGGTCACTCAGAAAATTGTGCATTACCTTGCTTTTATCCTTTAATATATTTGGAGGATGAGAAAATAGTAAGGAACATGTAATGTAAAGGAGTTTCTTTCACTTGAAAGTGTATGATATTTGCAAGCAAATCTCTATTTGGCCATTTGCTCTTTCAGAATATGCTAAAAATAAGCAGTATTGAGAAAATGTGTTTTAAATGTCCCATTTAGTGGCTGAACACATAAACTCTAATTCCTTAGTGAAAGTGCATTAAAAAGGCAAATGTTACTCCAAGTAGCATCACCATTTTGAGAGAAGAAGCCATCAGGTCTGTAATCCTAGAAGGGCTAGTATCAATGTCATCAAGAATCAGTTCTTCCTGTAGCTGGAAAGCTATGAAACCAAATGTGGAATTTAAATGGTATGATATTGCATGTGTCTCAGGACCACACATTACCAACCCTTCAGTCATTCCTAAAGGAAATCAATCCTGAAAATTCATTAGAAGAACTAATGCTGAAGCTGAAACTTCAATACTTTGGCCACCAGATATGAAGAACTGACTCATTGAAAAGACCCTGATGCTGGGAAAGATTGAAGGCAGGAGGAGAA
>SJYW01012725.1:255305-267967 GCA_006410735.1 Raphicerus campestris
AATTTTATTTTTACTTTATTTTACTTTACAATACCATATTGGTTTTGCCATATATTGACATGAATCCACCACGGGTGTATACGAGCTCCCAGTCCTGAATCCCTCTCTCACCTCCCACCCCATATCATCTCTCTGGATCATCCCCGTGCACCAGCCCCGAGCATCTTATATCCTGTATCAAACATAGGCTGGCGCTTCATTTCTTACATGATAGTATACATGTTTCGATGCGATTCTCCCAAATCAATTTTGAATAGTACCTAGTACCCGCTTATCAAACATTTTGTTTATGATATTTTTTCCCCAGTGGCTCAGTGATGCTTGCAATGAAGAAGAAAGAGAAATATGGGTTTAGTCTCTGGGTCAGGAAGATCCTCTGGAGGAGGAAATGGCAACCCATTCCAGAAATCTTTCCCAGAAAATCCCAAGGACAGAGGAGCCTGGCAGGCTACAGCCTGTAGGGACAGATTACAGTCCATAGGTTTGCAAAAGAGTTGGACATGACTGAGAGACTAAACAACAAGCCACACCACTCCCATTCAGTAGGTTGCCTTTTTATTCTGTTGATGGATTTCCTTTGCCACGCTAAAGCTTTTTAGTTTGATGTTGTTCCACCTGCCTAATTTTCCTTCTTTACCTTTGCTTTTGGTATCAAATCCGAAACTTCCTTGTCAGGACTGATATCAAGGAGCATACTGTCTATGTTTTTTTCTAATTATTTAATAGTTTCAGGTCTTAAATAATAGTCTTTATTCCATATTGAGTTACTTTTTTGGGTGGTGTAAGATGGTGACATGGTTTCCTTCTTTTGTATGTAGCTGTCCAGTTTTCCAAATGCCAGTTTTTGAAGAGACTATCCTTTCCACTCTGTAAATCCTTGCCTCTTTTGTTACAGGTTAATTGACGGTATGTGTGTGGGTTTATTTCTGGGCTGTTTATTCTGTTTGTTTTGTTTCATCAAACCATGTGATTTCTCTTATGCCAGCACCATACTGTTTTTGTTACTATAGTTTTACAGTGTGGTTTGAGACCAGGGAGTGATGTCTGCAGCTTTACTCTTCTTTCTTAAGATTGTTTGGCTATTTGGGACCTTTTATGTTTCTGGGCAAAAGGATCATAACAAAGACTCACAACTACCCTTAACAGCAAATCGACTACTTTTTCCTCACTCTCTTTCCAGGAAACTAAACTATAAACAATTCCTCTTTATTCTACCATGAAAACATTTTTTTCACATATGTCTACTTCAATGGTTATTTATAGCTTCCACTCATATCTAGGTCACTAGCTTTTGCCTGTGTGTGTGTGGCAGGGGGTGGGGGTGGGGTGTAATGAACTGCCTGATGAATTTTCTTTTTTGTGCTGTTGCTGCTGCTGCTAACTTTCTTCAGTCATGTGCAAATCTTTGTGAGCCCATGGACTGTAGCCCACCAGGCTCCTCTGTCCCTGGGATTCTCCAGGCAAGAATACTGCAGTGGGTTGCCTTTTCCTTCTCCAATGCATGCATGCATGCTAAGTCACTTCAGTCATGTCTGACTCTGTGTGACCCCCTAGATGGCAGCCCACCAGACTCCTCTGTCTACAGGATTCTCTAGGCAAGAATGCTGGAGTGGGTTGCCATTTCCTTCTCCATTCTTTCTTGTGAATAATCCCTAAAAATTCCATTCACCATGCCACTCCATTGAAGATACAGATGCTATTCCCTTTTTAATTTAAAAGTTAAACCCCCAAATCTATATGTTTTCATAAGCCTTTTGTTATCTGGCCCCTGTATACCATCTCATCCTCATGCCTTAAAACTCTCTCACCCAGTCAAGATCTAGTCACACAGTTATTTCTGGATTACTAAGACATTGTTTTGTCTCTTTTCCTTATGACCTTTCACTTACAATCCATAGACTTTCCTCCGAAATCCTCCCCATTCCTCATTCCTTTTTCCTCATTAATGTGATCAACATTAATCATTCTTTAGCTCTAATTCTAAATCAGTTTCTCAGGGAGGCCTGCCTTGAACTCAGTGTTTAATTAGCAAAATACTACTTTAACAGCTGTGATTTCACAGTCTCAGCACAACCCTACCACACATTTGCTTAAGCTCTAATTTAATTGTCTACCTTCTCTTCTCTACGATAAGAGAGGAGCAGACCATGTCTTTCTTATCTGATTTCTTTCCAAGAACATACTATGTGAGACAGGAAAGGAAGTAATGAACAATTCTGGAAGGAAAGGAGGAAGAAAGCCCCAAGAGAGTAGAAAATGTATTTTTCAAAACCCTCATTTTGAAAAGGAACAGGGTGTGTTTAATAAGCCAATAATTAGGCAAAAGGAGCCATTGAAGACTTTGAGTAAGAAAGTGGTAATATCAGATGTGACCTTTAGCAAATTTAATCGATAACATTGGAAAAGTAGATTTAGAGCCTGAGAGAGGAGGAGACCTATCTTCTACAGCCTGTGGGGAGAAACTGAATCTGAATTAAGATAGTAACATGTAAATGTAAGAATAAAAATTTATGTTGGAGCTACTCTGATCATTATGATTGAAGGAATTAGAAAAATAATTCAATGGAAGTTGAAATTTAAGTATTTCTGAGAAAAGAAGCCAAACTAGCTTTGAGACTTTGACTTCAAAAAAATTAAGGAAATAGTGTTGACTGAAAAATACCTAGCTATTTCCTATCTAGCTTTCCCTAGCTTAAAAAAAAAAAATCTAGGGCAGAAATCACAAATTTGTAGTATTGATAAAACATACCAGAGTAGATTTTTTATTCATAAAAGGAATTTAGGTTAAAGATAAAGCTACGCACATAATTTGAAGTTCTCAGCAGTCTGGTGAAATATCTAAATATATTTTTTTCTGTAGGAAAGCAGATGCAAAGAACATATCTAATACTCCTACTGACAAAAAAATGGCCTTTATCATTCCACCAGCCCGACTAAACTTTAATGGGTTTCTTTCCAGCCTTAACGTCTCTTTTCTTAATATGTTTACTTTAGAAAACTTATAAATTCTTCCAGGTCTTCCCCTTTGTGATATAATTCTTCTCCCAAAAGCCTTTCTCAGAAATCAGGACCCCCTCCTTTGAAATATAATCATCAGGAAAGTTAGGGACCCCATCTTTTAGTCTCTATGGAAAATAGGAGCACAATGAGAAGACATCAGTTAGTACATTTAGGGGGCCTTATCATATTGACCAATGACCCTGAACCCCTATGTCCACTAGTACTTTTCCACCAGTTCAATCCAAGGAGCCTTGATAGCTCAGTTGGTAGAGAATCCACCTACAATGTGGGAAACCGTGGTTTGATCCCTGGGTTGGGAATATCCCCTGGAGAAGGGAAGGGCTACCCACTGCAGTATTCTGGCATGGAAAATTCCATGGACTGTATAGTCTGTGGGGTAACAAAGAGTCAGACACAACTGAATGACTTTCACTTCACTCACTGATTTTGTTTCCATGCATTTGAATTCAGCCTCTGTCCCCTATCACAATAGCCTTGACCTCCGTTGCATATATTTAAATGAAGTCTTAGGCTCAGAAACTGCCTGAGTTTTCACAGCCAGTGGCAGTCAAACTGCAGGATAAACTTAGCAGGGTGAGAAATCAGAGTCTGTTTGCCTTGTAATTGGCAACCCATTGTGATGCAAACAGGAAACACTCTGTGATATGTGTGTCTGTATGCTGTCATCTTTGGCTTGTCTTTTCTGTTAGTCTGCATCAGGTTTCTTCCCTTGGAAATTTTCCTTTCAAGGCACATGGAACAAATAAATAATGTACTGCTTTTGATTGAGAGAAGTCATCCTCACAGCTCCCAGCCCCTTGCAGTGCCTGAAATGGTCACTCAGAAAATTGTGCATTACCTTGCTTTTATCCTTTAATATATTTGGAGGATGAGAAAATAGTAAGGAACATGTAATGTAAAGGAGTTTCTTTCACTTGAAAGTGTATGATATTTGCAAGCAAATCTCTATTTGGCCATTTGCTCTTTCAGAATATGCTAAAAATAAGCAGTATTGAGAAAATGTGTTTTAAATGTCCCATTTAGTGGCTGAACACATAAACTCTAATTCCTTAGTGAAAGTGCATTAAAAAGGCAAATGTTACTCCAAGTAGCATCACCATTTTGAGAGAAGAAGCCATCAGGTCTGTAATCCTAGAAGGGCTAGTATCAATGTCATCAAGAATCAGTTCTTCCTGTAGCTGGAAAGCTATGAAACCAAATGTGGAATTTAAATGGTATGATATTGCATGTGTCTCAGGACCACACATTACCAACCCTTCAGTCATTTCTAAAGGAAATCAATCCTGAAAATTCATTAGAAGAACTAATGCTGAAGCTGAAACTTCAATACTTTGGCCACCAGATGTGAAGAACTGACTCATTGAAAAGACCCTGATGCTGGGAAAGATTGAAGGCAGGAGGAGAAGGGGACGGCAGAGGATGAGATGGTTGGATGGCATCACCAACTCAATGAAGATGAGTTTGGGCAAATGCTGGGAGATGGTAAAGGACAGGGGAAACTGACATGCTGCAGTCCATGAGGTAACATACAGCTGGACACAACTTAGTGTCTAAACAACAGCAACAATGGTCTAGAAGGTTTATTAGACTAGACTCAGAATATCGTTGAGAGTTATCACTTCTTTTTCTACATCTATTCTCAAAGACTCTTTCTTCTTAATTGTTAGGAAAACTTCGGTACCTATAGGTTATAAATAAGTTGCCTCTGAATATTTTAGTTATATATGGTTTTATTCAGTTTATTTTACTATGGTAATTTTTTTCAGTGCTCACTTCACTAATCTTTTATTTTCAGTCATTTTTTTTCTTACTGCAGAGACTTTATATTTTTAAAGAATATCTCATTTAACAAAATATATATAAAAATTTGCCCTCTATGCTTTTTTCTCCTCATTTTGGAAATACATACTTAAATTTTAAATTTATGGAAACTTTTATGCATGAAATGTTATGGTTGTGACTTCTGAATTTTTCTCAGAAATAAAAGTCTTAAAATTCTAGAATCTGAGCTGATTCTTGGCCAGCTTGGACAATACAGTGCACCTGCATCTCCAGCCAAATGTGGCTTCATGGGTGAGCCCAGGAAATGGCTTGCTCACCCTGATAACTAATAATAATTTTAACCTTGAGGGAGTATCACTTCCATTAACACTGAATTTTGGAGTAGTTTAGCAATAAGTGACTGGTGGAAGAATTAGTGTGCCTCACAGCAGAAATCTGAGCTTGTATCCTTGGCTTTGAGGTAGTGTGACAGGCAGAGCTGGAAGGGTTCCCAGGACACTACAGGGGAAGCCAAGAGGAGCAGAGGGGTAACTGTTCTTGGATGTTGGAGCAAAGGTGCCTCACGTTACATAACTGGAGAGCAACTGGCAAAATCTTAACCACNACAGGCAGAGCTGGAAGGGTTCCCAGGACACTACAGGGGAAGCCAAGAGGAGCAGAGGGGTAACTGTTCTTGGATGTTGGAGCAAAGGTGCCTCACGTTACATAACTGGAGAGCAACTGGCAAAACCTTCAGTAAGAAAACCTAGAAAAATAGAAGGTGCACTTAACTCACTTCTAGATTTGGTTTAAGAGATTTTTATGCTGAATAATAAAATGTCACATTACAATTTTACATCTCCATGTGCTAAAACACAGGGAGGGAGATAAATGTGTAGAGTGGCAAGTAAAATTTAGAGGAAAATGTGGAGGATTTCAATGATCAAAAATAAAAACATTATTCATCTCTAGTCTTTGAAGGGGAAAATATTCTCAATGTGAAACCAGACCTGTGGCTAAAGATTAGATCAAGGGTATGACATTGGTACAGTTTGTTATGATTTTTGAAAGATTTCAGATTGTATCTAGGAAAATTTTCTGGCAAGAGAAAAGGGGGCTCAAAGAATTGTTAGGAAACTGACCTGCCACATCTTACATTTTTTTAAGGAAACTGTACCAGTAAAAATACTATCAGGTTGTATTAAAAAAGAAATGACAGCTCAAAATTAAAGAACTCCCAGCTTTATACAAGAAGAAAAGAAAATTGTTTGTGGATCTGAACGTTGGTCATTTACAGTGGACTAGTTATATATACCTCCTGAAAAGGAAACTGACTTTAGCAGGCCGTGCCAAAAGCTCCAAGGGGGAGCCAAGTGCTGAGGAAAATGTGCATTAGTAAACCCTGTGCTCAATTGCTCAGTCATGTCCTACTCTTTGGGACCCCGTGGACTGTAGGCCGCCAGGTTTCTCTGTGCATGGAATTCTCCAGGCGAGAATACTGGAGTGGGTTGCCATGCCCTTTTTAGGGGATCTTCCCAACCCAGGGATCTAACCTAGGTGTCCCTCATTGCAGGCAGATTCTTTACTGTCTGAGCCACCAGTAAGTAATGAGCAGATATGAGTCTTCTTTCAGAAATGTTCCTGGCCCTGGAGGAATCCATAGGATTCTCCAGGCAAGATCTGGAGTGGTTTGCCACTGCCCGCTTCAACCTGAAGAGCGATTATGACTAGCGACAGCTGTGTGCTTTTCCTTCTTCCTATTTTTGATTAACGTGGCTCTCTAAATTTTGCCATCATTCTACCCCAGTCTCACAAACGTGCTCTGTGTCTCTGTCTCCCTCCATATTGAGAGGAGGTTCTTTGATGCTCACAGCTCTTTATTTAACCAAAATAATTGATTATTTGGATCAATGTAGGGCTACTTGCCTATATGGAAAGATGCTCCTAAGATGCTAGAGTCTGGCTTTGATCCCGTAAATGAGATCGAGTGGGTTTGGTGAACGTATTTTCTCCTGGGATTAATGGAAGCAATTGTGGCTGAAGGATGCACAGTTGTAGTTTAACTACAAACTCTTAACTCTTTTGAGACCTCGTGAATTGTAGCCCACCATGCTCTTCTGTCCATGTGATTCTCCAGGCAAGAAGAATGAAGTAGGTTGCCATGTTCTTCTTCAGGGCATCTTCCCAAACCAGGGATTGAATCTGAGTCTCCTGCATTGCAAGCAGATTCTGCCCCAGGGAAGCTGTGCTGCAAGGAAGCCCAATTTAAGCATAGCCTACACTAATTTTGTATCCTCCCATCTTTCATCCCACCTTCTGTTGAATTTGAGTTAGCATTCTCCATTCACTATGGCAAAAATGATGTGGCAGTATGTGGCAGAAATGATGTTTTACAGTTTCTAGGGTCTCAGCTTCAAAGGGCCTTGTAACATCCACTTTTGCTGCCCTGACAAGAACTATGGAAAACAGTAAGCACCCCTTCTTGCAGATGAGAAATCATATGGAGAATAGTTTTGTCCCTTTAGCCAGTAGCCAACATCTGGCCTTTGGCCTCCCAGTCTAGCTGAAAGTGAAAGTGAACCTCCAGTTAATCAATGAGACATAAGTGAGTCTAGCTGAAATCAGCAAAGGAATAGCCACACACCTCATACTTTTGAGGAAATCATAAACTATAGATGCTTTAAAGCCACTTAGCTTTGGACAGCAGTAATTAACTGATACAGTTAGTGTTTGAAAAGAAAAATATCCCCCTCCCCTCCATGGAAACACTGCCCCCTAACACACAGGCCACAAATAGCACACACATACTAAAGAGTATATGTCCAAAAGAGTCTAAAATTCTCATGGAAAAAATTAGACTTGGTCTGGAAGTATCCATTTCAGTTTCCTTTCTTTCTTTCTTTCTTTCTTTCTTTTTTTTTTTTTTTACTAGTACATCAGCTTGTATTTATTCTGTTTTGCTTATGTCTGTCTTGTTTCTCTCAGCTTACAGCATACTTTTGTGTGACCTGTGTACCATGTTCACAGTTAATGGGCTACAGTAGATAATAAATATGGACTGAGTAAATAAATTATTTGCTTTTATGCTCTACAGGCAGCTTAACAAGGAAGTAAGTATGTAATTTACATCCACATAATATTTTACCATTGTCTAAATTCTCTCATGTGAAGCATCATTCAAAGAGGAAAAAATAAGAAAAAGCAATATATTAGCTACATTTTTTTTCAAGTGCATGGTGAGATGAATTTCAAGTGTTTGTCTAACATTGTTTAGAAAATGAATCCAAGGGCTCATAGAATAATAAGAATTTTCTCCAATATATTTTACATAGTAAGTTACTTCATTTGTTTATTATTGTATTATTAATACATTTTTCAATTAAGAAATTCAGGTTAGGGAGTCACTGAGATCAATAAAAAAATCTTTATTAAATTAAATATATTCCACAATGAGCAAAACTATGCACCATATCATACATAGTATGCAAAACAAGAGTGATGTACCTGTGATTATTCTCCATCTATTACTACCAGGACTGAGATCTGTGATAATTAATCATGCTTCATTTTTATCATGTTAAAGTGGTCATAAATATAATACCCACCTCCTGAGATTTTTAAAAGGATAAAGTATGAAAATACATAAGAGCTAAAAGTTATACATATGCAGCAATTAGAGCTGGGGATTCAATGTAAAGAAAGGAAATAGAGCTTGTATCCTTTTGAAGCTTCATTTATTTGGCCACACTGTGTGATCTGTGGGATCTTAGTTCCCTGATCCCTGTCCCTAGCAGTGGAAGCATGGAGTCTTCCCTAGAGCGTCACATTTTTTTATCATATAACACTGATTAATATAACAAACTTAAAAAGTAATTGTAGAATTGCAGAACAGATTATTTTCAGACTTTCAGATAGCATTTTAAATTCTGGAAAATATTAAAAATTTATTTTTGAATAAGAACTAAAAATTTTCAAAAGATCATTGAGGAGCTGGTCCTTGATGAGAGGAATAGAACTTGAGGATTATGACGCTTTTCTTCTTAGAATCAAGAGTAGCATGGAAACATATATACTATCACATGTAAAATAGATAGCCAGAGGGAATTTGCTGTATGACACAGGGGAGCTCAAACCTGGTGCTCTGTGACATGTGAGAGGAGTGGGATGGGGTGGGAGGTGGGAGGGAGGCTCAAGAGGGAGGGGACATGTGTTTACCTATGGCTGATTCATGTTGATATATGGCAGAAACTAAGACAGTGGTTAGTAAAGAAACTATCCTCCAATTATAAAATGATTAATTAATATATATATTGCTCCCCACCATGAGGGGTACAAAATTTCAGAGGAAATTTACAGAACTCAATATCTGAAAAATGTATCATCCAAAATATATATCCAAAATATTCAGTATATATAATTGCTAAATGTCCATAAAAATAGTAAGATGGGCCCCATATTAAAGAGCAAATCAATATAAACCAACCCACATATAGTGAAGAATTTGAAACTAGTATTTATGGATACTAAAGAAGCTTTTGTGAAAAGTTTCAGAGAATGAAAATAATAAAATAAAATCTCAGCAGAGAAATGGTGGCATTGTTCACCTAAGATGAGAGAGAATTTTACTTACAATGAAAGGGTATTGCCAAAAGTCTGTCTTGGTGACAAGGAAACATAAATGTCCTGATTACTTAAAGGCCCACATGATATGAACAACCTAGACAACATATTAAAAAGAGACATTACTTTGCCAACAAAGGTTGTCTAATTAAAGCTATGGTTTTTCCAGTAGTCATGTATGAATGTGAGAGTTGGACTATAAAGAAAGCTGAGAACTGAAGAATTGATGCTTTTGAACTTTGATGTTGGAGAAGACTCTTGAGAGTCCCTTGGACTGCAAGGAAATCCAATCAGTCTATCCTAAAGTAAATCAGTCCTGAATATTCACTGGAAGGACTGATGTCGAAGCTGAAGCTCCAATACTTTGGCCACTTGATGCAAAGAACTGATTCACTGGAAAAGACCCTGATGCTGAGAAAGACTGAAGGCAGGAGGAGAAAGGGATGACAAAGGATGAGATGGTTGGATGGAATCACTGACTCAATGGACATGAGTTTGAGCAAGCTCTGAGTATTTGTGATGGACAGGGAAGCCTGGAGTGCTGCAGTCCATGGGGTGGCAAAAAGTCAGACACTACTGAGTGACTGAACTGAGGTATGCCAGCAGAGGAAGCTAAGCCTGTCATTATGCTTCTAGAGTAAAGGAACATGTAGATGATTCATTGTTCACGACCACTGTAAGTTACTAATTTAAAACAAAAGTCCCACTTTCTCTCCATTTAACAATTTTTCTGCTTATTTGTTTTTAAGATAATATTTCAAAGAATAGCAAGTTTTAAAACAGAGGAAAATNCACTGTAAGCTACTAATTTAAAACAAAAGTCCCACTTTCTCTCCATTTAACAATTTTTCTGCTTATTTGTTTTTAAGATAATATTTCAAAGAATAGCAAGTTTTAAAACAGAGGAAAATTAATGGTTCTTAGATCATAATATGCCCTTGACACAGTTGTTGAGAAGTTAATTATTATGGGAGAAAAAATTTAGCTGAAGTCATCATGTTGAAAATTAGACATTTTTAAATGATATGTTATTCATTTAGTTTTAAAGCAAATAAATAGAACAAAACATTATATTAATTTATATAATTTAGCATAAGACTGTACTCCCTTTGGGTATTCCTGTGAGTAAGATCTGACACTCCTTTAGAAAAGTATGACAGGTACCTAAATAAAATGTACGTTGTAAAAGGATTTTTTTTAAGCTTTATCTTAAACTTATTTCAGATACTTTTGTCTAAGTGTCCAAAATATGTCCAGAAGATGAAACTGACATTTTGTTAGTTACTAAATAAGCTAGCTTGTGATTATTTTACTTTGAATAATTTAAATGTGTATGGTGTGTGTGCTAAGTTGCTTCAGTTGTGTCTGATTCTGTGCAACCCTACGGACTGTACTTCGCTGGTGGCTCAGACAGTAAAGAATCCTCTGCAATGTGGGAGATCTGGGTCCAATCTCTGGGATGGGACGATACTCTGGAGAAAGGAATGGCTACCCACTCCAATATTTTACCTGGAGAAATCCATGGGCAGAGCAGCATGTCAGGCTACAGTCCATGGGGTCGCAAAGAGTTAGACATGACTGAGCAACTTTTACTTTTGCTGTGGACTGCAGCCTGCAGGCTTGGGTCCTCTGTCCATGGGATTCTCCAGAAAAGAATACTGGAGTGGGCTGCTGTGCCCTCCTCCAGTGGACCTTCCTAACCCAGGTATTAAACCTGGAATAATTTAAAGATTATTAAAATATTAAAATTATCTTATAAATGAATATAGGACATTTTAAATTAGGAATAGCCATAAGGAAAAAATATATTGAGGTAAAATGTCAACAAATGTGTTGGTGGCAGTTCTCTTTCCATATTACAATCTCTAGCTATAACTGCATCATCCAAATTGAGAGAATATCCCCAACCTAGGTTAAGTCATGAAGTACAGCTAAGAGAACTGTATAGAGAAATAGAGAAAGACCCTGCAGGCTGTGTTCACAGTGAGTTAAGTGAAGTTCCACAGGCTGGGCAGTTCATATTCATGCACTCAGGTGACCTTGAGCCTTATGATGCTGCCTACCCTGGTGGGGGAGTGACCGGGTGGTAACGAAAGGTAGCAGAATGTGCCTCCACAAAGTATGCCCACTTGGTGTATGGACTATTTTGAGCTAAAAGCACTTGAAGAATAGCAGATACAAAAGGGATACTGACATAGCAAAGGAAAATAGTGACTATTCCCTGAGCAATTTCCAATGGAGACCCAGAAGCAAATTCACAGTCTCAATCCAAAGAACTAATGCTTACAAATGGTTTTCTCCTGCTGACTGAATTTGGAAAGGAATGACAGAGAATCCTTACCTTCCTCTGTGCCCCAGACACAGATAGACATCCAGAGGCTGAGGTGGGAGGACTGTTGCCTCTTGCTGGCCTTCTGTCAGTGGCCTCAGACCTCAGCTAATGTCTCTAAAATGAGTGGGATCTCCCGACCCAGGACAGCCTGTCCTCCAAGCCAGACACACTAGGGAGGCAAAGCTTTACAGGGACCTCCTCAGGGTCTTGGGCTGGGGTCAGAGTCTTTAAGCTGACATAAAAAAGATTAACAGGAGAAAAGTCTTTATAAAGAAGGCTGAGGGCCGAAGAATTGATGCTTTCAAACTGTGATGTTGAGAAGAATGTTGAGAGTCCCTTGGACAGCAAGGATAGTCAAATCAGTTAATCCTAAAGAAAATCAACCCTGAATATGCATTGGAAGCACTGATGCTCCAATACATTAACCACCTGATGCAAAGAGCTGGCTTATTGGAAAAGACACTGATGCTGGGAAAGATTGAAGGCATGAGGAGAAGGGGTGCAAAGGATGGCATCACTGACTCAATGGACATGAATTTGAGCAAAATTCAGGAGAGAGGGAAGGGCATGGGAGCCTGAGGTGCTTCAGTCCATGGGGTCCCAAAGGATCAGCATGGCAGTGCCTGAGAAACAAGGGACGACAACAGGTGGCCCTCAAAGCAAAATGAAAACCCAAAGCTTGGATAGGTCTGACTGCTTACATATTGGGTTAAACAAAAGGGCAGAGATTGTAAAGAGTAACTAAAAGGCACAGGGTGACCAAGGAGGATGAGATTGTGTTAACAAGGTCTGTCTCTGCAGGTTCGCCTCTGCTTGATTCCTTGCCTTTGATTATAAGGCTCTTTCCTCTTGGTTTAAGGAGAGCATCTTCCACGTGAGAGTATCATCTCCTGAAAAGGGGATATCTGAGTGTTCCTTTTTTTTTTTT
>SJYW01012725.1:280653-303302 GCA_006410735.1 Raphicerus campestris
ACACACACACACACATATATGTATATAAATACATATATATACACACATATATGTATACATGCAACCTTATGTGTAAAATAAAATCCACTGCAACATCTTAGAGAAAAGCCAGAATCTTCTGTAAAGGATCTTTTGTATATATGTGTTTATATATATATGATTCTCGTACAGGGGGAGTGCATGCAGTCAAGCATGTTTATGTTTCAGAAAGTTTCTGCTGGTCCCATGAAGCTTCTGCTAGTCATAAGGAACAGTCATCACCATGAAGGATTTTAGTGCTGTTCTAGATATGAGGATATACAAGAATTGGGATCATAAAATCAGCTCCTGAGACTATCTTAACTGACTGAAGACCTCTCCTGCCAACGTTTCTGGAGCACAGAGTGCCTCATGTCTGCTCTCCACCCTGAACTCCTTCAGGGGGTGTTGAAAGTCAGCAGCAGTAGCAGCACGCAATTTAATCCTTGTAAGGGTAGGTGGCAAGTGCCCATGAAAAGTACCAGTTTGTGGTTGACAATTCTGAGTACACTCTGAGATCCAAAGGTTTCCCTGGGTCCATCCCAACTTCCAGCTATGATGCATTTGGCTGCTGGTAGGTCACTTGACATCCGTGACCATCTTTTTCCTCTGTAAAGAGACAATCAGATACAGCTGCGCTCTGTGAATGTAGAATATTGTAATTTCAAGGTAACATTATCTATATTCTCACCCATTTTCACTTATGACCATATGGAGTGGATGCTTAGAGGACTTGACTTCCACTCTGTAGAGTTTCTAGTATTTAAATTGTCATCATACAACCTGCCTCCTCCGATACTTACCAGGTGAACCCTGCCAAGACTGAACACATCCAGGCCTCATCTAGAAATGTGTGCTGTTTCAGGCTGCATTTCTTTGAATTTTCAGAAAATTTGAAAAATTGTATGAGGCTTTAATAGCACCAATTTATCTTAGATCTGCAAGAGAATTTTTTATTTTTCTGGACCCCTAAGCAGCCATGTCAGAAACAATAAGCTACAGAAACGTTGCAGGAAGGGGAGGCTCTTCCAGGGCCAGAAAGTGAGCTCTTGGCTAACACTCAGAAACGAATTGTCCTAGGAGACACGTGCTGACAAAGCAAGAGATTTTACTGGGAAGGGGTGCCCAGGTGAGAGCAGTAGGGTAAGGGAACCCCAGAAGTCTGCTCTGACACATGGCTTGCAGTCTCAGGTTTTATGGTGATGGAATTAGTTTCTGGGTTGTCTTTGGCCAATCATTCTCACTCAGAATTTTTCCTGGCGGCACATGAATTGCTCATTCAAGATCTATGCAATCGAGGATTCTGGGAGGTGGTTAGACATGTGATGTCTCTTTTTGACCTTTCCCAAAATCTTCCGTTTGGTGGTAGCTTATTAGTTCTGTGTTCCTTACCAGAAAACTCTGTCATAAAACAATTCGTGTAAATGGTTACTCGGGTGCCTGGCCAGGAAGAGTGGTTGCAGTCAGTGTGCATCTCCTAACAGAAATAAAATGTTCTGGTTAAGTCTTAGTCAAATTGTTCTAATAAGAACACACTAAGGATTCTTGCTCCCTTGGTTATTGGTATAAATCTCTTGGCTACAGAATGTGAATTATCTAAATAGAAAATTTTTTATTAGATAAAGAATAATTAGCTGAATTAGTCCCCACTTAATTTCAGCATAGTACACTTGTGTTGAACACATTAGAAATATTAGCAATAATCATTTAAAATAATTTAACCAAGTGATATTTTAGCATAATTTTGCCAATATTAAGGGAGAATTAATGCATATCTTTATTGTACTTTAAATCTGTAATCGATTTAAACAGCAATATCAGACCAAACTTAGCACTGTTTAAACTGGACTGACTGCTCCCCACCTCTTATACCCATTTGGGAGCTTAAAATAAAACAGAAATATGAATTATCTTTTAAATGAGAAGTGTAATCTCTTGTAGTTTGAAATATTTACAGTTGCAAAGAATGAGTCATTTATTATTTGTTCCTAATTTGATTTCTCAATGTATCCTTAGACTATGAAATTCATAAGAAATTACACCAATTATGTTTTACCTATTGGACATTTGAGTGCCATTAATTGTTATGTCATGTTTCCATAATGTGTTTGTGTTTGTTTAAATACAAGATACAAACTCTACATAAGAGTTATCAAGATACATATTAAATTCATTATCTAATAAACTACCAAATGAAAGATATTCTCCTGTCCTTCTATTTTTTTGAAGGGGTAGTTTTAAAGACTTAATGTCTTTCATTATTTTTAAGATAAAATATCCTGGCTATAGCTGGACAGTGTCTGACACTCTGGAGCCTTCAGGGGAAACTGCAGGGAGCCACGAAACTTTATCTTTAATAATAAAGGCAGGAATGCAGTTATTTGAAATGAGCATTGCATTTTAGAAGACTTGCACAGCTGGACGAGTCAGGCCATGAGAGACAATGCAGTGTAACATCCTCAGGTGGGAGAGAGAAACCACATCCAGAGGAAAATAGAAAGGGTTGCCTAAACCCCAGGCCCTTCTCTTTATACAGACCATACACATTTCAGTTTCTTATAACTGAAATAAATATTCACTGTTATGTGCATGGGAATCCTAATGTGTATAGAAAACACACACACACACAAACATCCTTCAGTTACCATTACTATCTGATCTAGAACTTCCTAAACAAGTAACCCAAATTCCATGGCAAACTTCAGCAAAATTAGATCCTGAAGATAAAGTTGGTGTCGGGTGTAGGGTGCGGGGGCAAGAAGACAAAGCCAAGGGACTCTTACTTTGTTATGGGGTAGCTGTTATGGGGTAACATTACTTTTCCGACAAAGGTCTATCTAGTCAAAACATTTTTTTTTCCCCAGTAGTCATGTATGGGTGTGAGAGTTGAACCACAAAGAAAGCTGAGCACTGAAGAACTGATGATTTTGAACTGTGGTGTTGGAGAAGACTCTTGAGAGTCCCTTGGACTGCAAGAAGATCCAACCAGTCAATCCTAAAGGAGATCAGTCCTGAAAATTCATTGGAAGAACTAATACTGAAGCTGAAGTTTCAATACTTTGGCCACCTGATGCGAGGAGCTGACTCATTGGAAAAGACCTTGATGCTGGGCAAGATTGAGGGCAGGAGGAGAAGCGGATGAGATGGTTGAATGGCATAACCGACTTGATGGACATGAGTTTGAGCAAGCTCTTGGAGTTGGTGATGGGCAGGGAACACTAGAATGCTGCAGTCCATGGGGTAGCAAAGAGTCGGACACAACTGAGTGACTGAACTGAAGTGAATTGGAATCTACATTAGTTTCTCTGAGATTTCCTCATTATTTTCAGTGACGAGAATAACCTGAAGCTAAGCACTGAATGAGATATAAAAGTTTAATCATATCAATGTTAAAAGTAAAATAACTGAGGAGGTAATGCATATAAAAACATTAAGTAAATAAACAAAACTATACTTTAATGGGATTCATGTACCAATGGAAGAGTTTAAATTTAAGCATTTTTATTAAATTGGAGCTGAGGGCAAACAGATTAGGTATGACTCCGAACATTTTATATCTTAAGCAACCCTCACTACTATCACTTACATAATCATAAATCATTCAAGCATTTGTACAATAAATGTAAAGTCATAGCCATATGTTTCTAAGTCCTTTGGCTATGCCCTTATAAGACTAAATTCCACAATACTGGAAAATGAAATATCTGCACATAAGTGTGAAAACAATATTAACAAACATGTGTTTGTTAATATTAACAAACATATATTAACAAACAATATTAACAACCATATACTTTCATGTGGAACAGTATCATGATATATGTTACAAAAGATAGAAAGTGAATCAATTCAATAGTGATTAGAAAATGGTATTAGGGCTTCCTGACTGCCAGTTAAGTCAGGTTATTTTTTTAGAAGACTTGGCCTTCATGAATCTTTAATGCACATAATATTAACATTTTATATTTTTATTGCTTTCAATCAGGACATTAATTTGAAGATATAAATCTCCTTTGGTTTTGTGTTTTGACTTCCCAGAATAAAACCTATCTTTTANAGATGGTTGAATGGCATAACCGACTTGATGGACATGAGTTTGAGCAAGCTCTTGGAGTTGGTGATGGGCAGGGAACACTAGAATGCTGCAGTCCATGGGGTAGCAAAGAGTCGGACACAACTGAGTGACTGAACTGAAGTGAATTGGAATCTACATTAGTTTCTCTGAGATTTCCTCATTATTTTCAGTGACGAGAATAACCTGAAGCTAAGCACTGAATGAGATATAAAAGTTTAATCATATCAATGTTAAAAGTAAAATAACTGAGGAGGTAATGCATATAAAAACATTAAGTAAATAAACAAAACTATACTTTAATGGGATTCATGTACCAATGGAAGAGTTTAAATTTAAGCATTTTTATTAAATTGGAGCTGAGGGCAAACAGATTAGGTATGACTCCGAACATTTTATATCTTAAGCAACCCTCACTACTATCACTTACATAATCATAAATCATTCAAGCATTTGTACAATAAATGTAAAGTCATAGCCATATGTTTCTAAGTCCTTTGGCTATGCCCTTATAAGACTAAATTCCACAATACTGGAAAATGAAATATCTGCACATAAGTGTGAAAACAATATTAACAAACATGTGTTTGTTAATATTAACAAACATATATTAACAAACAATATTAACAACCATATACTTTCATGTGGAACAGTATCATGATATATGTTACAAAAGATAGAAAGTGAATCAATTCAATAGTGATTAGAAAATGGTATTAGGGCTTCCTGACTGCCAGTTAAGTCAGGTTATTTTTTTAGAAGACTTGGCCTTCATGAATCTTTAATGCACATAATATTAACATTTTATATTTTTATTGCTTTCAATCAGGACATTAATTTGAAGATATAAATCTCCTTTGGTTTTGTGTTTTGACTTCCCAGAATAAAACCTATCTTTTATTTTAGAAAGATGGTAACGAT
Organism: Raphicerus campestris; assembly: GCA_006410735.1. Classification (NCBI taxonomy): domain Eukaryota; kingdom Metazoa; phylum Chordata; class Mammalia; order Artiodactyla; family Bovidae; genus Raphicerus; species Raphicerus campestris. The sequence goes on from SJYW01012725.1 coordinate 285,665, forward strand.
AACCCTGTATGTGAGACAGCAAAAGAGACGCAGATGTACAGAACAGACTTTTTGACTCTGTGGTAGAAGGAGAGGGTGGGATGATTTGGGAGAATGGCATTGAAACATGTATAATATCATATAAGAAATGAATCACCAGTCTAGGTTCGATGCAGGATACAGGATGCTTGGGGCTGGTGCACTGGGATAACCCAGAGGGATGGTATGGGGAGGGAGGTGGGAGTGGGGTTCAGGAGTGGGAACTTACGTAAACCCGTGGCAGATTCATGCTGATGTATGGCAAAACCAATACAGTATTAAAAAGTAAAAAAAAAAAAATTAATAGAAGTTTTAAATTTCATATTCTTAATGCTTTCCCTAGTATTTTGACTTTGCTGTTGAAAATATGCAAGTTCTTTGGTTGTTATAAATTTCATACAAGTAATTGGAAAACAATTTTTACTTATATTTGATTTTAGATTTTTTAAAATCAATTATTTTTCCAATATTTGATAAAAAGGAAAAATGGAATTTTATGTTTACCTTATGTTTTGTAAATACAAAAATATTTAAAATATAGTGTGTTTCAAAGTATTCTTACTGGTTACACAGTCAGGAATGCCTGTTGGGGATAGCAATTTAAATTCTTAGTGTGCTATCAGTTCAGTTCAGCTGCTCAGTCGTGTTTGACTCTTTGTGACCTCATGGACTGCAGCACACCAGGCCTCCCTGTCCATCACCAACTCCTGGAGTTTACCCAAACTCATGTCCACTGAGCTATCCAGACATCTCATCTTCTGTTGTCCCCTTCTCCTCCCATCTTCAAACTTTCCCAGCATCAGGGCCTTTTCAAATGATTCAGCTGTTCACATCAGGTGGCCAAACTATTGGAGTTTCAGCTTCAACATCAGTCCTTGCAATGGATATTCAGGACTGATTTTCTTTAGGATTGAGTGGTTTGATCTCCTTGCAGTCCGAGGGACTCTCAAGAGTCTTCTTCAATACCATAGGTCAAAAGCATAAATTCTTCGGTGAACTTTGTTTATAGTACAACTATAGTCATCCATACATGACTACTGGAAAAACCATAGCCTTGACTAGATGGACCTTTGTTGGGCAAAGTAATGTCTCTGCTCTTTAATATGCTGTCTAGGTTGGGCATAACTTTTCTCCCAAGGAATACGTGTCTTTTAATTTCACAGGTGCAGTCAACATCTGTAGTGATTTTGGAGCCCAAAAAACAAAGTCTGCCACTCTTTCCACTGTTCCCCATCTATTTTCCATGAAGTGATGGGACCGAATGACATGATCTTCGTTTTCTGAATGTTGAGCTTTAAGCCAACTTTTTCACTCTTCTCTTTCACTTTCATCAAGAAGCTCTTTAGTTCTTCTTCACTATCTGCCATAATGGTGGTGTCGTCTGCATATCTGAGATTATTGATATTTCTCCCAGCAATCTTGATTCCAGCTTGTGCTTCATCCAGCTCAGTGTTTCTCATAATGTGCTCTGCATATAAGTTAAATAAGCACAGTGACAATATACAACCTCGATGTAGTGCTTTTGCTATTTGGAACCAGTCTTTTGTTCCATGTTCAGTTCTGACTGTTGCTTCCTGACCTGCATACAGATATATTGTGTTAGCAAATTGTATTCTGGTAAATGTCACCTGCCCCAGGACCTTACAAAGGTGGTAATGTAAAGATTTGCCTACCAGTTCAGGAGACTCAAGTTTGATCCATGAAATGGGAATATCCCCTGGAGATAGAAATGGCAACCCAGTTCAGTATTCTTGTCTGGAAATCCCATGCCCAGAGCTGCACAGCAGGCTACAGTCCATGTGTTTGCAACAGAGCTGTACACGAAAGAGCGTACATACACTCAGGTGTATCCCACGTTACAAGATAAAGTCATTATATCTTTTTATCCAGATGTTAGCTAACAGTTTTTGAGTTAAGGCACTTTAAAATGCTTGATAGTATCACTTAATTGTTTGGGTAAGGGAAAAGGCTAGTATAAGATGTTTTCTTGGGTCAAAGCAAATATCTGAACACAGATTATTTTGATTATTCAGTTTTTCTCAGTTTTCACATATTTATACATTATTTTGAGATATCATTCTTTCTACAGATGAAAGATCCCATGTAATTAATTCTTATTCTCATTTATTTATTAGGAAATCCTAGGAATTAGGAATTTCCACCCCAATCATTAACATTGGGGTGGAATAAGTTAGCTTCTTGGTTTCCATGGAATGAAATTACAGTGGAGATGAGAGTCCTGAAATGAAAGGAAAATGAAATGAAAACTTCAAGTGGAAAGTGAGAATGATCTAAACTAACAAAACATTTACACTAAAAGTCATACATGGATAGAAATTTACAAACACACAAAATAAAAAGGTATGTGGTTTCATACCTGAGGCTTTTGAGTTGATATTACAGACATGGATAATTAGATAAATGAAATAAGAGGTCTGATATTGTAGCACCGTGGTCTGCCAGGTATGTGTGTGTTCATGTGCATGCACATGAATCTTTGTGACCCCACAGTGGGGCTAGCTGTATTATTAATATGTAAAGCTCACTTACCTGTATGCTTTAGTTTTATTTCATATATGAAAAGTGTGTTAGTCACTCAGTCATGTCTGACTCTTTGGAAACCCATGGTCAGTAGCCCATCAGGCTCCTCTGGCCATGGAATTCTCAAGATAAGAATCCTGGAGTGGGTTGCCATTTCCTTTTCCAGAGGATCTTCCTGACCCAGAGATTGATCCTTTATCTCCTGCATTGGCAGCTAGATTCTTTACAACTGAGCCACCAGGGAAACCCCAAGGATTGGAGTGATTATAACAAATGTCAGTCTCTGACAAATAGAAAGACACATTAAAACAAGGCCATGTGACATGAGTTTGTAATTCTAATCACTGTGCTCTGTTATTTCAAAGTAGGAAATAAACATGTCCTGATTCTACATTGTGAATGCCAAAAAGTTTTAAATAGTTGAAGTTAAGAAAGAACATCACATATTTTTATGTAGTCTTGTTTTTCTTTTCCTTTTGATATATATTTTTAAAGTAGAGCTTTATGAAAAGTGAAATGCCCAAGTTACTTGAATTTTACCTAGTTTGTAATGAAATATTCTTTGCATTTAACACTATCACTGCACTAATTAAAGATTTTGTTTCTGTGAGAAGACTACGTAATGGAAAATATGTGTTTTTCCAGGTTGGTCTTGTTCTAATAAGTGAGAAAAAGCATTTACGCTGACAAGTTATTTCACCTCAGTGCTCTTAGCACCATTTAAAAATACAGTGTAAGTGCTATGATTTCAATTCCTTAAATAAGCTCTCCTCTTACCTAATGGTTAACGGCTGATCTAAATCAAATCTCAGCTCTAGTTTTTAAAGTGCATTTTGCATTTTCTCACACTTATTATTTGATACTGTATTTTGTTTTGCAAGTTTGGTAAAAATAAATAAACATTGCTTGTTACATAGTATAAAGTGATAGACAACTTGAAACCAAAGCTCAGTGTTAAAAGGTAATATTTAATTTGCTTAAAATAGGGTTTTTAACTAGAACAAACAAAAACTAAAGCAAAATTTATAATAATTTAATTGCTTTTATACTTTCAAAGGATTGTAGTTGGGATTAAAGATACCTTAGCATAAAACATTCAATGCATGGCTTTCCATTAAGAAACTATCTCTGGATACATTTAAAATAATTTCAATCTAGAGGAAAACATCACATACTGAATTCCATGATTTTATTTAATAGTGATTCAGTTTTCATAACTATATTGGCTTTCTATTGCTGCTGTAACAAATTATCACAAATATATCATTTAAATCAAACAAATGTATTATTTTATAGTTTTATGGGCTGGAAGTCTTGGCTAAATCAAGGATTGTTTTTAATTGCTAAGTCACATCTGACACTTTGCAACCCCATGGACTGCAGCACATAGGATCCCCTTTCCTTCACTATCTCCCAGATTCTGCTCGAATCCATGTCCACTGAGTCAGTGATGCCATCCAACCATCTCATCTCATCTCATCTGATCTGTCGTTTAAGACCACCTGATTCAGTTCAGTTCAGTTCAGTCACTCAGTTGTGTCCGACTCTTTGTGTCCCCATGAATCACAGCATGCCAGGCCTCCCCGTCCATCACCAACTCCTGGAGTTCACTCAGACTTACGTCCATCCATCCATCTCATCCTTGGTCGTCCCCTTCTCCTCCTGCCCCCAATCTCTCCCAGCATCAGAGTCTTTTCCAGTGAGTCAACTCTTCTCATGAGGTAGCCGAAGTACTGGAGTTTCAGCTTTAGCATTATTCCTTCCATAGAAATCCCAGGGCTGATCTCCTTCAGAATGGACTGGTTGGATTTCCTTGCAGTCCAAGGGACTCTCAAGAGTCTTCTCCAACACTTGATTTGAAAGTTTAATTCCATTTTCTATCTTAATGCTCCTTTGCCAATAACATAAGATATTACAGATTCCAAAGATTAGGACTTGGGCAACTTTGGGAACCACAAGTCTGCTTACCATCAAAACTTATCCTTCATTTTGATGTAAAGATTACTGATTCTACATATTCTTATTCAAGCACCATGACAATTAATACTATTTGGTCCTAGTGTCTTTATTTTTCTCTCTATTTTATTTGGATTGGGTTGACCAAGATGTTCATTCAGGTGTTTCATAACATCTTATGTAAACACCCAAATGAATCTTTTAGCCAATCCAGCATATAGTGCTGATATGTGGATATTCAAGTAGTGACATACTTCACAATGGAGAAAAGAAGACTAAGTGTACAGTTAGTGAGTTCCACTTACATAATTGCTCTGTCTTCTCCCTTTTGACCAACATAGCAATTAATTTTGGAAATATTTAACATTGGTCAATACACATGCATAAGGAGTATTTCACAGGAGATGTACCTTACTGCAGAAGGATTGAAGATGAACTACAGACCAAGTGGGCTAAGATGGCTCTATTGGAAACATGTAAATATGCACTACATTCTAGAAGTACAAAAAATGCATTTTAGGCTGATTCATGTCAATGTATGGCAAAACCAATACAGTACTGTAAAATAAAATAAAGTATTAAAAAAATAAAAAATAAATAAAAAAAGAAAACTAAAACCTTATAATTACATAATTTTTCCTTTAAATGTTGTTTAAATTTAACTTATTAGCTCAATACTTTTGTAATCAAAAGAGAGAAGTTATAGCCATATTTCCTAACATATGAAGCCCCTGGTGGCTTAGATTTTAATGAATCTACCGGCAATACAGAAGACCTCGGTTTAATCCCTGGGTCAGGAAGATCCTCTGAAGAATGAAATGGCACCCACTTGAGTATTTTTGTCTGGATAATCCCATGGACAGAGGAGCCAGTCGGAGATGACTAAAATGACTAAGCACACAGCAACCGCTGTCATATAAGCAGCCAATATATGGCCTTAACCACCCCCAAATATTTGGAAAAACTCAGAAAATGCCCTACTGCCCACTATTGGAGAACTTGTGTGAACTGGCAAGCGCACAAGCAAATGTGCCTTATAAAACATGGAATATGGTCCATTTGTTCACAGTGTATCTTATGTGGCTCATCCACCCTCCAATAGATCTATTGTCCCTTTATTGTAGATTATCTTGTCACCACAAAGTTTTCCATTGCCCTCTCCATGCAGAGGGACATATTGGCTGCCTATGAAGCCATAACAAATCAGAATTTGTTTACAAGTCTAAGCCACAGTGGATGCCAGTATATCAGGTAACCTGTGGAGAAAAGCTTTTCCTTAGAATTCCAGATGCTGTGTATCCTCCAACCTGTCCTGTTTTGGATGAATGCTCTCAGGTGTGCCTCATGTCAGGGTCCCATCACAGAGCCTGCTCTGATGGGACTGCTGCTTTCTGCAGTTGACACCTTCCTCTGACCTGATTAGGTCTGGTGTGCCCTGGAACACTGAACACTAGACATCCCTGAAGTCCACTTACATATGCAGGTCAAACAGACAGCCGAGCAGCACACTCCGCTGATACCTGGCTTGCTGAATAGGCAGGCTTTCTAGTAACAAATCTGTTCAGAGCATAAAGCCAGGTAATAGTAGCCCTCAGAGTGCATAACCCTCCTGAAATTAAGGAGATCGTTTAGGAATGCCATCTTCGATGGAGATATTTGCCCACAAGACCCAGTTAAGAAGCAAATGTGCCCTAGGAAAATGATGCCACTTTAACAGCATAAAGACAATTTTGAAAACTCTTCTGGGCTGCCAGGCAAACAAATGGGGAAAAAAAAAAAGAAAACTTTTAAGAAAGCACCACAAAGGCAAAATCACACTGATATCATGCTTTTCAGCAAGGTTCACTAAAATGAAACAGGGAANAAAAAAAGAAAACTAAAACCTTATAATTACATAATTTTTCCTTTAAATGTTGTTTAAATTTAACTTATTAGCTCAATACTTTTGTAATCAAAAGAGAGAAGTTATAGCCATATTTCCTAACATATGAAGCCCCTGGTGGCTTAGATTTTAATGAATCTACCGGCAATACAGAAGACCTCGGTTTAATCCCTGGGTCAGGAAGATCCTCTGAAGAATGAAATGGCACCCACTTGAGTATTTTTGTCTGGATAATCCCATGGACAGAGGAGCCAGTCGGAGATGACTAAAATGACTAAGCACACAGCAACCACTGTCATATAAGCAGCCAATATATGGCCTTAACCACCCCCAAATATTTGGAAAAACTCAGAAAATGCCCTACTGCCCACTATTGGAGAACTTGTGTGAACTGGCAAGCGCACAAGCAAATGTGCCTTATAAAACATGGAATATGGTCCATTTGTTCACAGTGTATCTTATGTGGCTCATCCACCCTCCAATAGATCTATTGTCCCTTTATTGTAGATTATCTTGTCACCACAAAGTTTTCCATTGCCCTCTCCATGCAGAGGGACATATTGGCTGCCTATGAAGCCATAACAAATCAGAATTTGTTTACAAGTCTAAGCCACAGTGGATGCCAGTATATCAGGTAACCTGTGGAGAAAAGCTTTTCCTTAGAATTCCAGATGCTGTGTATCCTCCAACCTGTCCTGTTTTGGATGAATGCTCTCAGGTGTGCCTCATGTCAGGGTCCCATCACAGAGCCTGCTCTGATGGGACTGCTGCTTTCTGCAGTTGACACCTTCCTCTGACCTGATTAGGTCTGGTGTGCCCTGGAACACTGAACACTAGACATCCCTGAAGTCCACTTACATATGCAGGTCAAACAGACAGCCGAGCAGCACACTCCGCTGATACCTGGCTTGCTGAATAGGCAGGCTTTCTAGTAACAAATCTGTTCAGAGCATAAAGCCAGGTAATAGTAGCCCTCAGAGTGCATAACCCTCCTGAAATTAAGGAGATCGTTTAGGAATGCCATCTTCGATGGAGATATTTGCCCACAAGACCCAGTTAAGAAGCAAATGTGCCCTGGGAAAATGATGCCAATTAACAGCATAAAGACAATTTTGAAAACTCTTCTGGGCTGCCAGGCAAACAAATGGGGAAAAAAAAAAAAAGAAAACTTTTAAGAAAGCACCACAAAGGCAAAATCACACTGATATCATGCTTTTCAGCAAGGTTCACTAAAATGAAACAGGGAATCATTATCTCAAAAATTCTTGAGGAGAGAAAGTGTGCAGCAGCCTTATGTTTATCAATACTTCTAAATAAATTAACTAGGTTGGAACTCAGTAATATTCTACCACTGAGTTCTTCCATAAAAGGCATAAAGTTGTCAAAAGTCTCCTCAAAATAGAATCAGTCATACACTGTTTAAAGGAGAGCTCAGTAAAACATTCTGATCATCTCAGTCTATTTAAATCAATGTATAAATGGATTACAAATTTGTTGTACTGATACATTAAAGACATTTATTCATCTCCATAAATACTAAAATGTCATCTTGAAATTTCATTTTGTATTAAAACTAAAAACACTCCATAAGATTGAATAGACACTTTCTTAATCTGACGTTTATGATGTGAAAGTGTTTATGTTATTGCACATGTTAGCTCTAAAGAGTAGCATCTTTCTTAATGGGCAAAATGGGGCATTCTCCCTAAATATGAAATAGCAAGAATGTCAAGTATCACCATGAATATTTTAATGTTATTTTGAGAAAACTTCCCAAGATAGTAATGGAAGAGAACAAAATTAAAGATAACTTCCTGAAAAAATGATATTTAAAACTATTTCTATCAAAGAGGATAAGAAATTATACCTTAAGAATTCAGGAAAAATGATTAAAAATACCATAAACAATTAGAAAATCTAGTAAGTTAGCTTTATATTTAAAATCCTATAATAATCAATAGTGAAGTGAAGTCACTCAGTCGTGTCTGACTTTTTGCGACCCCATAGACTGTAGCCTACCAGGCTCCTCTGTCCATGGGATTTTCCAGGCAATAGTACTGGAGTGGAATGCCATTTCTTTCCCCAGGAAATCTTCCCAACCCAGGGCTTGAAGCCGGGTCTCCCGCATTATAGGCAGACGCTTTACCATCTGAGCCACCAGTATTCATATATATGCCATATCCAGTAAGATATTTAACAGACGATGGGCCTTGTATAAAATACAAATTAAAATATAAAATAATAGAAAAATACCTTAACAAGGAATGGGCAAATCTGTATAAGAAAGTTCTTAAACTGTGATGCGAGTTGTATCTGTATACTGGGGAAAAAAAAAAAAAAGGAAAATATAGCATCCTCTTGGTTAGAAGAGCTCAACATCGTAAGATGTTTATTCTAAGTAATTAAAAGCTTTATTATCTTATTCAAGAATCCAGTAAAAATACCAACAAATATTTTCCCTCTCTCCAACTAGATAAGTTGCTTTTAAAAATAAGAGAAAGCAAAATACAGAGTAATAAGGAAATCCTAAAAAGGGTACATAAAAGGTTATAGTCCTACCAAATATTGAAACATAGTCTATAAAAATATCTCTTAAATTCAAGCAGTGTAGTATTGGTCCACTTACATAAAACTAGTAAAAATAGTTCAAGTTTACAATTATGTCTGAGATTTTTCATTATTTTCACAGAATTAAACGTGGATTCCTGCTACATTTTCAAAGATGCTGATAGAAGATTCATCAGAGATCATTATCATTACCTGTGTCTGTTACCCAAGTCCAAGTAATCACAGGGGTATGAAAAATAGATGTGGTGCTCTAGGAGAGAGGGACCCTGAGTTAGAACCCAAATCTTTCATTATAAGCAGTGAGAGTCCCAAATCACTGCTCCAGAGGAGATGATATTTCTGCCATCCAAAGCTGTTTGCTGTGCAAAAGTTCAGAAGACTATCCAGAACAAAAGGCTGTTAGCATCTCACTCCTAAGATATGCAGACATTCAGAGGGCTGCTTCTAAACAAATACATGTAAGAATTTAATTGATCATAAATACCATGTCTCAAGTCACTGGGAAACAATGGTTTTTAAACTGACTGATGTTGGAGCAAGTATGTAACCAACGCTTAATAATGGAACTGGATCTTGACCTTAAACAAGGATCAATCCCCAGTGAACTAGAAATCTGAATGAAACATTTATGTATCTGAAGGAGAAAAAAGAAGGCCACAAAATTCCTTTGGGATAAAGAATAAGAAAGTCTTTCTTTGTTCAAAATCTGGAATAAAATTTTAAAATGTAGATAAATTTGCATGAGTCTAAGGCTTTTTATGATAGAACATGACAACAGTTGTCATAATTGCCCCAACATAGAGCAGGGGTTTTGCTCAAGCGCCTGGCAGAAGCAGAGGAGCTCTTAACTACAGTTACTAGTATCAGTGTGATTTACTTTGACTATTTATTTTTAACATTTTAATAAACAATTTCAGTGTTTGAATTTGAAACTTGTATTTTAAGTGATTTATAGAATTTTTTTTCCATTAGACTCTATGTAATTTTCAAAACAGTTTTAAAAGATTTTTTTTTCACTTTTGATGGAACCATTTATAAAGGCTTTGTCAAATTTCTTACAATATTTTTCTGTTTTCTGTTTTGACTTTTTGGCCACAAAACATGTAGGATCTTAGCTCCTGGATCAGAGACTAAACCCACACCTCTGACATTCAAAGGCAAAGTCTTAATCACTGGATTACCAGGGTAGTCCTGCACACTGTATGCAATTTAAAACCATTAAATCTTAAGCTAAATTTAAAATATCAATAAATGTATGTTATTTTAAAAATTCTAACTACCTACTGAGGGAATATAGCAACGATTATATTCTAGCTCCAATATCATTTTGGGGCCACAGTTTTTATCTCTAAGTAACATATTCTACCATAAGTCACAAGGGTTCCTTGGAGAAGTGACAGATTCTGATCTGTGTCAGGGAACGTTCATAGTGAGCCTGGGAAATAACTGGTGTAACAGAAAACAAAGGGAGGTAAATATTTAATATGGCCTACAATAAGGGCTTGAGAGTGGCTTGTATCAGCAAGGCACAATGTTGGAAATATAATTTGTTAAAAAAAATTTTTTGAGAAAAAATATTTGATGAGATTTATCATTAAATGTCTTTGAAACAAACATGCATAAATGTTCAAACTTATTTCTTGTAAATTAACTATAGTTCACTTTCATTGATAATATTGTATTATTTCATCATTGCATTTTAGCCTAGAGAAAGAAAGAAGGAAGGAAGGGNAAATAAGAGAAAGCAAAATACAGAGTAATAAGGAAATCCTAAAAAGGGTACATAAAAGGTTATAGTCCTACCAAATATTGAAACATAGTCTATAAAAATATCTCTTAAATTCAAGCAGTGTAGTATTGGTCCACTTACATAAAACTAGTAAAAATAGTTCAAGTTTACAATTATGTCTGAGATTTTTCATTATTTTCACAGAATTAAACGTGGATTCCTGCTACATTTTCAAAGATGCTGATAGAAGATTCATCAGAGATCATTATCATTACCTGTGTCTGTTACCCAAGTCCAAGTAATCACAGGGGTATGAAAAATAGATGTGGTGCTCTAGGAGAGAGGGACCCTGAGTTAGAACCCAAATCTTTCATTATAAGCAGTGAGAGTCCCAAATCACTGCTCCAGAGGAGATGATATTTCTGTCATCCAAAGCTGTTTGTTGTGCAAAAGTTCAGAAGACTATCCAGAACAAAAGGCTGTTAGCATCTCACTCCTAAGATATGCAGACATTTAGAGGGCTGCTTCTAAACAAATACATGTGANAAAATAGATGTGGTGCTCTAGGAGAGAGGGACCCTGAGTTAGAATCCAAATCTTTCATTATAAGCAGTGAGAGTCCCAAATCACTGCTCCAGAGGAGATGATATTTCTGCCATCCAAAGCTGTTTGCTGTGCAAAAGTTCAGAAGACTATCCAGAACAAAAGGCTGTTAGCATCTCACTCCTAAGATATGCAGACATTCAGAGGGCTGCTTCTAAACAAATACATGTAAGAATTTAATTGATCATAAATACCATGTCTCAAGTCACTGGGAAACAATGGTTTTTAAACTGACTGATGTTGGAGCAAGTATGTAACCAACGCTTAATAATGGAACTGGATCTTGACCTTAAACAAGGATCAATCCCCAGTGAACTAGAAATCTGAATGTAACATTGAAAACATTTATGTATCTGAAGGAGAAAAAAGAAGGCCACAAAATTCCTTTGGGATAAAGAATAAGAAAGTCTTTCTTTGTTAAAAATCTGGAATAAAATTTTAAAATGTAGATAAATTTGCATGAGTCTAAGGCTTTTTATGATAGAACATGGCAACAGTTGTCATAATTGCCCCAACATAGAGCAGGGGTTTTGCTCAAGCGCCTGGCAGAAGCAGAGGAGCTCTTAACTACAGTTACTAGTATCAGTGTGATTTACTTTGACTATTTATTTTTAACATTTTAATAAACAATTTCAGTGTTTGAATTTGAAACTTGTATTTTAAGTGATTTATAGAATTTTTTTTCCATTAGACTCTATGTAATTTTCAAAACAGTTTTAAAAGATTTTTTTTTCACTTTTGATGGAACCATTTATAAAGGCTTTGTCAAATTTCTTACAATATTTTTCTGTTTTCTGTTTTGATTTTTTGGCCACAAAACATGTAGGATCTTAGCTCCTGGATCAGAGACTAAACTCACACCTCTGACATTCAAAGGCAAAGTCTTAATCACTGGATTACCAGGGTAGTCCTGCACACTGTATGCAATTTAAAACCATTAAATCTTAAGCTAAATTTAAAATATCAATAAATGTATGTTATTTTAAAAATTCTAACTACCTACTGAGGGAATATAGCAACGATTATATTCTAGCTCCAATATCATTTTGGGGCCACAGTTTTTATCTCTAAGTAACATATTCTACCATAAGTCACAAGGGTTCCTTGGAGAAGTGACAGATTCTGATCTGTGTCAGGGAACGTTCATAGTGAGCCTGGGAAATAACTGGTGTAACAGAAAACAAAGGGAGGTAAATATTTAATATGGCCTACAATAAGGGCTTGAGAGTGGCTTGTATCAGCAAGGCACAATGTTGGAAATATAATTTGTTAAAAAAAATTTTTTGAGAAAAAATATTTGATGAGATTTATCATTAAATGTCTTTGAAACAAACATGCATAAATGTTCAAACTTATTTCTTGTAAATTAACTATAGCTCACTTTCATTGATAATATTGTATTAATTTCATCATTGCATTTTAGCCTAGAGAAAGAAAGAAGGAAGGAAGGGAGGTGGGGAAGAAGGATGAAGGGGAAGACTGATTGGAAGAAAGTTCATAGGAAGTTCTGTGAACTATTCAATGCTTTGTAGAGAGAAAGAGCTACCATTTAAAGACTGCCAAAAAGAATTAAACTCTTAGGTCTAGAGAGAATAAAATTCATTTTCATGACTTTAATAGACATGCCTCTCTATCCAAAAAGTCATAAATACATATTTTGTCTGTATTTGTTCACCAAATCCAGAGTACTATTAAACTTGAGAGAGGTAATTTAGAATCTTTCAAAGGAACATGTCTTATTAAGTACACTTTGAGCAAAGATGGTTGAGATTAAGGCTATAAATAGCATAAGAATTGAAGTTGGGCTTGAAAATGCAGTCACTGTATCAGGCAAATAAAAAAGTATTGGGCTGAGATAAACCAAATTCTGCAACAAAACCAAAAAGTAATTTCTTTCTCTTTGACTCAAAGAATATTGGTTATTTAGTTTATAATCTTGAAGAAGGCAATGGCACCTCACTCCAATACTCTTGCCTGGAATATCCCATGGATGGAGGAGCCTGGTAGGCTGCAATACGTGGGGTCGCTATGTGTCAGACACTACTGAGAGACTTCATTTTCACTCTTCACTTTGGAGAAGGAAATGGCAACCCACTTTGGTGTTCTTGCCTGGAGAATACCAGGGATGGGAAAACCCAGTGGGCTGCCACCTATGGGGTCGCACAGAGTTGGACATGACTGAAGTGAATTAGCAGCAGTAGCAGTTTATAATCTGGATCAGACAAAAGAGAAGAGAAAAGTGAAAATAACAGAGAATGTTTTGTAAAATCTAAATGGAGATAATAGTTGAAAGCTTGCCTAAAATGGGGGAGGAAATAGCCAGCCAAGGCCAAAAAACACAGAGAGTCCCAAACAGGATAAACCCAAGAAAAAATACCCCAAAACACATACTATTCAAATTAATGAAGATGAAACACAAAGAGCAAACATTAAAAGCAGCAAGGGAAAAGCAACAAATAACTCACAAGGGGATTCCCCCAAGGATAACAAATGATCTTTCAATAGCAACTCTTTAGGCCAGAAGGGAATAGCAGAATATACTTAAAGTGATGAAAGAGGAAAAAAAAAAAAAACAAAAACAGATTACTACACCCAGAAAGGATCTCATTCAAATATGAAGGAGAAATCAAAAGATTTACAGACAAGCAAACGCTCAGAGAATTCAGTACCACCAAAGCAGCTCTCCAACAAATGCTAAAGGATCTTCTCTAGAGAAGAAACACAAAAAAGGTTTATAAACATAAACCCAAAACAACAAAGTAAAGAGCAAGAGAATCATAATTATCAATAATTACCTTCAACGCAAATAGGTTGAATACCCCAACCAAAAGACAAAGACTGGCTGAATGAATACAAAAATAAACCGTTTACAAGAGACCCACCTCAAAACAAGGGACACATACGGACTGAAAGTGAAGGGCTGGAAAAAGATTTTTGGTCATGGAAATGGAGACCAAAAGAAAGCAGGCGTAGCAATACTCATATCATTTACAATAGACTTTGAAATAAAGGCTGTAAAGAGACAAAGAAGGACACTACGTAATGATCAAAGGATCAACCCAAGAAGAAGATATAACAATTATGAATATATACGCACCCAACATAGGAGCACCACAATATGTAAGGCAAATGCTAACAAATATGAAAGGGGAAATTAACAGTAACACAATAATAGTGGGAGACTTTAACACCCCACTCACACCTATGGATAGATCAACTAAACAGAAAATTAGCATGGAAAAACAAACTTTAAATGATATAATAGACCAGTTAGACCTAATTGATATCTATAGGACATTTCACCCCAAAACAATAAATTTCACCTTTTTCTCAAGTGTACACGGAACATTCTCCAGGATAGATCACATCCTAGGCCATAAATCTAGCCTTAGTAAATTAAAAAAAAACTGAAATCATCTCAAGCATCTTTTCTGATCACAATGCAGCAAGATTAGATGTCAACTACAAGGAAAAAAAAAACATTAAAAACGCAAACATATGGAGGCTAAACTACACACTTCTGAATAACCAACAAATCACAGAAGAAATAAAAAAAGAAATCAAAATATGCATAGAAACGAAAATGAAAACCCAACAATCCAAAACCTATGGGATTCAGTAAAAGCAGTGCTAAGGGGAAGGTTCATAGCAATACAATTTACCAGAAGAAACAAGAGAAAAATCAAATAAATAACCTAAATTTATACCTAAAGCAACTAGAAAAAGAGGAAATGAAGAACCCCAGGGTTAGGAGAAGTAAAAAAATCATAAAAATTATGGCAGAAATAAATGAAAATGAAACCAAGGAGACTATAGCAAAAATCAACAAAACTAAAAGCTGGTTCTTTGAGAAGATATATATATATATATATAACTTTATTTTGCTTTACAATACTGTATTGGTTTTGCCATACATTGACATGAATCAGCCACGGGTGTACATGAGTTCCCAATCCTGAACACCCCTCCCACCTCCCACCTCATATCATCTCTCTGGATCATCCCTGTGCACCAGCCCGAAGCATCCTATATTTTGTATCAAACATAGACTGGCGATTCACTTCTTACCTGATAGTATACATGTTTCAATGCCATTCTCCCAAATCATCCCACCCTCTCCCTCTCCCACAGAGTCTAGAAGTCCTTTCTAAACATCTGTGTCTCTTTTGCTGTCTTACATAAAGGGTTATTATTACCATCTTTCTAAATTCCATATATATGTGTTAATATGCTGTATTGGTGTTTTTCTTTCTGGTTTAGTTCACTCTGTATAATAGGCTCCAGTTTCATCTACCTCATTAGAACTGACTCAAATATATTCTTTTTAATAGCTGAATAATACTCCATTGTGTATATGTACCACAGCTTTCTTAAGAGAAGATAATTAAAATAGACAAACCATTAGCCAGACTCATCAAGAAAAAAAGGAGGAAGAATCAAATCAACAAAATTATAAGTAAAAATGGAGAAATCACAACAGACAACACAGAAATACAAAGGATCATAAAAGACTACTATCAGCAACTATATGCCAATAAAATAGACAACTTGTAAGAAATGGATGAATTCTTAGAAAAGTACCACCTTCAAAAACTGAACCAGGAAGAAATAGAAAATCTTAGCAGACTCATCCCAAGCATGAAGTTGAAACTATAATCAAAACACTTCCAACAAAAAAAGCCAAGGATCAGATAGCTTCACAGGGGAGTTCTACCAAAAATTTAGACAAGAGCGAGCAGCTTTCCTATTCAAACTCTTCCAGAAAATTGCAGAAGAAAAACTGCCAAACACATTCTCTGAGGCCACCATCACTCTAACACCAAAACCAAACAAAGGTGCCACACAAAAAAGAAAACTACAGGTTAATATCACTGATGAACATAAATGCAAAAATCCTCAACAAAGTTATAACAAATAGAATCCAAGAATATATTAAAAAGTTCATACATAGTAACCAAGTGGGCTTTATTCCAGGGATGCAACTTTTCTTCAATATTCACAAATCAATCAATGTGATACATCTCATTAACAAATTGAAAGATAAAACCACACGATTATCTCAATAGATGCAGAGAAAGCCTTTGACAAAATTCAACATCTGTTTATGATTTAAAAAAAAAATACCCTCCAGAAAGCAGGCACAGAAGATCTCAACATAATAAAAGCCATATATGATAAACCCACAACAACCATTATCCTCAGTGGTGAAAAAATTGAAAGCATTTCCCCTAAAGTCAGGAACAAGATAAGGGTGCCCACTCTTACCACTACTATTCACCATAGTTTTGGAAGTTTTAGCCACAGCAATCAGAGAGAAAAAAAAGAAAAGAAAAGAAAGAAAGAAAAGGAATCCAAAATGGATGAATGAAGCAAAACTCTCATTATTTGCAGGTGACATGATCCTGTACATAGAAAACCCTAAATACACCATGAGAAAATTACTAGGGCTAAATAATGAATATAGTGAAGTTGCAGGATATAAAAATAACACACAGAAATACCTTGCATTCCTATACACTAGCAATGAGAAAACAGAAAGAGAAATTAAGGAAACAATTCCATTCACCTTTGCAACGAAAAGAAAAATACTTAGGAATAAATCTACCTAAAGAAACAAAAACTTACATATAGAAATTGATAAAACACTGATGAAAGAAATAAAAAATGATACAAATAGATGGAGAAATATGCCATGTTCTTGGATTGTAAGAATCAATATAGTGAAAATGACTATATTACCCAAAGCAATACATAGATTCAATGCAACCCCTATCAAGCTACCAATGGTATTTTTCAGAGAAATGGAACAAATAATTTCACAATTTGTATGGAAATACACACACACACACACAAAAAAAAAAACACAAAAACCTCAAATAGGTAAAGCACTCTTGAGAAAGAAGAATGGAACTGGAGGAATCAACCTGCCTGACTTCAGAATATACTACAAAGCCACAGTCATCATGACAGTATGGTTCTGGCACAAAGACAGAAATATAGATTAATGGAACAAAATAGAAATCCCAGAAATAAATCCACACACCTATGGACAACTTACCTTTGGCAGAGGCAGCAAGAATATGCAATGGAGAAAAGACAATCTGTTTAACAAATAGCGCTGGAAAAACCGTTCAAACACTTGTAAAACAATGAAATTATAACACTTTCTAACACCATACACAAAAATAAACTCAAAATGGATTAAAGATCTAAGTGTAAGACCAGAAACTATAAAACTCCTAGAGGAAAACAGAGGCAAAACAGAAGCAAAACCCTCTGATATAAATCATAGCAGGATCCTCTATCACCCACCTCCCAGAGTGATGGAAAAAAAAAAAAAA
>SJYW01012725.1:355713-373548 GCA_006410735.1 Raphicerus campestris
AAAAAAAATTGTCAGTTAAGTTGATGTGCTGTGTGTGCTCAGTCATGTCCGGCAGTTTGTGGCCCCATGTACTGTTAACCTCTGTGACCTCTGTGGCTCCTCTGTCCATGGGATTTTTCAGGCAAGAATATTGAAGTGGGTTGCCATTTCCTCCTGCAGGGGATCTTTCCAATCCAGGGAGGGAACCCGGGTCTCTTGTGTCTGCTGTACTGCAGTAGGATTCTTAACTGCTGCACTACCTAGAAAGGGTTAAAAATGATACAAAAAAAAAAAAGGTAAAAAATATTGGACAAGGGAAAACACAGAACTTAACTAAAATAAAAAATTCTTGGCATCACATTTTATTCTTTAAATTAAAACATTTTGAATAGTTTTAATTAACAGCTTTAGTTTATGTTCATTTTATTCAATTTATTTTAATTGGAGGCTAATTATTTACAATATTGTGGTGATTTTTGCCATACATTCACATGAATCAACCATGGGTGTACATGTGTTCCCTATCCTAACACTCACTCCCACCTCCCTCTCCATCCCATCCCTCAGGGTCATCCTAGTGCACCAGCCCTGAGCACCCTGTCTCATGCATCAAACCTGGACTGGCTATCTAGTTCACATATGATAATATATATATATATATATATATATATGTTTCAATGTTATTCTTTCAAATTATTCCACCCTCGCCTTTCACCAAAGGCTCCAAAAGTCTGTACTTTACATCTGTGTCTCTTTTACTGTCTCATATATAAGGGTCATCATTACTATCTTTCTAAATTATATATATATATAATTAATATATATATATATATGTTAGAGTCTTCCCTGGTGGCTCAGATGGTAAAGCGTCTGCCTGCAATGTGAGAGACCCGGTTTCGATCCCTGGGTTGGGAAGATCTCCTGGAGAAGGAAACGGCAACCCCTCCAGTACTCTTGCCTGAAGAATCTCACGGACGGAGGAGCCTGGTAGGCTACAGTCCATGGGGTCGCAAAGAGTTGGACACGACTAAGCGACTTCACTTTTCATATATATGTTAATATACTATATTGGTGTTTTTCTTTCTGACTTACTTCACTCTTTATAATAGGCTCCAGTTTCATTCACCNGCCTGGTAGGCTACAGTCCATGGGGTCGCAAAGAGTTGGACACGACTAAGTGACTTCACTTTTCATATATATGTTAATATACTATATTGGTGTTTTTCTTTCTGACTTACTTCACTCTGTATAATAGGCTCCAGTTTCATTCACCTCATTAGAACTGATTCAAATGCATTCTTTTTAACAGCTGAGTAACAGTCCAGTGTCTATACATGACACAGCTTTCTTATCCATTCGTCTACTGAAGGACATCTAGGTTGCTTCCATGTCCTGCCTATTGTAAACAGTGCTGCAGTGAACATTGTGGTACATGTGCCTCTTTCAATTCTGCTTTCCTTGGTGTGTTTGCACAGCACTGGGATTGCTGGGTCATATGGCAGTTCTATTTTTAGTTTTTTAAAGAATCTCCACACTGGTCTCCATAGTGGCTGTACTAATTTTCACTCCCACCAACAGTGTAAGAGTGTTCCCTTTTCTCCACACCCTCTCCAGAATTTATTGTTTGTAGGCTTCTGGATAGCAGCCATCCTGACTGGCTTGAAATGGCACCTCATTGTGCTTTTGATTTGCATTTCTCTGGTAATGAGTGATATTGAGCATCTTTTCATGTGTTTGTTAGCCATCTGTATGTCTTCTTTGAGGAAATGTCTGTTTAGTTCTGCGGCCCATTTTTGGATTGGGTTGCTTATTTTTCTCGAATTAAGCAGCATAAGCTGCTTGTATGTTTTTGAGATTAATTCTTTGTCAGTTCCTTCATTTGCTATTATTTTCTCCCATTCTGAAGGCTGTCTTCTCACCTTGCTTATAGTTTTATAGTTGTGCAAAAGCTTTTAAGTTTAATTTGGTCTCATTTGTTTGTTTTTGCTTTTATTTCCATTGCTCTAGGAGGCGGGTGATAGAGGATCCTGCTATGATTTAAGTCAGAGAGTGTTTTGCCTCTCTTTTCCTCTAGGAATTTTATAATTTGTGCTCTTGCATTTAGATCTTTAATCCATTTTGAGTTTATTTTTGTGTATGGTATTAGAAAGTGTTCGAGTTTCATTCTTTTACAAGTGGTTGACAGTTTTCCCAACACCACTTGTTAAACAGGTTGTCTTTTTCTCCATTGTATATTCTTGCCTCCTTTGTCAAAGATAAGGTGTCCATCAGTGCATGGATTTATCTCTGGGCTTTCTATTTCGTTCCATTTATCTGTTTCTGTCTTTCTGCCAGTACCATGCTGTCATGATGACTGTTTCTGTGTAGTGTAGCCTGAAGTAAGGCAGGTTGATTCTTCCATTTATATTCTTCTTTCTCAAGATTGCTTTGGCTATTCAAGGTTATTTATATTTCCATACAAATTGTGAAATTATCTGTTCTAGTTTCCTGAAAAATACCGTTGGTAACATGATAGTGATTGCATTGAATCTATAGATTGCTTTGGGTAGTATTCTTATTTTCAGTATATTGATTCTTCTGATCCATGAACATGGTATATTTCTCCATCTATTTGTATCATCTTTGATTTCTTTCATCAGTGTTTTATAGTTTTCTATATATAGGTCTTTTATTTCTTTAGGTAGGTTTATTCCTAAGTATTATTCTTTTTATTGCAATGGTGAATGGAATTGTTTCTTTAATTTCTCTTTCTTTTTTCTCATTGAAACTGTGTAGGATGGGATTTCTGTGCATTATTTTTATACCCTGAAACTTCACTAAATTCATTGTTTAGTTCTAGTAACTTTCTGGTGGAGTCTTTAGTGTTTTCTATGTAGAGGATCATGCCATCTGCAAATAGTGAGACTTTTACTTTTTCTTTTCCAATCTGGATTCTTTTCACTTCTGTTTATTCTTTGATTGCAGTGGTTAAAACTTCCAAAACTATGTTCAATAGTAGTGGTAAAAGTGGGCACTCTTGTCTTGTTCCTGACTTTAGGGGAAATGATTACAATTTTTCACCATTGAGGATACTGTTTGCTGTGGGTTTATCATATATGGCCTTTATTATGTTGAGGTATGTTCCTTCTATGCCTGCTTCTAGAGGGTTTTTTATCATAAATGTATGTTGAATTTTGTCAAAGGCTTTCTCTGCATCTAAGCAGATAATAATATAGTTTTTACCTTTCAATTTGTTAATGTGGTGTATCACATCAATTGTTTTCTGAATATTGAAGAAATCTTGCATCCCTGGGATAAATCCCA
The DNA here is from genome assembly GCA_006410735.1 of Raphicerus campestris. NCBI lineage: Eukaryota > Metazoa > Chordata > Mammalia > Artiodactyla > Bovidae > Raphicerus > Raphicerus campestris. The sequence goes on from SJYW01012725.1 coordinate 358,996, forward strand.
CTTAGTCATGATGTATGATCTTTTTAATATGTTGTTGGATTCTGTTTGCTAGAATTTTGTTGAGGATTTTTGCACCTATGTTCATCAATGATATTGGCCTGAAGTTTTCTTGTTTTGTGGCATCTTTGTCTGGTTTTGGTATTAGGGTGATGGTGGCCTCATAGAATGAGTTTGGAAGTTTACCTTCCTCTGCAATTTTCTGGAAGAGTTTGAGTAGGATAAGTGTTAGCTCTTATCTACATTTTTGGTAGAATTCAGCTGTGAAGCTGCCTGGTCCTGGGCTTTTGTTTGCTGGAAGATTTCTGATAACAGTTTTAACTTCTGTGCTTGTAATGGGTCTATAAAGATTTCCTATTTCTTCCTGGTTCAGTTTTGGAATGTTATACTTTTCTAAGAATTCATCCATTTCTTCCAAGTTGTCCATTTTATTATCATATAGTTGCTGATAGTAGTCTCTTATGATCTTTTGTATTTCTATGTTGTCTGTTGTGATTTCTCCATTTTTATTTCTAATTTTGTCAATTTGATTCTTCAGTGGTTTGTCTGTTTTATTTATCTTCTCAAAGAACTAGCTTTTAGCTTGTTGATTTTGGCTATGGTCTCTTTTTACGGTTTTTCATTTATTTCCGCCCTATTTTTATGATTTTTTTCATTCTACTAATTCTGGGGTACTTCATTTCTTCTTTTTAGAGTCACTGTAAGTGTAGAGTTAGGTTATTTATCTGATTTCTCTCCTGTTTCATGAGGTAGGCTTGTATTGCTATGAATTTTCCCCTTAGCACTGATTTTATTGAATTCCATAGATTTTAGGTTCTTGTGTTTTCATTTTCATTCATTTCTATGCATATTTTGATTTGTTTTTTCATTCCTTCTGAGATTTGTTGGCTATTGAGTAGTGTGTTGTTTAGCCTACATATGTTCATATTTTTAATACTTTTTTTCCCCTTTAATTGACATCTAATCTTACTGCATTATGACCAAAAAATGTGCTTGAGATGATTTCAAATTTTAATTCACCAAGGGTAGATTTATGGCCCAGAATGTGATCTATCCTTGAGAAGTTTCCATATGAACTTGAGAAAAAAAGTGAAATTTATTGTGTTAGGGTGAATTGTCCCATATATCTCAAATAGGTCTAACTGGTTTATTGTATCATTTAAAATTTGTGTTTCCTTGCTAATTTTCTGTTTAGTTGATCTTTCCATAAATTTGAGTGGGGTATTAAAGTCTCCCACTATTGCTGTGTTACTGTTAATTTCCCCTTTCATACTTGTTAGCATTTACCTTACATATTGTGGTGCTTCTATGTTGGGTGCATATATATTTATAATTGTTATATCTTCTTTTTGGATTAATCCTTTGATCATTATGTAGTGTCCTTCTTTGTCCCTTTGCAGCCTTTATTTCAAAGTCTATTTTATCTGACATGGGTATTGCTACTCATGCTTTCCTTTGGTCTCCATTTGTGTGAAACATCTTTTTCCAGCCCTTCACTTTCAGTCTGTATGTGTCCCTTGTTTTGAAGTGGGTATCTTGTAGACAGCATATATAGGAGTCTTGTTTTTTTAATCTATTCAGCCAGTCTTTGTATGTTAGTTGGAGCATTATTGATAAGTATCATCCTGTTGCCATTTACTTTGTTGTTTTGGGTTCGAGTTTATACACCTTTTCTGTTTCCTGTCTAAGGAAGATCCTTTAACATTTGTTGAAGAGCTGGTTGGGTAGTGCTGAATTCTATCAGGTTTTGCTTGTCTGTGAAGCTTTTGATTTCTCCTTCATATTTGAATGAGATCCTTGCTGAGTGCAGTAATCTAGGCTGTAGGTTTTTCTCTTTCATCACTTTAAGTATGTCATGCCATTCCCTTCTGCCTTGAAGAGTTTCTATTGAAAGATAAGCTGTTATCCTTATGGAGATCCCCTTGAGAGTTATTTGGTTTTTTTTTTTTCCATTGCTACTTTTAATGTTTCTTGTTTGTGTTTGATCTTCATTAATTTGATTAATATGTGTCTTGGGGTGTTTTGCCTTGAGCTTATCCTGTTTGGGACTCTCTGAGTTTCTTGGAACTGGGTAGCTATTTCCTGCCCCATTTTAGGGAAGTTTTCAACTATTATCTCCTCAAGTATTTTCTCATGGCCTTCCTTTTTGTCTTCTTCTTCTGGGACTCTTTGGAATGTTGGGGCGCTTAACATTGTCCCAGAGGTCTCTGAGGTTGTCCTCATTTCTTTTAAGTATTATTTTTGTTCTTTTTTCCTCTCTGCTTCATTTATTTCCACCATTCTATCTTCCACCTCACTTATTCTATCTTTTGCCTCAGTTATCCTACTGTTGGTTCCCTCCAGAGTGCTTTTGATCTCAGATATTGCATTATTCTTTATTGATTGACTCCTTTTTATTTCTTCTAGTTCCTTGTTAACCTTTTCTTGCATCTTCTTAATTCTTATCTCCAGACTATTTATCTGTAACTCCATTTTGTTTTCAAGATTTTTGATCATTTTTGCCATCATTATTCTGAATTTATTTTCAGGTAAACTCCCTATCTCCTTCTCTTTTGTTTGGTTTGATGGGCTTTTATCATCTTCCTTTACCTGTTGAATATTTGTCTGCCTTTTCATTTTGTTCAGGTTGCTGTGTTTAGGGTGGCCTCTGTATGCTGGAAGTTTGTGATTCCTCTTTAGTGTGGAGGTTCCTCCCTGTGAGTGGGGTTGGACAAGTGGCTTGTCAAGGTTTCCTGGTTAGTGAAGATTGCTTTGGTGTTCTGGTGGATGAAGGTAGATATTTTTTCTCTGGAGTGCAGTGGAGTGTCCAGCAGTGAGTTTTTAGGTGTCTATGAGTTTGGTGTGACTTTTGGACACCTGTATTTTTGTGCTCAGGGTTATGTTCCCGTGTTACTAGAGGATTAGCTTGGTATGTCTTGCTCTGAAACTTGTTGGCTCTTGGGTGGATCTTGGTGTCAGTGTAGGAATGGAGGCTTTTTAATGAGCTCTTGTTGATTACTGTTCCCTGGAGTGAAGAGTTTTCCGGTATTCTCAAGTTTTGGATTTAAGCCTCCTGCCTCTGGCTTTCAGTCTTGTTCTTGCAGCATCCTCAAGACTTCTCCATCCATATAGCACAGATGATAAAATTTCTAGATTAATTGTGAAAAGATTCTCCACAGTGAGGGACACCCAGAGAGGTTCACAGAGTTACATGGAGAAGAGAAGAGGGGGGATGGAATGAGAGGTGGCCAGCAGAAGAAGAGGGGGGAATCAAAAGGGGAGAGAGAAATCTAGCCAGTAATCACTTCCCTAAGTGTTATCCACAGCCCGGAACACCCAAAGAGATTCATAGAGTTAAGTAGAGAACAGAAGGGGGAGGGAGCAGATAGAGAGAGAAAAAGGAGAGTCAAAAGGGGAGAGAGCAATCAAGCAAATAATCACACTCCTAAGTAAAAATGGGTACTGAATACTGGATTCGTAAAGGTACAGAATTGATTACAAATACAAAAAAGCAAAGATTAAAAATCTAGAGTAGAGGGTAGACTCTCAAAAATACAGTGTTAAAAAAGCAAGACAAAATCGTGAAAATTATTTTTTAAATATATGAAATTTGCTTTAAAAATAGGGTCTTTTTTGCAAGATAATAGTAGGCCCTAAAATGAAAATTAAAGGAGTAATAAAGTACTTAAAATTTTTTTAAGTAAAAAATGATAATATTAACATATATCTAGGAATTTCTCTGGAGCTGTTGAGGGCAATGTGGGGTCAGTTCAGTTTCAGATAGCTCTTTGTTCCAGCTTATACTTCTTTTCAAGATCTATAGGCCCCTTCCAATGTAGTCGGTGCTAACTACTGGGTTTTAATCTGTTGCACCTGTCACTTCCAAAGCCATTCCCTCTTCTTTGTCTGTTTTGGCTCCCTCTGTTTGCCAGTCTCTTCAATGTCTAATCCCATGGATGGAAGAGCCTGATAGGCTACAGTCCATGGGGTTGGACATGACTGAGCAACTTCACTTTCACTTCACTTTCACTTTCAGTGTCTAAATTCCACCCTGACACATGGGGGCAAAAGTGTTCATTTATTTAGGCTCACATGTTCAATTGTGCTGTGGGGAGGGAGGAACACTGCAAACAAAGATCACTGGCATGTGTGGCACCGTGTCTGGGCCACACTGGGTTTGCAACTGCTCATGGCATGTGTGCTTTCCTGGTCTACACTTGCTCTGCAGGGGAACTGTCTAAGGTGGGCCTTGGGCTGCTTGAACTTCCCAGGACTAAGCTGCCCAGGTTCAGGTTCTCGGGTTATCCACAAAGGCACAGAATTGAGTGGGCCTGTGTTTTGTGCCCTTCCCAGGTCTGAGTAGCCCAAGCAACCAGGTGGTTGGTGAGCGCACTTTCCCTACGTGGGGCAGTGTGTCTTATCACCTCCCCACTCCCAGATGCTCGGTTTCCTGGGTGCTCAGTGGCAGCGCTGTCTCAGGTGTGCTGTGTGTCTCCTCTGGGGAGCTGACCTCTGGCTGTGACCCTCCTGGCAGTTGTCAACCACCCAGGATCCCAGGAAGACTTGGTCAGCAACTGGGAGCCTGCTCATAGTTTGGTAGAGGATGCCCTCTCTGGGGCCTAGTTTGCCCCTTGCTCTCCTGCTCTGGCTGTCTCCTGCCCGCCTTTCTGCCCAGTCTGCAGGTGGCTGGCTCTCCTCTGGTGACTGTTCTGTTCTTTGTTCTGTGAGTGGGCCGGGCAGTGCCTTAGGTTACAGCTGCTTTTCATGGGAAAGTTCTCTCTCTCTTTCCTTTTTTTTTTTTTTTTCTCTCTTCCTGACTATCCTCTGGTTTGCATTGCTATCTCGTGTTAGTTCCCTCAGATGGCCCTCAGGGCATCCAGGCATGGTCCTTACCCTAAGCAATGCAGCCCATGCCTCCCTGTTCAGCCCCCGCTTGCTGGTGGTGGATGTGAGCCCCTGAGCTACTTCACTGATAGTTGTAGTTAGGTGCATAATCTGTGGGTTTTATTTATTTTTTCCTCCTGGTTATGTTGCCTTCTGAGATTCCAAAACTCCCCACAGACCTGCTGATGAGAGGGTTTCCTGGTGTTTGGAAAATTCTCCTCTTTTAAGACTCCCTCTCTGGGATGGATTTCTATCCCTAACTCTTTTGTCTCTCTTTTTATCTTTTATATTTTGTCCTACATCTTTTCAAAGACAATGGGCTGCCTTTCTGGGTGCCTGGTGTCTTCTGCCAGCATTCAGAAGTTGTTTTGTGGTATTTGCTCAGCGTTCAAATGATCTTTTGATGAATTTGTAGGGGAGAAAGTGGTTTCTCTACCCTATTCCTCTGCCATCTTAGGACCCCTTCCTTCTTATATTTGTTTTATGGCATTATATATCTTTATTTCATTACTGCTTACCTAAAAATAATGGATAAATTAATAAAGTCATAGAATTTTGAAAATACATCAGAAATGTTTAGGAACAATTCAGAATCATAAATGAAGGAGCTCTCTAAATGAAAAGGATGGAGAAAAGTCTGTCTGGTTTTCTTATTTTAATCATTTTTTCACATAGATAATAGAAAACATATTTGTCACAATTAATATTTGCACATTTTATTCTATCATCTAGTTCAGAACACTAAACAAACACTAGAGAAGTGAAAATTAGAGCAGTGATAAGTGAAATACTGATGGTTACACTTATTGTAAACCATAAAAATAAAACAAAACAAACTTGGTTGAAAGCAACATAAACTGAGCCTGAGATGTTCAGAAGAAGCATTTACTTAAGTTATGATACCTTCTCAAGTTCCTCCTGCCTGCTGCACACTCTCCTGGCCCTTTTATGTCTTATTTAAGAGCTTTATTGAGATGTAGTCTACATGCCATACAATTCGCGTACTTAAAGTGTGTAATTCAGTGGGTTTTAGTATATTCACACATCTTTTCATATTTTTATCTTTTCTTTCTCCTGCTCTTTTATTGGATTTCCTCTGACCTACTACTCAACTAAAAAGTCATTTTATTAGAAAGCTAAAGATATGAAATGACCTGGTACTGCTGTTGGTAAAGTACCACAAAGAACCAGTCCTAACTGAGGTGTATTGTATTACACTGGGTGCCTGTTATCACTTCACTTTATTAAAACTCATATAGTCTAAGGAATAGGAGTAATAAAAAAGATGTCTTGAGGATAATAAGAAAATATGAGTGGATACTTTTCTTCCAGTAGAGATGGCATCCAAATTAAAAGTACTAAAGGGAAGTCCAGGGTGTCCCTTTATACTGTCAGTAGCAGCAGTTCTCATGACCAAAATCCATAAATGACTGCCTTGAATTTACCTACCATAGTAATTTATGAATCAGATAGTACTAATTTTATAGCAGTTCCATCTTTTATGCATTCTTGATCACCACATGGAAGTGGATATAATATGGGGGCACAAATTATGTTTCCTGTTATTGAAACCACAGGCCCCTGGTCTGTGAAACAAATGTAAACTATGTGGATTCATAATTTATAGGTTGTTGATAATTTCTCATACGTTTAGTAAGTGATGCTTAACCTGCACTTCAAGGTAAACCATTCTAGAACCTATAAGTACTAAAATCCCTCTAAGTGTTCTGTGGCCTAAACATTCATTTGATTCTATTTTGCGTTGTCTCCAAATCTAATCTGTAAGTGTTAAATAAATTAAAGTCATCTTAATCTCTACTGAGGAGAAGGCAATGGCACCCCACTCCAGTACTCTTGCCTGGAAAATCCCATGGACTGAGGAGCCTGGGGGGCTGCAGTCCATGGGGTCTCTGAGAGTCAGACACTACTGAGCAACTTCACTTTCACTTTTCACTTTCACTTTTCACTTTCTTGCATTGGAGAAGAAAATGGTAACCCACTCCAGTGTTCTTGCCTGGAGAATCCCAGGGGTGGGGAGCCTGGTGGGCTGCCATCTATGGGGTCACACAGAGTCGGTCACGACTGAAGTGACTTAGCAATGGCAGCAATCTCTACTGAATATCAGTTATTCCCTGTATAAGAAGAAAGTCACAGAGAGATATACTTCAGTGTTTAGAAGCTGTATACCTTATGGTTTTGCATGTAATCATCTAAAACTTAATCTTAATTATAGAGTTACCCTACTTCCAGTAGGATGTTTTTATTCACTAAAATAATGGAGAGGCAAGTTGATAGATTATAGTTAATGCACATATTAATGACACATTTTGTTCTTCTCTGACACAGAAAGTTTCTCCAATAGTAGAATGTGTAATTTAAATATTGAGTGTTAAGCCAGTTTGTGAATGTGTTTCCTATGGGATGGAAAAACAAATATGGTAAGCATCACTATTAGAAATTAAAATATTCCTGTGAAGAAGAAAAAAAAAGCTATTAAATTACATCTTAAAATGTTTGGAAATAATTATATGGGGAAAAGTAAATCAACCATATAGTATTAGAATACTTTTCAACCATATAATAGCATATCAACTGAAGTAATAATAAATATTCATAGATTGTCTCTGCAGACTCTAACTTCTTGAAGGAAGCAGTAGAACTAACTTAAGACATCAGAATAAATCAATATCTGGTCTGAATCTTTATGTGTCTAGCCCTTCTTTGAAATTTTACCTAGAATTCTGGGATAGAGTTAGCCTCATTTTGTTGATGCTCAGTCGACTGAGTGACTTCACTTTCACTTTCTTTTGTTTTGTTGATAGTACCCTAGACAGTAAATACACAAGTCCCATCTGATACACTAGCTCTCTTCTGACCTGCTTCTCCTCTGACCTAATTTTAGAAAGCATATCTGGTATTTGAAAAAAGTAGCCTTACCCTTCAAAGCTGTGCATGAGGACTAAAAAGCAATGAAGCACTTGGGTTGAAATATCCACATGAACATTCACATACACACTCACACAGAGGCAAACACCATCTATTTTTCCTCTTATATAGTCCCTTTTCTTCTCTTCTTGATCAAAATCCTCAATGTCAGGGCATGTTGCTATCTTGCTTTTATTATATTGTTTTTGCTATTATCTTGTCACACTGCATTGAGTGAAGCATGCTAGTATGTGTTAACAGATAGCCACAAGGTATTGCACCACTGGTTAACCAAAACTGTGTTCTTCTACTGCTTACATCTTGGAATATAGAGATAAATTTTTTGCAGGAAATTATATTAAGGCCATTTCCCTAAGTAATCCAATAAGTTGTTTTTGAATGGGTATATGTTGGAGAGGGGAAGGTAAATGAATCCTGTTTCTTAGTAACTCATCCCTTTAAAGTCGATGAGGCCTTTGTAGTTATAAAAGAAGGGAAATAGGGAAATTAAGTTTATGATAATCTAGATCCATACTAATAGACTCTGGTGCATAACACAAGCAACTTAGAATTGACTCTAGAGAGAATTCCATTGTCTAATCAATTATAATAAAGTAAAATCAATGCTTCTGGCAGCTCTGTTTGTATTTTCCTGTCCTTCCAGAGAGCCTAAATGACATCTTATGTATAAACCATGTGAAGACAAATTGTAACATTTACATTCACTGAAAGGGGAAACAGAGAAGGCAGATCAGCCCTAATGACTGGTAGTCAAGGAAGGGAGAAGAGACTCCTCCCTAATATGGTCCATAGTCCACATCTGTCTTATGCAGGCTCTTGATGTCCTGTTAGAAATAGAATATCCAGAACAGAAACGGGACAGTCATCATGCATCATAATCTTTTCACTATTTCAATAACCCCTCAAAAAATACCCTTAACTTGAGCAGCCCAGGGCAATGTTCCTCCTTCTTTGCAGTGATACCTGACATTGGGTCAATTAACTTCTGTCTCAGTTTGCACGTGAGAATCCTTGCTAACTTGAATCCCTGGGAAGCTCTACCTCCGACACCTTTTCTTACTAGATCCTGCAGGTGGCTTATCCTCCTCTCTATCTGTGAGTTTCTCAATGTCAGGTCAGGACATCTTCTTCACTGACTGTTGTAACTCTCAGTGTACCTGAGTACAGCACCACAACCTGAGAATCTTCATCATGATCATTTCAGCGTTTCCCCAGTACCAAAATGGGCTGGGTGTGATTCAGAGTTGGTAAACTTACTTAATAACCACTCTCATTTGCTATCCAGATCTTTGACAATTAAAAGTTATGATTAGTAAATGATTCTTTACTACCATTCATTTCCATCGGTGTTTAAGGACAATTTATTGCTAGAATTATCCTTAGGCTGCTCAGTCATTTTATGGATTTTTCTGTGGAATGGTCACCAAGCCTATTTTTTTTTCTTTTTTATGCTTTAGATATTAGAAACGGTTAAGCTAGTGTTAAAAAGGCAAGGGAGGCAGATATAGAGAATAAACGTATAGATGTCAAGGGGGAAGGTGAAGGTGGGATGAACTGGGAGACTGGGATTGACATGAATGCACTTATTGATGCTATGCATAAAAGAGATAACAAATGAAAACCTACTGTAAGCACAGGGAGCTCTATTTAGTGCTCTGTGGTGACCTAAATGAAGGAAATTAAAAAAAAAAAGGAGATACATGTATACATATAGCTGATTCCATTGTTGTACAGTACAGACTAACAGCATTGTGAAGCAACAATACTCCAACAACTTTTTTTTTTTTTAATGCAAGGGAGAGCTTAGCAAATCAAACTTCTTGTGACAGTTTAAAGTGTCTCTTTTTTATAAAATGAAGAGGAAAACTATTTGAGGAGAAATGTTTCAGTTAACATTAACATTAAAGAGGAAGAACTGCAAAAAATAAGAGCACTTCATACAAACAGCACCAGGTCTGAATTACTTATGCTCCATGTAGTTACACACACGCGCATAACATTCCCTAAGAGAAACAGGATCTTGACATTTTTATGCATATTTTCAAAGATCTGGACTACCTCGAGATAAAAGAGGAAAACACGTATTGCCAGAAAGTAGCACATTTGCTGGCAGTCAGCACTAGCAGCTTGGCGTAACCTGAAGACACCAATTCTGTTAAGTAATTCAGTGAAGCTGAGCATGTTTCTTCCAAACGGAGTTGAAATGCTCCTAGCTAGCAAGTTGTTTAATGGCATATTGGGTCCATATGTTTGTTAAAAGGCAGGAAATTATTTAAAAGAGTGCTAAGCTATAATTATCTTTCCTGTTACTAGCCAGAACATAGCAAATCATTTTCTCGAGGATATATGTTCTCCACACATCATGCTTCAAACCTTAGCTTCTCTTCTTATTTTGATGAAGACAAACCTGACATAACTCACTATGATGCTCTAATACAGTGCTTCTTTGATCAGTTATGGCATCATCTTTTGGACGTTTGTTAAAGTGAAGATTCCTGGACCTATTTCAGACTCAGAAAACCAAAATCTCTTGAGTATCTAAGAATAGATCCATGTATATGTAACTGAACCACTTTGCTCAACACCTGTGAAATTATCACAACATTGTAAATCAACTGTACTCCTGACCTGAGGGGTTGGATGGGTTGAAGGGAGAGAGGCTCAAGAGGGAAGGGATATATGTATAGTTATGGCTGGTTTAAGTTGCTGTATGGTGGAAACCAAGACAACATTGTAAAAATAAAAATATGAAATAAATAAACTTGACCACAAATAAGACAGCTAGTACTTACTGGAGTTTAAACAAAGACCTCTTTTACTCACACCCCTCTAAATATAATACAAAATGAAAAGATAAAAGCTGTAAATCTGTATCTCTTTACCTTTACGACAAGGAGGCTATAAGGATCAGTGGGCTTCCCTGGTGGCTCAGTGGTAGAGTATCCACCTTCCAGTGCAGGAGATGCAGTTTCAATCCCTGGGCTGGAAAGACCCCCTGGAGAAGGAAATGGCAACCCATTCCAGTATTTTTGCCTGGGAAATCCCATAGACAGAGGAGCCTGGCGGGCTACAGTCCATGGGGTCACAAAAGAGTCAGACAGGTCTTAGCCACTCTGCATTGCAGACACTATCTTTACCCACTGAAGCCACCTGGGAAGCCCCCCAGTAAATTTGAGTACCATTGTTTGCAGGGCACAGAACAAATGGTCACCTGCAGAAAAGGCTTGGCAGAGTTGGGTTAAATTGCTCTTGATAGAACTCCGTGTGAACAGGCTCAAATTAATTAAAAATAAACCTTTCTTGCTATTACAGTGATTGTGCTTTTGTTCTCAAAGGGAGTAGCAGGCAAGCCTTCCCCCTCCTTACCTTGTAAGACTGTTTTTACTGTGGTATGAAGGGAACAAGCAGGACTGGGGCAGCTCCAGTTTAGAATCCTGGCTTTTCTCCAGTTTTGCACAGTAGAGACTTAACTGGCTCTTTCTGACTATTTTATTTTAGCTTAGGGCTCTTAAGATGCAGGTAACACAGAGATGCAGATAATAAGAGTTTACTAAAAATTTTAAAAATGCTGTGAAAGGAAACATAGGAAAACTCATCAGCCATGGAGTCAGACCTCTTGAACTTAAAACCATGTTCCTTGTCTTCCCAGGTCAAACATTTCATTGCTATCAGTAGCTCTAGTAACCCAATAGCAGCTGCAGGGGTTCAATTTTCTATAGATTTCCACTCTATTAGGGAACAGCTGACAGGCAGAGGGGACCCCCATTTCCTATCCTAGAGATTTAAGAATTCTGTTTCAGTTTCACTCTTTGGGCTTGCTTTATCTGCTACTTTCTCTGCTTCCCAGATGGTAAAGAACTCATCTGCCAAACAAGAGACACGTGTTTGATCCCTAGGTCACAAACATCCCCTGGAGTAGGAAATGGTAACCAACTCCAGAATTCTTGCCTAGGAAATCCAGATGTCTCAGTGAGTAAAGAATCTGCCTGTAATGCAGGAGAGACAGTAGATGCAGAGTTCAATTCCCAGGTTGGAAAGATCCTTTGGAGTAGCAAATAGCAACCCATTCCAGTATTTTTACCTTGGAAATCCCATGGACAGAGGAGCCTGGTAGGCTACAGTCCATGGGATCACAAAGAGTCAGACATGACTGAGTAGCTAAGTACATAGAGAAGAGGAAAGAACTTTTCCTTTGTTTTCTTGTCAAATCCCCTTAAGAACAAAGGCAACATTTTTTAGGGGTTCTTCATCATATGTTTAATGTCAATCACAGTGCCCTTTGCAAAACAGGGCCATAGGAGACTCATTCACAGAGTAGATAGTTCAGTGAATGGATGGTGTAATGGTTGAACTGGAGGACATTTAAGCATTTTTTTCTCTCTGTCACAAAGTAGCTTACCATAAGCTTATCAAAGTCAAAGGCCCATGTGATTCACCTGGATATGTGGGTAAAACGCATCATCTGATCTGTAGCCCTGAAGTAGAGCCTGAAAATCCCAATTTCAAATCTAAATGACACCAATGCTTTTGGTGTGTGAAACCCACCTTGAGAAGCAAGGTTGAAAGCATTATTGCAAGCAGCAGATTCCCTAATTCTGGATATTTTTAGATTTTTTTTTCCCCAGAACTAAGGAGTCTGTTAAACTAGGGAATATTCCCTAGTTCTGATAAAGTGAACAACTTGGACCAGATAACATGAATGCCATGATGTACTACATGACAGTATTTTAAAATTTTATATCTGTTAATTAAAAAACAGTGTAGACTTTGTTGTTGTTGTTCATTCCTTAAATTACATCTGACTCTTTTTGACCTCATGGACTGTAGCCCATGATTTTCCAGGCAAGAATACTGGATGGGTTGCCATTTCCTTCTCCAGGGCATCTTCTCAGACTCAGAGATCAAACCTGTGTCTCCTGCATTGGCAGGCAGATCCTTTACTACTGAGTCACTGTTCAGTTCAGTTCAGTTCAGTCGCTCAGTCGTGTCCGACTCTTTGCAACCCCATGAATTGCAGCATGCCAGGCCTCCCTGTTCATCACCATCTCTCGGAGTTCACTCAGACTCACGTCCATCGTGACCGTGATGCCATCCAGCCATCTCATCCTCGGTCATCCCCTTCTCCTCCTGTCCCCAATCCCTCCCAGCATCAGAGTCTTTTCCAATGAGTCAACTCTTTGCATGAGGTGGTCAAAGTACTAAAGTTTCAGCTTTAGCATCATTCCTTCCAAAAATATCCCAGGGCTGATCTCCTTCAGAATGGACTGGTTGTATCTCCTTGCAGTCCAAGGGACTGTCAAGAGTCTTCTCCAACACCACAGTTCAAAAGCATCAATTCTTCAGTGCTCAGCCTTCTTCACAGTCCATCTCTCACATCCATACATGACCACAGGAAAAAACATAACCCTGACTAGACGGACCTTAGTCGGCAAAGTAATGTCTGTGCTTTTCTTATAATCAGGTTACACTTTCAAATGCATCTGCATTTTATTTTTCCAAGCAGCCAAATAGTCAATATATGCATGCCACATAATATGTATTAATTTGAATGGAATTTACTTAGAACTTTCACTCCTGTTAGGCAGTTGTCCTCAAACTGCATCTGGGGGACCCTCATGATCCTTCCACAAAACAAATTCATGATGTCAAAACTATTTTCATGGTAAAATTAAGATGTTATTTGCTTTGTTCACTGCCTTGACATTTGTACAATGGTGCAAAAGCAAAAACTCCTTAGCATGAATCAAAGCAGTGAGTCTTTTTTTTTTTTTGGAACACCCTATACTTAGAGTAAAAGAATACCAGTTTTGCTGAAGAATGTACACAGTGAGTCTATTTAGATTATATTTTATTAAGTTTTGACATCAGTTGTATGTATGTTAATGTTCTGTATGTTGAAAGAGGAGGTAAGCCTTTGGGGTTTTTCCTGATGAAACAATGCTTCTCTCAAGAAAAGTACTTGTGTGACTGTCAAGGCAAGAACCCAGCTGCTGTTTTCACGGAATACAATGGACTCAGAGAGTGGCAAACTGTAATGTTTCTGATTTTGGTATATGGCATACTTTTTCTTGGGAATGAGTTAAGTTAGCTTATCATGTCAAGATAAACACTTGACAGTATTTGTTGCCAGGGAAAGAATTTGATCTTTAAAAGGAAATCAGATTCTGTAAAAATTGTATCTGCCACTGTGAGTTGGACAGCTTATCCATAATGGACACTTTCCTGATGGGAAGAGTAGTGATATTTAAAGATGTGATGTTTTGATATTGGATAATGAAAGCTGTCAATGTTTGTAAGATGTGAAGAACACACCAAACCAATATTTTCCAAATGATCAATGCATTATGTCAGAAAACCATACACACCATAAGAGTCTTTCACAAGCAAAAACTACCAATGGATTTTAATGGAAGAGAGTACGGAACTTTTGTTGATTCAGTTTGAGATTCCAAATTGCAGCTAACATTTTTTTAAAGTACCATTTGTCAAAAGATTTGCTATAGTATCAAAAATACAGATACAGCAATCTCTATTACATGAATGCAGTTTCAGTCTGAGGCTTATGATTCATGAAATAAAATGATAAATTCACTTGTTGCTTCTCTGTTCTTCACTAAATTCTTTTCTTTGAACTATGTTTTGACATAGTGAAATGCTGGCATTTTCTAAGGCAGACCTGCATTTCTACTAACTGATATATATTACTTGATCAGTAAATATATATATATATATATATATATATATATA
>SJYW01012725.1:373625-411528 GCA_006410735.1 Raphicerus campestris
ATATATATATATATATATATACATATATATACATATATATATATACATATATATATATATCAGTCGAGTTCATAATGCATACTTATATAATATATGGGCTTCCCAGGTCACTCATTAGGTAAATAATCTGCTTGTAATGCAGGAGACACAAGAGACGCGAGTTTGACCCCTGGGTCAGGAAGATCCCCTGGAGGAGGTCTTGGCAACCCACTCCAGTGTTCTTGCCTGGAGAATCCTGTGGACAGAGGAACCTGGCAGGTTACAGTCCATAGGGTGGCAAAGAGTCAGACACAACTGATCACCTAGTACATACCACACACAATTATAAAATGTCTAGAGTTGGTTAACTTCTAAATAATTCTATTTATTTAATTTTCAGTCACTGCAAATTTATCTGAAAATATATGAAGGGGTGTTTATGTGTTTTGTTTTATGTTTATTACAGTCACAGGCATATAGATGAAGTCTGTACAAATTGTAAACATATATCTGAAACTGTAATGAAAATGAGCAGTTTATAAGAATTATCTCAACACTAAGTCAATATTCCCACTAGTTAAGACTGTAATTTGCTCATTGATCTCACCATAGAAAGTGAAAGTGAAGTCGCTCAGTCGTGTCCAACTCTTCCTGACCCTGAGGACTGTAGCCTGCCAGGCTCCTCCGTCCACGGGATTATCCAGGTAAGAATACCGGAGTGGGTTGCCATTTCCTTCTCCAGGGGATCTTCCCAACCCAGGGACTGAACCCAGGTCTCCTGCATTGGAGGCAGACGCTTTAACCTCTGAGCCACCAGGGAAGCCCTGATCTCACCATACATTATTTTTTGAGAGATCTTTTAAAATCAATGCATATTTTGCACCTGACTAAATTTAACAATGGCAACAACAAATGCTTGACTGTTTTGGTATTTAAAACATAGTATGGTGAGATGTTTATTGCTGCCATTTTTAAATTTAGTCAGGTGCAAAATATGCATTGATTTTAAAGATCTCTCAAAAATTAATGATTTTCTTCTCATTATTTCCATGGACCAGATATTTTAGAATAAAAATAAAATACTGGCATACAATTTGCCAGTCATAATGTTTGAAAGAGTGAAAAACTCATGAGTGACTTAATCTCTTTGAGTGTGAATTATGTATAATGATATTGAATTATAATTATTTTTTTATGTTTGAAGATTATTATCATCTAAATGATTATAAATGAGTTGTTCAGTTCAGTTCAGTCACTCAGTCATGTCTGACTCTTTGTGACCCCATGAACGGAAGCACGCCAGGCCTCCCTGTCCATCACAAAGCCTAAGGGTTTGGATCCATGATTGTCCAGGCAAACGGGATGCAGTTTTAGGTAATTTACTTTGCAGTCACAAAAGTCTATAACAGATTCACCAATGTAAGAATAAAGTGAAATATAGGACTCTTTTCCTCTTTGTTTTACTCTAAAATAGTGGTCAGCAAACTTTTCTGTAAAAGGTAAATAGGAAAATGTATTTGGGTTTGTGGGCCATATGGTCCATGTTGCAACTACCAAACTGTTCCCGAATGAAAAAAAAAAAGGTCAAAGAAAATGTCAATAAATGTGTGAGGCTGTGTCTCAACACAACTTTATTTACAGAAATAGCCAGCAGACAGATGTGATCCAAGAACTTATTGTTTCCCAATGCCAGCTCTAGGAAAATGGTCAACTTTGTCACTGGGTCCTTGGCACAGATATCTAAGAATTTTCTTTTTTAATGTAGACCATTAAAAAACATTTTGTTGAATTTGTTATAATATTGTTTCTGTTGCTTCTGCTTTGTTTTTTGTTCATGAGACATGTGGGATCTTATCTCCCCAAGCAGGAATTTAACCCTTATCTCCTGTATTGGAAGACGAAGTCTTAATCACCGGATCCCTAGAGAAGTTCCAATATTTGTAGCATTCTTACTGTTCTAGAAAGAGAATGTCAGGCACTGCCCCATTGCACAGAGAGGAAATCAATTATTTCAATTCAAGTCAAGGATATCAACACATCCTCCACCAAGAATAGCAGATTTGATGGAAGGGGTATGTGGCATAAATGTCCATACAGTCAAAGCTATGGTTTTTCCAGTAGTTATGTACAGATGTGAGAGTTGGACCATAAAGAAGGCTGAATGCCAAAGAATAGATGCTTTCAAAAAGTGTTGTTGGAGAAGACTCTTGCGAGTCCCTTGGATAGCAAGCAGATCAAACTAGTCAATCCTAAAGGAAATCAACCCTGAATATGCATTGGAAAGACTGATGCTGAAACCGAGGCTCCAATACTTTGGCCACCTGATGGTAAGAGTAGACTCACTGGAAAAGACCCTGATGCTGGAAAAGACTGAAGGCAGGAGGAGAAGGGAGTGACAGAGGACAAGATGGCTGAATGGCAACACCAACTCATCGGACATGAGTTTGAGTAAACTCTGGGACATAGTGAAGGATGGGGAGCCTGGAATGTTGCAGTCCATAGGGGCACAAACAGTTTGACATGACTTAGCTACTGAACAATAATAACATGCAGACACGTTCACAGAGACCCTAGAAAGGAACATAATAAAACCAAAGTGATGAAGGGCTGCCAGCTGAATTTTAAAAGGTAAGCTTTACTTGAAATCGGATTTACAAGTCATACAAATAGCAGAATATTTGCCCCTGCTATTTTCTGAAAGTGAGGCACTTCCTGTTTGTGACAGGTGTCAGGGTTTTTGAGTATACCTGATCTTTACCTTTTGTTTTTGTCTGCAATGTCTTGTACCTTTCCTAGGAAGTCACTCCATGAGGGCAGCCAGTGGTTCTTGCTTACTGGTGCATGATTGCTCAGTCGCTGCTTTGGGGGGTTTGATCTCAGATGATGGGTTCAGGGTCACTCTGTGATTTCACCTCTCTTCAAATGGAGCTCTCTTCTCTATGTATCTGTGTCTTTGTTTATATGCCCTGCTGGTCACTATAAAGAAGGACCTTGTTGTTTATCCATCCAGTGTATAATAGTTTACATCTCTAACCCTAAAGCCTGGGTCCTTTCATGGGGTTGCTGTGAGGGCTGAATGAGATGATACCTTCATAACAATTAGAGCAGTGTATTCTACCCATTCATCAGAAGTTACCTGTTATTACTAACAAACTCTAATTATATTTTTAACAAGCACTATTAAATTAATGTGGACTATCTCTCATGGTGGTTTTAATTACTGTAATTTATATACATGATAATATTTAAAATAAAAAATAACAGAAGCTCTTACTGTGTTAATAGTAAATTTAATTCTACTTGATTAAAATTATAAAAGGAACCTGGATTTATCCTTCTTTAGAAAAAAAAAATGTTGGCTTTTTCCTCTTCAGATCTCTACTAGGGTACTATAACAGCTTTAAAGTTCCACTTAAATAAATTTTAATTACTATTCTCCTGTTCATCATAATACTTAAAATGAATGATAAAACCTATAAATGTGGGTTCCTACTCTCTTAATGGGAAATTTAAGTCTATTTATGTGTGATTATAAGCTAATTCTGGATTTATCAGTATAATCGTGTATGTTTGTTATAGTACTGAAATAGCTTTAAATTTTTTATTTTATTTTTTATTGAAACTATAGTTGATTCTGCTGTTCAGCAAAGTGACTGAGTTATAGCCATTTTATATATTATATTTTTATATCCTTTTCCCTTATAGTTTATCACAGGTTACTGAATATAGTTCTCTGTGCTACACAGTAGAAGCTGTGGCTTATCAGCCTATATATTATAGCTTGCACCTGCTAAGCCCAAACTCCCAGTCCTTTGCTCCCTTACCCTGACTGCCCACCTGGCAACCACAAGTCTGCTCTCTATGTTTTTCAGCCTATTTCTGTTTTGTACATAAGTGCACTTGTGCCATATTTCGATTCCACATGTAAGTGATACCATGTGGTATTTATCTTTCTCTGACTTACTTTACTGATTATGATAATGTCTAGATAAATCCATGTTGCTGCAAGTGTCAATATTTCATTCATTTTTATGACTGAATAGTATTCCATTGTGCATATATACCACATCTTTATCCATTCCTCTGTTGATGAACATTATATTGTTTCCATATGTTGGCTATTGTAAATAATGTTGCTATGAACATACTGTACATATATCTATTTGAATTATGGTTTGTCTGGGTATATGCCCAGGAGTGGGATTGCTGGATCATATGTTCACCCTATTTTTAGTTTTCTGAGAAACATCCACATCATTTTCCATAGTGGCTGTACCAATTTACATTCCCATCAACAGTGTAGAAGGGTTCCCTTTTCTCCATACCCTCTTCAGCATTTATTATTTGTAGACTTTTTAAGCATGCCAAGTCTGATCAGCATGAGGTGGTACCTCCATTGTGGAAGAGGGTATCCTTTGTGTTAGCTATTGCCAGCCCTCTGCATTATGCAGATTCCTTTTGCTCCAACTGGCTTATCTCCTATCCCACTCACCTACCCCCAGCAACCCCCTCCTGTGTGCTGCCAAATATGGGCCAGGGTGGACCCATAAAACTGATCCCTTATCTAAAGGCAAGAGCTACCTGGAAGATTAGAGGAAAGGGTGAGAGTGAGGCTGTTGTATTGATTCCCCTGTACACCCTCCAGGATGTCCCTGGGTGATTTCAGAGCTGGACGTGAAACCACAGACCAAGGCAGGCATCTCTCTGCACTCAGTTGTTCCCTCATCCAAGCTCAGATTTGTGTTTCCTGCATTGCCCTCTTCAGGCCTGGGGCCAGTGACTGTTCCCCACTTGTATGACGAGAGCATACTGCCCTATCCCATGCTTATAAATAATAATCTTTTTGTTAAATTCTCCTTAAATTGTCTCAATTTGAATGACACATTTTTTTTTCTTCTCAGAACATTGATGACACACTTTATTTACAATTAAGACAAGAAAGATGCTGAGAATATTTGTCTTTACCCAGAAACAGATCACTTCGGTTCAGCCACTCAGTCATGTCCAACTGCAGAACACCATGGACCCCAAGGACTACAGAAGCAGATGGGGCTTCCTAAATGACTCAGTAGTAAAGAATACTTCTGCAATACAGGAGATGAAGAAAATGTGGGTTCTATCTTTGGTTCAAGAAGATCCCCCAAAGGAGGAAATGGCAACCCACTCCAGGATTCTTGCCTTGGAAACCCCTGGACAGAGGAGCCTGGCAGGCTACAGTCCATGGGGTCACAAAGAGTCAGACACGGCTGAGCACATATACACAGAGAACCAGATCAGGCCTAGAAGTGAGGTTTGTGATTTCATAGTAAGCTTGCATTACCAAGATCTTAACTGCTTCATTAGGATCACTGAAAAAAAGAAAAATGAAAAGAGCAGTGCGTCTGGGTTTTACACACAAGTACACACAACGTGCACTGCCTAGGGTCATTGGAGGATAGGGATTAACTGAGGGACTCTAGCATCTGGTTGCTTTGATTTAAATCCAAACTTCACCGCTTGCCAGCTCTGTAAGATTGAATAAGTAAACTTCCAATTTCTCATTTATAAAATGGAGAGAATAAGATGACCTGCCATTAATCATTTTTCCTAATAGTATTGGTAAGTAACAATAAAATCATAAAGTGAATTGAAGTAGAATCAACAGGATGTGTTTTGTTACCTTTACTTCCATTTTATTGAATTAGTTCATTTGGGCTGAGAGAATTAAATTCTTCTAATGTGGATTGTTAAACTTGAGCCCTTTAATGTATTCAGGTTTCTTAGAACACTCAACATCTTACACAGATTATATTTGAAAATTCCACTAGCTTGTAACAGAATCACTTTGGTTTTAGTTAGAAGCCATTTGATACTTTGGAAATTTGTATATTTTCTGAGTCTACTGTGAAATTTAGACCATAAATGTTGATTTTGTAGTCACAAAGATTTATACATTTGAGGAAAATGGCAGTTTTGCATGTTAACACATGCACATATATATATATATATATATATGTAAGTTTGATTCTGAGTACCTTTATTGTCTTAATTTTTTTTTTTTTTTTGTCAGGCTCTGTGGCATTTGGGATCTTAGTTCCCTGTCCAGGGATCAAACTCATGCCCTCTGCAACCACCAGGGAAGTCCCACGTGTTAACATATTTGAGGCAAACTTACAAAATGGTTCTATTACTGCTTAGATAAATTCTCAGATGAAACCTGTATTTTCACATACATAGGTGATAATTCAGAGGCAGACACTCTCCTACAAATTACTTTCTCCAAATATTAAATCAAAAGGGATATTTTAAATAGGAAAACTATAAATATGAATAATCTGAAAATTTTCTAAAATAGATTTTAAAATTCCTATATTTGATTAAACAGTCCCTTTAAAAATATATTCACATTAAAACATATTTCCCTGATGAAGCTATTCAGAAAAATGTGAGTTGTTATCTCGTTGTGGATTTGATCTGCATTTCCATGATGATTAGTGATGTTAAACATCTTTTCATGTACCATTTGGCCATTTGGATATCTTATCTGGAAAAGCATCTATTAACTTCCTTATCTTGTGTTTATTTTCAGTTGGATTGTTTGGGCTGTGGTTTTGAGTTGTATGAGCTCTTTATATATTTTTGATATTAAAACCTTATCTTGTATGTGGTTTACAAATGTCTTTTCACATTGTGTAGGTTGACTTTTTGCTGATTGTCTCTTTTGGCATGGGGAGTTTTTGATTGTTAGTAAACAATCCCATTTTCTTATTTTTGCTTTCCTTGCTTGTGCTTTTGGAGTTATATCAGAAAGCCATTCCCAAAACTTATTCCAATGAGTTTGTTCCCTACATTTTCTGATAGGAGATAACAGTGGTTGGCAAGGGTTTGGAGAAAAGGGCTCCCTTGTGCACAATTGGTGGAAATATTAATAGATTCAGCAACTACAGAAAATAGTATGGAATTTCTTCAAAAAATTAAAAATAGGATTAACATATGATGTAATAATTGCTCTATTGGACTATTTCCAAAGGGGGAAAAAAAAAACAAAACAGGATATTGGAAAGATGTCTGAACTTCCATGTCATTGCAGCACTATTCATAATAACAAAGATTTAGAAAAAAACTAAGTGTCCATCAGTGGATGAATGGGGAAAGAAATGGCACACACACACACACATACACACACTGGACTATTATTCAACCATAAGAAAGAAGGACACCCTGTCATCTACAACAACATGGATGGAACTTGAGAATATTAAGCTAAGTGGGATAAATCAAAATGAGAAGGAAAAGTACTTTATGATATCACTTACATGTGAAATCTAGAAAAGCCAAACTCAGTACAGTAGTTGTTACCAGGGACTGGGAGTGGGAGAACTGGGAAGATATTGTTCTGTTCAGTTCAGTTCATTTCAGTTGTTCAGTCATGTACGACTCTTTGCAACCCCATTAATTGCAGCACGCCGGGCCTCCCTGTCCATCACCAACTCCTGGAGTATACTCAGACTTAACGTCCATCAAGTCAATGATGCCATCCAGCCATCTCATCCTCGGTCATCCCGTTCGCCTCCTGCCTCCAATCCCTCCCAGCATCAGAGTCTTTTCCCATGAGTCAACTCTTCGCATGAGGTGGCCAAAGTACTGGAGTTTCACCTTTAGCATCATTCCTTCCAAAGAAATCCCAGGGCTGATCTCCTTCAGAATAACTGGTTGGATCTCCTTGCAGTCCAAGGAACTCTCAAGAGTCTTCTCCAACAACACAGTTCAAAAGCATCANCAGATCAAGGAACTATCTGAAACTGAACTGACCCCACACTGTCTGCAACAGCTCCCAGAGAAAGTCCTAGATATATTTTTACTATTATCATCTTTTTAATTTATTAATTTTAAGTCCTCTATTACTCCTTTAATTTTCATTTTTATAACCTACTATTCAGTTCAGTTCTGTCACTCAGTTGTGTCTGACTCTTTGCGACCCCATGAATCGCAGCACGTCAGGCCTCCCTGTTTATCACCAACTCCCAGAGTTCACTCAGACTCATGTCCATCTAGTCAGTGATGCCATCCAGCCATCTCATCTTCTGTCATCCCCTTATCCTCCTGCCCCCAATCCCTCCCAGCATTAGAGTCTTTTCCAATGAGTCAACTCTTCGCATGAGCTGGCCAAAGAATACCCAAGTCTGATCTCCTTCAGAATGGACTGGTTGGATCTCCTTGCAGTCCAAGGGACTNCCCTTATCCTCCTGCCCCCAATCCCTCCCAGCATTAGAGTCTTTTCCAATGAGTCAACTCTTCGCATGAGCTGGCCAAAGAATACCCAAGTCTGATCTCCTTCAGAATGGACTGGTTGGATCTCCTTGCAGTCCAAGGGACTCTTCTCCAACACCACGCTTCAAAAGCATCAATTCTTCGGCGCTCAGCCTTCTTCACAGTCCAACTCTCACATCCATACATGACGACAGGAAAAACCATAGCGTGACTAGATGGACCTTAGTCAGCAAAGTAATGTCTCTGCTTTTGAACATACTGTCTAGGTTGGTCATAACTTTTCTTCCAAGGAGTAAGCGTCTTTTAATTTCATGGCTGCAGTCACCGTCTGCAGTGATTTTAGAAGCCAAAAAAAAAAAAAAGTCTGACTCTGTTTCCCCACCTATTTCCCATGAAGTGATGGGACTGGATGCCATGATCTTCATTTTCTGAATGTTGAGTTTTAAGCCAGTTTTTTCACTCTCCCCTTTCACTTTCATCAAGAGGATATTTAATTCCTCTTCACTTTCTGCCATAAGGGTGGTGTCATCTGCATATCTGAGGTTATTGATACTTCTCCCGGCAATCTTGATTCCAGCTTGTGCTTCCAGTCCAGCGTTTCTCATGACATGCTCTGCATATAAGTTAAATGAACTCCTTTTCCTATTTGGAACCAGTCTGTTGTTCCATGTCCAGTTCTAACTGTTGCTTCCTGACCTGCTACAGATTTCTATTATTATTATTTCTACTATTACCTTGCCAAAAAAAACAAAACAAACAAACAAACCCTGTTTTTAAAGCAAACTTTATATATATATATATATATATATATAGCAAACTATATATATATATATAAAACATATATATATATATATGTTTCATAATTTTGTTAACTTTGTTTTTTTTAATATTGTATTTTTGAGAATCTAACCTCTACTCAAGATTTTTAATCTTTGCTTTTCAGTATTTGTTATAAATTTTGTACCTTTAACAACCCAATCTTCAGTATCCATTTTTACTTGTCAGCAAGATTACTGGCTTGATTGCTCTCTCCCTCTTTTAACTCTGCTTTCTCTCCACCACGTCGCGCCTCTATCTCCTCCTTCCCCCTTCTCTTCTCTACCCAACTCTGTGAATCTGTGTGTTCTAGGCTGTGGAGAACACTTAGGGAACTGATTACTGGCTGGATTTGTCTCTCCTTTTGATTTTCCCTTTTTTTCCTCCTGGCCACCTCTGTCTCCTTCCTCCCTCTTCTCTTCTCTGTATAACTCCATGAACATCTCTGAGCAGTCCAGACTGTGGAGAGTACATAAGGAAGTGATTCCTAGCTAGCTTGCTCTTGCCACTTTTGATTCCCCCTCTTCTCCTCCAGGTCACCTCTATCTCCCTCCTCCCTCTTCTCTTTCCCATGTAACTCTGTGTACCTCTCCAGGTGTCCCTCACTGTGGAGAAACTTTTCATCATTAACCTAGATGTTTTATCATCAGTGCTGTATAGATGGAGAAGTCTTGAGGCTACTGTAAGAATAAGACTGAAAACCAGAGGCAGGAGGCTTAAGTCCAAATTCTGATAACACCAGAGAACTCCTAACTCCAGGGAACGTTAATCAATAGGAGCTCATCAAAAGCCTCCATACTTACACTGAAACCAAGCATCACCCAAGGGCCAACAAGTTCCAGAGCAAGACATACCACACAAATTCTCCAGCAACACAAGAACATAGCCCTTATCTTCAATATCCAGGCTGCTCAAAGTCACACCAAACCCAACGACATCTAAAAACTCACTACTGGACACTTCATTGCACTCAAGAGAGAAGAAATCCAGCTTCAATCAGCAGAACACGAACACGAGCTTCCCTAACCAGGAAACTTTGACAAACCACCTGTCCAGCCCCACCCACAGCAAGGAACCTCCACAGTAAAGAGGAACCACAAACTGCCAGAATATGGAAAGGTCATCCCAAACACAGCAATATAAACAAGATGAAAAGACAGAGAAATATCCAGCAGGTAAAGGAACAGGATAAATGGCCACCAAACCAAACAAAAGAGGAAGAGATTGGGAGTCTACCTGATAAAGAATTTCAAATAATGATAGTGAAAATGACCCAAAATCTTGAAAACAAAATGGAGTTACAGATAAATAGCCTGCAGACAAGGATTGAGAAGATATAAGAAATGTTTAACAAGGACATAGAAGAAATAAAAAAGAGTTAATATATAATGAATAATGCAATAAATGAGATCAAAAACACTCTGGAGGGAACCAACAGTAGAATAATGGAGGCAGAAGAAAGGATAAGTGAGGTAGAAGACAGAATGGAAGAAATAAATGAAGCAGAGAGGAAAAAAGAAAAAAAGAATTAAAAGAAATGAGGACAACCTCAGAGACCTCTGGGACAATGTTTAATGCCCCAACATTCAAATCACAGGAGTCCAGAAGAAGAAGACAAAAAGAAAGACCATGAGAAAATACTTGAGGAGATAATAGTTGAAAACTTCCCTAAAATGGGAAGGAAATATTCACCCAAGTCCAAGAAACCCAGAGTCCCAAACAGGATAAACCCAAGGAGAAACACCCTAAGACACATATTATTCATATTAACAAAGATCAAACACAAAGAACAAATATTAAAAGCAGCAAGGGAAAACAACAAATAACACACAAGGGGATTCCCATAAGGGTAACAGCTGATCTCAGTAGAAACTCTTCAGGAGTGAAGGGAATGGCAGGACATACTTAAAGTGATGAAAATGAAAAACCTACAGCCCAGATTACTGTACCCAGTNTTTTTTTTTTTTTTTTTTTGCATTTCTTTTCCATGGAGATGGTCTTGATCCCTGTCTCCCATACAATGTCATGAACCTCATTCCATAGTTCATCAGGCACTCTATCTATCAGCTCTAGTCCCTTAAATCTATTTCTCACTTCCACTGTATAATCATAAGGGATTTGATTTAGGTCATACCTGGATGGTCTAGCGGTTTTCCCTACTTTCTTCAATTTCAGTCTGAATTTGGCAATAAGGAGTTCATGATCTGAACCACAGTCAGCTCCTGGTCTTGTTTTCGTTGACTGTATAGAGCTTCTCCATCTTTGGATGCATAGAATATAATCAGTCTGATTTTGGTGTTGACCATCTGGTGATGTCTATGTGTAGTGTCTTCTCTTGTGTTGTTGGAAGAGTGTGTTTGCTATGACCAGTGCATTTTCTTGGCAAGAATCTATTATATAGTCTTTGACCTGCTTCATTCTGCATTCCAAGGCCAAATTTGCCTGTTACTCCAGGTGTTTCTTGACTTCCTACTTTAGCATTCCAGTCCCCTATAATGTAAAGGACATCTATTTTGTGTGTTAGTTCTAAAAGGTCTTGTAGGTCTTCATAAAACCGTTCAACTTTGGCTTCTTCAGCATTACTGGTTGGGGCATAGACTTGAATAACTGTGATATTGAATGGTTTGCCTTGGAGATGAACAGAGATCATTCCGTCATTTTCGAGGTTGCATCCAAGTACTGCATTTCGGACTCTTTTGTTGACCATGATGGCTACTCCATTTTTTCTGAGGGATTCCTGCCCACAGTAGTAGATATAATGGTTATCTGAGTTAAATTCACCCATCTAGTCTATTTTAGTTCGCTGATTTCTAGAATGTCGACATTCACCCTTGCCATGTCTTATTTGACCACTTCCAATTTGCCTTAATTCATGGACCTGACATCCAAGGTTCCCATGCAATATTGTTCTTTACAGCATTGGATCTTGCTTCTATCACCAGTCACATGCACAACTGGGTATTGTTTTTGCTTTGGCTCCATCCTTTCATTCTTTTTGGAGTTATTTCTTCACTGATCTCCAGTAGCATATTGGGCACCTAATGACTTGGGGAGTTGCTCTTTCAGTACCCTATCATTTTGCCTCTTCATGCTGTTCATGGGGTTTTCAAGGCAAGAATACTGAAGTGGCTTGCCATTCCCTTCTCCAGTGGACCACATTCTGTCAGCCCTCTCTACCATGACCCACCCATCTTGGGTTGCCCTGCAGGCATGACTTGGTTTCATTGAGTTAGACAAGGCTGTGGTCCTAGTGTGGTTAGATTGACTAGTTTTCTGTGAGTATGGTTTCAGTGTGTCTGCCCTCTGATGCCCTCTTGCAACACCTACCATCTTACTTGGGTTTCTCTTGAGCGTGTGTTATCTTTTAACGGCTACCCCAGCAAAGCACAGCTGCTGTTTCTTACCTTGAATGAGGGGTATCTCCTTACCGCTGCCTTCCTGACCTTTAATGTGGGATAGCTTCTCTAGGCCCTCCTGCTCCTGCGCAGCCACCGCTCCCCTGGTTGATCCTCCTGGCCGCTAGCCCCGGCCTTGGGCGTGGGTGGCTCCTTCCAGCTGCTGCCCCTGGCCTCAGTCTCAAGCTCCGGGTGGCTCCTCAGGTTTACCGCCCCTGGCCTTGGGCCCGAGGTGGCTCCTCCCAGCTGCCGCCCCTGGGCTCGGGCTCAAGGTGGCTCCTCAGCGTCATCGCCCCTGGCCTCGAGCGCGAGGTGGCTTCTTCTGGCCGCCCCTGACCTCTGACATGGGGTGTCTCCCCTTGGCCGCCCCTGACCTCCGACCCGGATGCGGGGTGTCTCCCCTTAGCCGCCCCTGGCCTTGGACGTGGGGTAGCTCCACCCAGCCGCCGCCCTGACCTCAGACACGGGGTGCCTTCTTCCGGCTGCCACTGGCCTCGGATGTGGAGTGTCTCTTCCCAACCGCCACTGACCTCGGACACGGGGTGTCTCCTCCGGGTCACCGCCCCTGACCTCAGACGAGGGGTAGCTCCTCCTGGCCACGGCCCCTGACCTCTGATGTGGGATGCCTCCTCCCTGCCACCCCTGACCTCGGACGTCGGGTAGCTTCTCTCAGCCATGCTCAGTGCTCCGGCCCAGCTCTCGCAGCCACCCACGCTTACTGTATACAGTAGGTCCTCTTTAATTATCTATTTTATATACAGAAGTGTGTACATATCAATCTCAACTTCTAATTTATCTCTCCCCTCTTTTCCTCACTGGTAACTATAAACTTGTTTTCTACATCAGTGACTTTATGTCTGTTTTTAAACAAGCTTATTTGTATCATTTTTGAGATTTTGCATATAAGCAATATAATACAATATTTCTTTTTCTCTGACTTACTTAGTAAACTACAACAATCTCCAGGTCCACCCATGTTGGTGCAAATGGCACTGTTTCATTCTTTTAATGGCTGAGTAACATTCCATTGTATGTGTGCTTCCCTGGTGGGTCTGCTGGTAAAGAATCCACTGGCAATGTGGGAGACCTGGGTTTGATCCCTGAGTTGGGAATATCCCCAGGAGAAGCAAATGGCTATCCACTCCAATATACTGGATTGGAGAATTCTATGGACTATATAGTCCATGGGGTTGCAAAGAATCAGACGTGACTGAGGGACTTTGTGGCATGCCCCCAACTTTCAGATTTGATTGAAAAACTCAACTTGATATCTGAGAATTTACTGATGGACTGAGTCTCTTGGAATTAGGAGCCAGTTAGTCCTTTGGGGATAAACCTTCACCCCAGTGAGATAGAGGATCTGAGCACAATCTTTGCTCCCCTCTCCCTTTCCCCTTGACTTCTTCACAGTCCATGTGATCCAGCCCATCTTTCCTCACTCTAAAGAGGAAGATGCTTTGTTGGGAGTCATACTGTGGGCATCTTCAGGTAGCCACAACCCCTGAGCACCTGTGTCCTTCTGCAGCCAGGTGAACTAGTGAGCCCACTCAGCAGTCAGACTTTCCCAGCTGAACCTTGCTTGAGGTGACTTCCCTGAAGCAGAGAAGCTAACTTACGCATAGCCTGGTTCCCGACCTACCAAAACTGTGGGAGATAAATGTCTTAATTTTAGGCTGCTTGGGGCTGGGGTGATATGCTACACACAATATTTACCAATAACAACTTGAGGTTAGTTCTATGATTCCCTTCTACAGACAGCATTCTGCAGCCTTCTGGATTTCTAGCACAGCCTTTGTCAAAAGAATTTTTCTGCAACCACAGAAGCACACAGACCAGCTCTTCTTCCCTTGCCCACAGAGCTGAGCAGTGTTATGTGGCTTAACTTCATTGGGCATGCTGTTAGAATTTGTGATGAAAGGATCTCTTTCCATGGACCCCAGTTGGAGAGTCCTCACCTAACTATAGGTGTCTGGGCAACGGTATGTTCTGTACTATATTTCTGTGCAGGGGTGTTACCTAATAATGAAATTTTATGTTTATGCTGTTCAGGCCTGTTTGTGTGTGGGCTTAATGTTCATCATATCCAGTGTGAAGGTTAATCTGATATGTCTAACCCACCTAGCATAGTTTATTATTATTATTTTTGTTTGTAAAGATACTTCTATTTTATATGCATGCTAGGTTCCTTCAGTCATGCCTGATTCTTTGTGACTCTATGGACTGTAGCCCTCCAGGCTTCTCTGTTCATGAGATTCTCCAGGCAAGAATACTAGAGTGGTAGTCATTCTCTCAGAGAAGGCAATGGCACCCCACTCCAGCACTCTTGCCTGGAAAATCCCATGAACAGAGGAGCCTGGTGGGCTGCAGTCCATGGGGTTGCTAAGAGTCAGACACAACTGAGCAACTTCACTTTCACTTTTCACTTTCCTGCATTGGAGAAGAAAATGGCAACTCACTCTAGTGTTCTTGCTTGGAGAATCTCAGGAGTGGGGGAGTCTGGTGGGCTGCCATTTATCGGGTCACACAGAGTTGGACACTACTGAAGAGACTTAGTGCAGCAGCAGCCATTCTCTCCTTCAGGGAATCTTCCCAACCCAGGGATCAAACCCATGTCTCTTGTATCTCCTGTATTGGCAGCAAGACCTGGGCAGCCCACTTCTATCTTTGGGCTCTTCTGTTGGCTAAGATGGTAAATAATCTGCCTGCAATGCAGGAGACCTGGGTTCAGTCCCTAGGTCAGGAAGATCCCCTGGAGAAGGGAATGGCAACCCACTCCAGCATTCTTGCCTGGAGCATCCCATGGACAGAGGAGCCTGGTGGACTGAGTGACTTTTGTCTTGTATTCCTGTTTAATTGTGTGTACTGATTTGCAGGATTGATAATTCTATACCACTGATATATCTGTATCTCCCTGTGAAATTAAAACCATCTTAACTTTTATATATTTTTTTAGGTGCATGCCAATCATTATTTTTTATGGAAATATGTTTGAGCAGCTGTGGTTTTTTTTTTTTTTGTATGAAACACACAGTTGCTTTTTGTATATGAATCTAGATCTAGCCACCTTGTTAATGTTGAGTCACATCTCCATAGCTCTCACCTGCCTGTACACCTTCTTGACAGATGGTATCAATGAAGCTATCTTCAGGGAGGCAGTGAGGAGACAGACATAGAGAACAGACTTGCAGATACAGTGGGGGTTGAGATGGAGGTTGAATTGATAGAGTAGTTCTAAAACATATATATTACTGTATGTAAAATAGATAGCCAGTGGGAATTTGCTGTATAACTTAGGGAGCTCAAATATGGTACTCTGTTATAACTAGAGGAGTGGGGTGGAGTGGGAGGTGGGAGGGAGCCTCAGCAGTCACTGGGGCCATGTATAGACCTATGGCTGATTCATGTTGACTTATGGCAAACAATATTGTAAAGCAATTATCTTCTAATATATAAAAAAAAGCAATAGATCTGTCTCTCACATGTCTGTACATCTTCCTGGCAGTGAGCTTGACGATTTTGTTCTGAAATATCTTCTTAAGGACTTCTGGGTGGTGAACAGACCTGCAAGATGGAGCTAATGTCTTCTGCTTGGGCATCAAGTAGTAGTATTTGCTGTCAGGGTCATGAAGCTAATGAGCCTTCCTAAGCAGAGCTTGTGCAAGGGTGCTCCCAGCCTGTTGAAGGTGGAGGGTCTCTGAGTCTGGGTTTTCTCAGATGTGACGCAGACCCACTGGGTGCACAGCATCCACCTGGGTGACTCTGCATCATCTCCTGGGACTGAAGAATGTGGGTAAGGCCAGGATGCCATGTATTCTCATCCTGTATCTTGAAGTCCTGCTGGCAGTGGCCTGAATGAAATATTGTAGGAAGCATATGGAATGGAGTTGATCCCAAGCCCTCTGGGCATGTTAAATGGAACGGCTAGTAGTCTGATATTTGAGGGAAAATTTGCCAAAACCTAAGATGGCATAGAAAAGAGAAATGGGTGTTGTTGAAAGACGTTCTCCATGGTCTCTTGTTAATAGATATGAGAGTAGGGGGACCACCTCTCCCACCACTTAGCTAAGAATATTCACTATTTGAAGTGAAAGGACTACGGTGTGACGAATATGTAGAGTCCATGTTTATATATTTGTTTTAATCAGTTAGAACACTTCAATTTCCATTACAAGTTTCATTCATGTTAAGTTATAGTTCATATTTAAAAATATGAGCATATGTGTTTAGTAGGTGCCTTGATGCTGACTTTTTTTAGTTAAATATTTTATTTTCTTTCTTTTAAATAATTCCTTATTTTATTTTAGCTGTGCTGGTTCTTCGTTGCTGTATGAGACTTTCTCTAGTTGTAGTGAGTGGAGGCTAATTTCTAGTCCTGGTGTGCGGGCTTCTCATTTCAGTGGTCTCGTTGCAGAGCATGGGTTGTACAGCCTGTGGGCTTTCGTAGCTGTGGCTCACATGCTTAGCTGCTCCAAGGCATGTGGGATCCTCCCAGACCAGAAATCAAACCCATGTCACCTTCATTGGAAGGTGGATTCGCAACTACTGGACCACCAGGTCTGTTCGGTTTTGGTAATGATTCCATATATGCAAAAATAATGCATTTTTGGACTTCTTGCAGATGTCATTTATATATGTCCCTTGGGTTAGGTATTTTACCCATTCTAGTATTCGTGGGCTTCCCTGGTAGCTCTGCTGGTAAGAAATCCACCTGCAGTGTGGAAGACCTGGGTTCGATCCCTGGATTAGGAAGATCCCTGGAGAAAGGAAAGGCTACCCACTCCAGTATTCTGGCCTGGAGAATTCCATGACAGTCCATGGGGTCCCAAAGAGTTGGACACAACTGAGTCACTTTCACTTTCACTTAGATTAGGTAAAGTTTGTAATTTGTTACCAACTTTTCAATGGCCTTAATGATTTGATTTTAGTATATGATCTATCAGTTGTGGGAAATGGTGTATTGAAAGGCTTCACATCATTGTGAATTTGCCTTTTCACAATTTAATCTAGCAACATTTGTTGTTTATGTAATGAAGTTATATTAGTAAATTGAACAATATATCATCATGAAGTGACCCAGAAATTCTATTTGAGCATTATTAATAAAACTACACAGCTTCCTCTTTAGTATGTTTCTATGATTTATTTTGCTTCATTATTTCATTGCAAAGTTTTTAATTTGTGGTGTGTTTAGCTCTGCTTCTTTTAAGCACTTATTGTTGTTTTTGCTATGTTGTCTATCCAGTATTCCTTTTTTCATCTGGAGCACTTATTCCATTTATATTTTTATGAATTTTGGTAGAAAGTGAAAGTTGCTCAGTCATGTCCTCCTTTTTGTAAGCCCATGGACTGTAGCCCACCAGGCTCCTCTGTCCATGGGATTTCCTAGGCAAGAATACTGGAGTAGATTGATATTTCATTCTCCAGGGAATCTTCCAAACCCAGGGATCAAAACCAAGTCTCCTCTATTACAGGCAAATTCTTTACTGTCTGAGCCACCAGAGAAACCCATAGGCTAGGTTTAAATATATAGTCTTATTTTGGTTTTGACAGTTATCCTGCTTATATTATTTTTCTTTCCCTCTTCTTTCTTATTTCCTCTTCCTTCTTGCCTGAATATTTGTTAATGATTTTAAAATTTGTTCATTTGATCTTTTACCTTGGTTGTTTTAAAAATATTTTACAAAAAGCTTAAAAAAAACTACATTGTGGATAATATATGGACCAAATTAAAAGAGCCTTAGTCTAAATGATAATTAATTTATATCATTATATATTGTTTCCCAGTTGTTTATTAATATAATGAGTGGCAGAGGGGAGGCAAATACAATTACATGGAAATACAGTTACATGAAGAAAGTGAAATAGAATTACTTATATTTAACAGATTAGTCAGAATTAGAATTCAGAAAGCTTTCTTTCATCTCAAAGTAAGAATGTGCTTCTCTGAGTCATCCCACAGTGGAATTGAGTTCCATTTCATAAACTGAGTTCTGCTAGATGACCTACTTTAGATGTGGAGAAGGCCCTCAAGGAACATATGAGATGCAGGGAATTTCTCCTTTCTCTAATCCTCCTCCACATAAAGTCCAAACCAGACAGGGAACATTTGCATTTGAAAGTAAAGGAAGTATGTGGCCTCACTGAGCCTGGTGGAATAGTCCTTTAAGGGAGTTATTAACCACTTTGAAGTTGGAAAGTTTTGTTTAGAAGTCCCCCCCCAGTGTTGATGAATTGGTGTTTGGCTGAGGATATATTTTTGCTTTCCCTAAGGTTTTCAGCACTTACCTTCCCTCCAGCTTCCTTAACTTCTTCTCTTTCATGTTGCAATATTGTCCTTCATAATGAGTGGTAAACTGTTTACCGATTCATTGTTGTTCAGTCGCTAAGTGGTATCCAACTATTTGCGGCCACGTGGACATACCAGCCTCCCTTGTCCTTCACTGTCTCCTAGAGTTTGCTCAAATTCATGTTTATTGAGTTCTTGATGCTTTCCAACCATCTCATCCTCTGTTGCCCCCTTCTCTTTTGGGTTACCATATGCTCTGATAAATTTCTTATACCTGAGTCTGTGATGTTATTAACTAGAACTTTAAAAACATATGTTTTGAAATAAATAGAAGTTTAATTTAAGTGTCATTCCATGGCACAACTCTTGCTCTTCAATTGATGAGAATATGAGTGAAAAGGAATTGTTTCTATTCATCAAAGATAGAACTAAGTTTTGGGGCATTAATGTTAAATACATAATAGTAAATCCTTTCAAAACATGTTAGACTGTATTTCACTTGGATATTAGCAAAATATTATTTTCTTTTAAATGTTCGCAATCTAGATTAAAAGCAGATTAAATGTAATCTATCTTTCTAAATTTCTATATTTTTAGTTTAAATGTATTAATTGACACCCTTAGTTTCATAAAGTTGATTAATCGAGACTCTCAACTAAATCAAATATTTGAAACTGCTAGCAAACTGTCCTTCCTACCAATTCTGTTTTGTTTTAAAAGATAGAAAAAAGAATCGAAGCCCTATAATTTTCAGCTAATAGTAACCACTTAACATTAATTGTGACTTTAAACAAACCTCTATTCTTGAGAAATCTGTATGTAGGTCAGGAAGCAACAGTTAGAACTGAACATGCAACAATAGACTGGTTCCAAATAGGAAAAAGAGTACGTCAAGTCTGTATACTGTCACCCTGTTTATTTAACTTATATGCAGAGTACATCATGAGAAACGATGGGCTGGAAGAAGCACACGCTGGAATCAAGAGTACCGGGAGAAATATAAAAAACCTCAGATATGCAGATGATACCACCCTTATGGCAGAAAGTGAAGAGGAACTAAAAAGCCTCTTGATGAAAGTGAAAGAGGAGAATGACAAAGTTGGCATAAAGCTCAACATTTAGAAAACTAAGATCATAGCATCCAGTCCGATCACTTCATCGGAAATAGATGGGGAAACAGTGGAAACAGTGTCAGACTTTATTTTGGGGGGCTCCAAAATCACTGCAGATGATGATTATAGCCATGAAATTAAAAGACACTTACTCCTTGGAAGGAAAGTTATGACCAACCTAGATAGCATATTCAAAAGCAGAGACATTACTTTGCCAACAAAGGTCCATCTAGTCAAGGCTATGGGCTGTCCAGTGGTCATGTGTGGATGTGAGAGTTGGACTGTGAAGAAAGCTGAGCACTGAATAATTGATGCTTTTGAACTGTGGTGTTGGAGAAGACTGTTGAGAGTCCCTTGGACTGCAAGGAGATCCAGCCAGTCCATTCTGAAGAAGATCAGCCCTGGGATTTCTTTGGAAGGAATGATGCTAAAGCTGAAACTCCAGTACTTTGGCTACCTCATGGGAAGAGCTGACTCATTGGAAAAGAAATTTCTTCCCAAAGATTTGATTTTCTTTAAAGGTAGCAGGTAACTACTAATAATTTTTTCCAAAAATATATTCAGCTCATTTGAGGTAGTTTGTGACCATATATATTAAATGTTTGATTATTTTTTAAAGAAGTTTTTAAAAATTGCTTCTATTTTGTGCTTCTGTTTATATATATTTGTTCATAATACATCATAATAATATACCATAAATAACTCTGTATAAAGGTTATCTAAAATTATGGTAATAATAAAAGAGTAATTCTACCCATACAAAAGAAAATTTGAGAATGGTGACATACATATTAGATTTACATCAGTTTTATAGGTGCTTTGTCACTGTGAAGTATTTATGAGGCTGTTAATTTTTAAGTGCCTGGGGGTTATAACATACTTAACATGACCCTTACATTCTAAGTCAAAACCATTAAAAGTTACAGTAATTATATGCCATTCTGGAATCAGACTAAAATTTAGTTTCTTATGCTTTAATGAAAGTCTATGAAAAAGAATGACCATTTAATGTCTTAGGGGAAAAGGTCCTAAATAAAATATGTAATTGAATAATATATGTGAAATGCCAAATTTAATATTATCACAGGTGTGCAAATAATAGCACATCATTAGAGTTATTTTAAAACATTAAATTTGCATTCAATAAAGTAAAATTTTCCCCAAAGATATGTTTTGCTTTTAATTTGTAACACATAAAAATTAATGGAAACCCAAGTCAAAGCTCAACCTTTTATATTGTCTTGATCACCACCAAAAAGTACTGCTAAATGAAACATATTGATATAGGAGAGTATTATGGAAATGCCCTAGGGTTTTGACATTACTTAGACAATGGGGTATTTATTCTATTGACCTTTTGTGCATTAATTTATCTTGCAGTTGCTGATTGTTGCCAAAAAGCTTATCTTTTGCATCAGATAATAAAACAGGTAAATTTTTTTAAATGTACTTAATTTCTGATCTGTGGAAAAGGCAATGGCACCCCACTCCAGTACTCTTGCCTGGAAAATCCCATGGACAGAGAAGCCTGGTAGGCTGTAGTCCATGTGGTCGCTGAGTTGGACACAACTGAGTGACTTCACTTTCACTTTTCACTTTCCTGCATTGGAGAAGGAAATGGCAACTCACTCCAGTGTTCTTGCCTGGAGAATCCCAGGGATGAGGGAGCCTAGTGGGCTGTCGTCTGTCGGGCTGCACAGAGTCAGACATGACTGAAGTGACTTAGCAGCAGCAATTTCTGATCTGANTCCAAAATCTGACTGCCCTCCCCTAACCCGGCCAACAATCATGGGCAAGAGCTTTTAGACAGAAGGAGGCAGGTCCATCTGTATATAGCACAGTTGTCTCTGACAAGTTATCTTCAAATTGGTCATCAGTGTATGATCAGCATTATCTTGGTTGTTTTAGGTGGTTCCAGGATTTGTTTGTTTCCACTTCTTTGCGGACAGTTCTCGGAATTGTGGAAGCTGATGTCAGGGGTACAATCTGGTCATCATGTCATTAACTTCTCCACCTGGTGTTTAAGTATCTGTACAACAACACCCAGGATATGGCTCAGAATCTTATCTATAGCCCTTGAGAAGAAACCACAGGTCCTTCACTGTGCTTAATGACAGCATTATTGTTACTTGGTCTCCTTTGACTGATTTCCTTTGTATCTGCATGCTCTTGTTTCTCTGATTAAACTTACTCCTTGACTCAAGCTTTCTACAGATAAAAGGCAGTCAGAGGACTTTGGCAGGGGTTGTGTGGCAAGGACCATAGGGTAGTTGTGTTCTGGGGTAAAGGAAATGCCCAGATTTATTGTATATTAATGAACACTGCCTTTAAAATGATAAACATTATTGAATGCCCAAAGTAAAATTGTGGTCCAGGAATCACAGCAGGGCATACAGTGTTTAAATTGTAAAATTTTGTCATAGAGTGTATCGCTGTGGATCAGCTGAAATGGGCTTCTCCTCTAGTTTCATCTTCAGGGCTGAATGTACCTGAACAAACAAAAAGAATAAACATATCTGGAAACAGGTAGAATGGCTATGTTGGTTCTCTGATCCAGATAAGGGCACTTAAGTGTGAAGGTATATATTGGAGGTCTAGAATATCTCTTCCTTATTAAGTTAGCTTTGTAAAAGCAGGTCTCTGCCTCTGGGAGAACTGTACACACTTGAGCCACCTTCAGAGACTTGAAAGCAGTGGTGGCCATGCTTGCCACCTACTATTCAGCATCTCTGTTTGCCTGTGAGGAAATCATTCAGACTTTTCAGAATGACTATAGGCTATTGTGAACTGCGTGCCACAGTCCATGGGGTCACAAAGAGTCAGACATGATTGAGCAACTGAACTAAACTGAATTCTGAACTTAATCAGAGTCCATCTTCACCTGCCCTTCCAGATGTAGCCTGCTGGCACTTGATATTTATCTATTTACCTGGCAAGTGCTTTTTTCTTCATAAACATTTAGAGAAAAAAACAAAAGTCATAGCAGTTTACTTTTGTCTTCACTTTTTCCTGAGATGTACAGCATTTCTCCCATGCCCTGTCATGCTACAATCTGGAGAAACTGATCATTTTCAAATATCCATTAGAGTGCACTGGATCATTTTATTGAGACTGTATGCCGATTAGAGAATGGCAAGTGCTCTAGGTATCAAGGTACCTTGTCCCTGCCAAGGACAGGGAGGTAAACCCAGTGATTTTCAGGGGCTCACAGCCCCAGGAATGCTTCTGAAAGTGCAGTGGCCCATCTATTGTGGAACTATCCACTCTTGGTCTGGTCACTCTACCTTACACCATCTACCCATATTGAAGAACCAGTGCCTGGTGAGCCTCTTTGGAGGCAACACATAACATAATAAACATATATTTGCATCTATTTGCCAGATAATTCGTAAGGTTGCCAGTTTTGTGGAATCCTTCTGGATGTATGCAATATATTGTTCACTTAGTTATAAGATTCTGCCTACTGATGCTTTACTCATTTCTTAGCAGAAAAGATTTGCTGAGATGCCACAGATTTGATCCCTGGGTTGGAAACATTCCCTGGAGTAGAAAATGGCAACCCGCTCCAGTATTCTTGCCTAGGAAATGCCATGGACTGAGGAGCCTTGTGGGCTAGAGCAGTCCCTGTAGTCACAAAGAGTCGGGCACAACTGAGCGACTGAGCACACACACGTTGAGAAGCTGCTAAACTAACAGACCAGCGGAATGGCCTGCTAGGGACTCTATTATGACATTGGCTGCAGAAAAGACCTTAAGTCCATGGAACTCAGTTTTACAGGGTTCAGTGTATGCTTGATAGAGCAGTTAGTATCTTTTCTAAAGCCAAGATGCATAAGTATTATTAAAATAGAAAAAAAAAAGGAATATCAGTGAAAATGACTTTTCTCACTATTAGGTTAACAATCCAACTGCAGAAGTTTGAGTTCTGCTTGTCTGGAAGTCTTAGGTCCCTGGAAAGAGTACTCCAGCCAAGGAAAATCAGCTTCATTAGGTAAGTTGGAACTATGTCCTGTGGGAAAGATTGAGATTAGAAAGAGAAGGGTGCAACGTAGGATGAAATGGTTACAAAGCATCACTGACTTACTGGACATGAATTTGAACAAACTCCAGGAGACAGTGAATGACAGGAAAGCTTGGCATGCTGCAGTCCATGAGGCTGCAAAGATTTGGACACGATTAAGTGACTGAACAACCACCACCTGTTGCTGAAATTTGGCCTCTGTTCACCTGTGCTGAATAGAAATGCAGAGACAGAGTTTTGTGTGAAGTAGTCTTGCCTGGAAAACCCCATGGACAGAGGAGCCTGGTAGGCTGTAGTCCATGGGGTCGCTAAGAGTTGGACACAACTGAGTGACTTCACTTTCACTTTTTACTTTCATGCATTGGAGAAGGAAATGGTAACCCACTCCAGTGTTCTTGCCTGGAGAATTCCAGGGACAAGGGAGCCTGGTGGGCTGCCATCTATGGGATCACACAGAGTCGGACACGACTGAAGTGACTTAGAAGCAGCAGCAGAAAGGAATAGCTTTATTGCTTTGACAGGCAAAGAGGGCAACAGGGGGTAGGTCAAGACTTTGTGACCTACCCTGGAAGGGGTAGTTGAGGTGTTTTATAGTCCTCAATGAGTAGGGCATGGTCAGCTCATGGACATTCCTCTGATTGGTTGATGATGAGGAGTCAATGTCATCAACTTTCTGGTTCCAGCTAGAGTCTCCATGCTTGTGGGCAATGTACAGTTAACTTCTCCCACCTAGTAGGAATTTCAGTATCTGCAAATCAGCTCAAAGGACATTGCTCAGAATATTATCTATAGTCCTTGAGGAGGAACTAAAAGTTCTT
This sequence comes from Raphicerus campestris, assembly GCA_006410735.1. Lineage (NCBI taxonomy): Eukaryota > Metazoa > Chordata > Mammalia > Artiodactyla > Bovidae > Raphicerus > Raphicerus campestris. Next base: position 398,303 of record SJYW01012725.1, read on the forward strand.
ACTTTGTTTAATAGCTAAAGTATTATTTTTTGTCTTGACTTTTTCTTTCTCTCTGCATTTTCACACTTATCTGATTAAATTTATTATTTGACTAAAGTTTTCCTACAGACAAATGGGGGATAGAAGGCATGGGGGGTATCTATTCTGAAAAGACCCCATAGGATGCCGCTCAGTTACACGCCTAGCCATTAGGAAGACCACAAACATCACAGAATAAAACAAATTAGGAGACTGGGGTTTTATTCTCCTGGGTGGAGTTCATGCTCCTCATCACCAAGGAGAAATCAAGTTATTAGTAGATACTGAAGTCAAATGTTACCTGAGCTCTTCTTTGTACTTCCATGTCCAATGGTAGATTTAATAGAGTTCTGTAGCAAAACCACCAAGAGTTTGGGTCCAGAGAGAACTCTTTCTCTCCAAAAACTGGATTTGGGTCACCTTTTAGTAAGGGACCCTTCCAGTTGAGGTTCTGGTTGAAAACAAAGTAAAACTGAAGTTTTAAATATCAGCTGGGACCTTAATGCCAGTTATAGAAATGAGAAATTTAGTACTTATAAGAATAGCTAAAGGAAACGTGACTTAACTTCAGATACAACAGAATAAATAGCAAATGCAAAGACCTTGAGTTGGAAAGGTGTATCATGTGTCAAAGAACAATGGGTGACACATGAACGGAGTTGAGGGAGTAGCATTGGAGAGAGTAGGTCCAAGATACAAAGGAGAGGATAGTGATTATGGATTTACAGATAATGGGCATGCACAAATCCTGTGACTAGGCATATTACTTGATAAATGTTGGAGGGAACATTTGGCAGCACTTCAAAAATATTAAATAAAAGGTAGTCTCTTATTCAGTCATTACTTCTTTTTTTATCCTGGAGACATAGTTAAGCTTGTAAGCAAATATATGTATAGCAGAATATTTACTGCATAATTAAGAGTCAGACACAACTGAGAGACTGAACTGAAGTGATCACTATCTGTTTGAAAAATATCCATTCATGAAATTCAACATAGCTGTTATAAAGAATGATAACTCTGACTCTGAGCTTTTTAATGGTTGGGAAAATATTCTAATACACATCATTAAGAAAAACAACATATGAAAAGCATGCTATATTTGAAAATGTGTTTTTATGCATTTACACAAAAATGCATATACAACATTCTAGAATAATATAAAAGAAATACCAATAGTCTTTACCTCTGAGGTGATAAAGAAAATTCATTTATGTATCTTTCTTGACTGTTAGAGATGTTTGAAGATTGGAAATATTCATAATACTAAAAACAAAATAGCAAATGTTAACTAATGAACCAGAAACTTAATTAGATTAATCAATATAAAAAGTAAAATACTATGTTACCTTTTATGTCCATATTTCCAGATATTTATTAGGATATTTCATTTCTATGGAACTTATCAAAAGACACATATTTGTATTTCAATGGATTACAGTAACTTTTGGTTATAAATATAATAGATTATTTTTTTCTGGTTTGGAACACAGTCAAAAAATAAATCTAGAAGACTCTTTATATTTTCAGATACCTGTGATTGAAGATCTTAAAAACTGGTTGAAGCAATCCTGAATTGCAGAGAAATGTGTGGTATGTATTTATAAAATTTGTTTCTCTTGACAATAGGCAAGATTGAAAAAATACACTAGGTTGGCTGAGTTGAAAATGTTTGCTAATAAGTTTACAGCCATGGGCTTCCCTGATAGCTCAGTTGGTAAGACCTACAATTCTAGAGACCTTGGTTTGATCCCTGTGTCAGGAAGATCTTTTGGAGAAGGAATATCATTGGACTTTCCTTGTGGCTCAGCTGGTAAAGAATCTGCCTGCAATGTGGGAGACCTGGGTTCTATCCCTGGGTTGGAAAGATACCCTGGAGAAAAGAAAGGCTACCCACTCGAGTATTCTGGACTAGAAAAGTCCATGGACTAGAGAAGTCCATGGGGTTGCAGAGAGTCGGACATGAGTGAGTGATTTTCACTCATTTACAGTCACGAGTCAAACATATTTAGAATACAAAAAAAATGTTCAAACTAAAAGAACGTCATTTCATTTCTGCATAATAATTTCATAGAACACACTGGGCTTGTTCAATTTTCTGGTCAGTCAAAGGCCAATTATATTTAGATGAACTATAAGGTATTCGAAAATATATTTTTAAAGGTATTAAAAATGTATTAAAGAGCAGAGACATTACTTTGGCAATGACAAAGGATGAGATGGTTGGATGGCATCACTGACTCAATGGACATGAGTTTGAGCAANAAGGTTATCTAAAATTATGGTAATAATAAAAGAGTAATTCTACCCATACAAAAGAAAATTTGAGAATGGTGACATACATATTAGATTTACATCAGTTTTATAGGTGCTTTGTCACTGTGAAGTATTTATGAGGCTGTTAATTTTTAAGTGCCTGGGGGTTATAACATACTTAACATGACCCTTACATTCTAAGTCAAAACCATTAAAAGTTACAGTAATTATATGCCATTCTGGAATCAGACTAAAATTTAGTTTCTTATGCTTTAATGAAAGTCTATGAAAAAGAATGACCATTTAATGTCTTAGGGGAAAAGGTCCTAAATAAAATATGTAATTGAATAATATATGTGAAATGCCAAATTTAATATTATCACAGGTGTGCAAATAATAGCACATCATTAGAGTTATTTTAAAACATTAAATTTGCATTCAATAAAGTAAAATTTTCCCCAAAGATATGTTTTGCTTTTAATTTGTAACACATAAAAATTAATGGAAACCCAAGTCAAAGCTCAACCTTTTATATTGTCTTGATCACCACCAAAAAGTACTGCTAAATGAAACATATTGATATAGGAGAGTATTATGGAAATGCCCTAGGGTTTTGACATTACTTAGACAATGGGGTATTTATTCTATTGACCTTTTGTGCATTAATTTATCTTGCAGTTGCTGATTGTTGCCAAAAAGCTTATCTTTTGCATCAGATAATAAAACAGGTAAATTTTTTTAAATGTACTTAATTTCTGATCTGTGGAAAAGGCAATGGCACCCCACTCCAGTACTCTTGCCTGGAAAATCCCATGGACAGAGAAGCCTGGTAGGCTGTAGTCCATGTGGTCGCTGAGTTGGACACAACTGAGTGACTTCACTTTCACTTTTCACTTTCCTGCATTGGAGAAGGAAATGGCAACTCACTCCAGTGTTCTTGCCTGGAGAATCCCAGGGATGAGGGAGCCTAGTGGGCTGTCGTCTGTCGGGCTGCACAGAGTCAGACATGACTGAAGTGACTTAGCAGCAGCAATTTCTGATCTGAGCATGTCTTTAACTTTAAAAATTATTTATGATATTTTTCCAAAAAAGAAATGTTTATCATCTCTTGCATAAGTAACCATTGTAAGGCTAAGGCTGTCTCTTGTTATTTTTTTCTTGCTGTCTGTCTATCTGTTTCTTCCTCTCCTGGACTGATACATTTGGAAGAAACGAAATGTCATTTAATTGTAAATACAAATAAAAATTATAATTTTATTGAATCCCCTTACTGCTTTTGAATCATATCTGTGCAAGTTTATAAGACATTTTAGAGAAGGGAAAGAGAGATAAATGTTCATGAAAATCAGTTTTGAATGTATATATTAAAGGTTCTCTAACTTTAGGACACATTGGCATCACTTGTATCCTAAAGTTTGAGAACTTTTACTGTATACATTCAAAATTGATTACATTCAAAATCATACATTCAAAACTTTAGGATACATTACCATCATTTGTGGGGCTTCTCTGTTGGCTCAGAGGGTAAAGAATCTGCCTGCAATGCAGGAGACCCAGGTTTAATCCCTGGATGGGGAAGGTCTCCTGGAATAGGAAATGGCAACCCACTCAAGTATTCTTTCCTGAAGAACTTCATGGACAGAGGAGCCTGGTGGTCTACAGTCCATGGGGGTCACAAAGAGTCTGAAATGACTTAGCAATGAAGCAACAACAACCTGGTTGGAATTTTCTTATATTCTCTTTATTTATTTTCTGTTCAAGCATCTGGTATGGTTTTGCTTTGGGACTGGACCTTGACAGTAACATAAATTGGTGCCAGGTGGCATCCTAGGAATCAGACTCTAAGATACAGCATCTTGAGTTTATTTGGATTTGCCCTTGTGCTTCCCTGATAGCTCAGTTAGTAAAGAATCTGCCTGCAATGCAGGGGACCTGGTCAGGAAGATCCGCTGGAGAAGGAGTAGGCTGCCTGCCCTAGTATTCTTGGGCTTCCCCTGTGGCTCAGCTAGTAAAGAATCCACCTGCAATGTGGGAGATCTGGGTTAGACCCCTGGGTTGGGAAGATCCCCTGGAGAAGGGAAAGGCTACCCACTCCAATGTTCTGGCCTGGAGAATTGTACGGATTGTATAGACCATGGAGTCACAAAGAGTGGGACATGACTTAGCGACTTTCACTTTGTTTTGGAACACAGTGCTGATCCCTTTGCAAATCTGAAAGAGGATGCTAGTGGCCCATGACATGCAATGCAATCTGATGAATCAGATTTCATCACTTGCCAACACTGAGATAAAGTCTCCACTGAAGCAAGTGCCTGAGGGAATGAGGCAGCCTGAGTGAAAGTTGAGTGGCTGGGACTACAAAGATAACCACGTGTGATGAGCGGCATCCAGGACACTGAAGCTGTTCCTGGAGGAACATGTCACGCACGAGTTCTGTAAAATCTCACCTCAAGCTGCAGTCAGAGACTCAGAGTGCATCTGTGGTGTTTATGGAATCTTTCTTTATTTCTTGTAGCCACTGGATCTAATCCTGCTGAACATTTTCTTTTTCTTTTAATGTAATTTTACACGTTGCAGACTTAAAACATAGATTTAAAAAATTGATTATTTTACTACTTTATTTTAAAGTCTTTAGTTGAAATTGTTGTAATATTGCCTTTGTTGTATGTTTTGGTCTTTTTGGCCACGAGGCTTATGGGATCTTAGCTGCCTGACCAGGGATTTAACTGGAGTCTCCTGCCTTGGAAGGTGAAGTCTTAACCACTTGTCCACCAGGGAAGTCCCTCTAAAACATTGTTTCAATCCAGTGTCCTGTCATTTCATATTAAATTTGGTACATTTGTTAGGAAGAAGTTTGACTCTAACCCTTTGAATTAAGATGTTTTGTTGGAAGCAGATTTCCTTTTTATGTTTGTGTGTATTCATATATTATTTGTGCCAAGCATAGTCATAAACACATTTTGAGTATTTTCTTTCAAGGAAATCCCCATTCTTCTCAAAATAGACTTGAATATTCATTGTGTCAATTAGACTTGTAACAAAGATTATATCCTAGTATTATTTTGCAGAGTAAGTAAAAGCCTGATACATGAAGAAATAGTTTATATAACAAAATAATTAAAATATTTTGCTAATTTATATTGGTAGAAACCTGAAGAATATGTGTAGGAGTGAACACTGGGTAGAACTGAACCCCAGATTCAGCTGAATTAATTGATATGGAAATGTTTACAAGGAATTCTGGATCATAGGACTTCCCCAGTGGTTCAGCAGGTAAAGAAGCCATCAGCAATGCAAGAGACCCAGGAGACAATCCCTGAGTTAGGAAGGTCCCCAGAAGGAGGAAATGGCACCCTACGCCAGTATTCTTGCCTAGAGAAGATAAAAAAAATCTCATGGGCAGAAGAGCCTGGCAGGCTATAGTCCATAAGGCCACAAAGAGACACAATTGAGTGACAAAGCATAAGCTGGATTTCATGTTTGTACATTCAGCTACCAGTGGCCCCAAAGGGATGACTTGTTTGGTTAACTGAAATTTGTACTCAATAGTGGCTTATGGTTAAAAAAAAAAAAATTGTTATGCCACAATGTTTCTGGTGTAATGTAGAGAAGGGAGGTGTAAGGGGATAAATGTCAGAGTGGGATTATTATGTGTAACCCACACTCTTGCTTCACACACTGCATCTGACAAGAGAGCCCAGAGGACATTCCCTTCAGAAGGCCTTGATAATCATTAGTGAGGAGATTCCAGCCTCCCTGATATGCTCTGTTCTGATCACCAGGGATATGACAGAGGGAGATGGTGTCAAGAATAAAGGCTCTCTGAACTGAATAGAGACCAGAGGATTCTAGGATGGCAGAGACCAACAGCATCACTTAACTTCCTAAGACAAAGTGATGATTGCTGCTGTGGGCAGCAGAGAGAAGCTGGTCATTTGGATGCCTTGGTGCACAGAGAGAACTTGCTGTTTATTCGCTCAGTCATGTCTGACTCTGTAACCCCATGGTCTGCCAGGCTCCTCTGCCTATGGGACTTTTTCAGGCAAGAATACTGGAGTGGGTTGGCATTTCCCGGTCCAGGGAATCTTCCCAAACTAGGGATCCAACCTGAGTCTCTTCCACTGGCAGATGGTTTCTTTACCATGACGATCACAGTCATAGCTAATTAATGTCTATGTCAGTAGGGACAAAATAGGTTAGCTGCCAACTAAAATATCACCAGATAAATAAAACAACTCTAAGACTAGTGAATAGAGACCCAATTTGAGTTTCCCAAATGGATCTCAGTTGCTTACCATTGTTTCCAGATTTTACATCGGTTCACAGACCAAGACTGTCTTGATTGAAGGGGAAATAGTTTCTTTTCTACTCACAAGAGTATATTACAATGATCTTATTATGGAAGGGTGGGGTATATCTGCTCACTGCTCAAAAGCTGATAAACAAGCCAGGTTGGTGGAAAGAAAAGTTTGCTTTATTTCAGGTGCTAGCAGCCTGGGGAAGTGAGGGCTGACATCTGTCCAAAATCTGACTGCCCTCCCCTAACCCGGCCAACAATCATGGGCAAGAGCTTTTAGACAGAAGGAGGCAGGTCCATCTGTATATAGCACAGTTGTCTCTGACAAGTTATCTTCAAATTGGTCATCAGTGTATGATCAGCATTATCTTGGTTGTTTTAGGTGGTTCCAGGATTTGTTTGTTTCCACTTCTTTGCGGACAGTTCTCGGAATTGTGGAAGCTGATGTCAGGGGTACAATCTGGTCATCATGTCATTAACTTCTCCACCTGGTGTTTAAGTATCTGTACAACAACACCCAGGATATGGCTCAGAATCTTATCTATAGCCCTTGAGAAGAAACCACAGGTCCTTCACTGTGCTTAATGACGGCATTATTGTTACTTGGTCTCCTTTGACTGATTTCCTTTGTATCTGCATGCTCTTGTTTCTCTGATTAAACTTACTCCTTGACTCAAGCTTTCTACAGATAAAAGGCAGTCAGAGGACTTTGGCAGGGGTTGTGTGGCAAGGACCATAGGGTAGTTGTGTTCTGGGGTAAAGGAAATGCCCAGATTTATTGTATATTAATGAACACTGCCTTTAAAATGATAAACATTATTGAATGCCCAAAGTAAAATTGTGGTCCAGGAATCACAGCAGGGCATACAGTGTTTAAATTGTAAAATTTTGTCATAGAGTGTATCGCTGTGGATCAGCTGAAATGGGCTTCTCCTCTAGTTTCATCTTCAGGGCTGAATGTACCTGAACAAACAAAAAGAATAAACATATCTGGAAACAGGTAGAATGGCTATGTTGGTTCTCTGATCCAGATAAGGGCACTTAAGTGTGAAGGTATATATTGGAGGTCTAGAATATCTCTTCCTTATTAAGTTAGCTTTGTAAAAGCAGGTCTCTGCCTCTGGGAGAACTGTACACACTTGAGCCACCTTCAGAGACTTGAAAGCAGTGGTGGCCATGCTTGCCACCTACTATTCAGCATCTCTGTTTGCCTGTGAGGAAATCATTCAGACTTTTCAGAATGACTATAGGCTATTGTGAACTGCGTGCCACAGTCCATGGGGTCACAAAGAGTCAGACATGATTGAGCAACTGAACTAAACTGAATTCTGAACTTAATCAGAGTCCATCTTCACCTGCCCTTCCAGATGTAGCCTGCTGGCACTTGATATTTATCTATTTACCTGGCAAGTGCTTTTTTCTTCATAAACATTTAGAGAAAAAAACAAAAGTCATAGCAGTTTACTTTTGTCTTCACTTTTTCCTGAGATGTACAGCATTTCTCCCATGCCCTGTCATGCTACAATCTGGAGAAACTGATCATTTTCAAATATCCATTAGAGTGCACTGGATCATTTTATTGAGACTGTATGCCGATTAGAGAATGGCAAGTGCTCTAGGTATCAAGGTACCTTGTCCCTGCCAAGGACAGGGAGGTAAACCCAGTGATTTTCAGGGGCTCACAGCCCCAGGAATGCTTCTGAAAGTGCAGTGGCCCATCTATTGTGGAACTATCCACTCTTGGTCTGGTCACTCTACCTTACACCATCTACCCATATTGAAGAACCAGTGCCTGGTGAGCCTCTTTGGAGGCAACACATAACATAATAAACATATATTTGCATCTATTTGCCAGATAATTCGTAAGGTTGCCAGTTTTGTGGAATCCTTCTGGATGTATGCAATATATTGTTCACTTAGTTATAAGATTCTGCCTACTGATGCTTTACTCATTTCTTAGCAGAAAAGATTTGCTAAGATGCCACAGATTTGATCCCTGGGTTGGAAACATTCCCTGGAGTAGAAAATGGCAACCCGCTCCAGTATTCTTGCCTAGGAAATGCCATGGACTGAGGAGCCTTGTGGGCTGTAGCAGTCCCTGTAGTCACAAAGAGTCGGGCACAGCTGAGCGACTGAGCACACACACGGTGAGAAGCTGCTAAACTAACAGACCAGCGGAATGGCCTGCTAGGGACTCTATTATGACATTGGCTGCAGAAAAGACCTTAAGTCCATGGAACTCAGTTTTACAGGGTTCAGTGTATGCTTGATAGAGCAGTTAGTATCTTTTCTAAAGCCAAGATGCATAAGTATTATTAAAATAGAAAAAAAAAAGGAATATCAGTGAAAATGACTTTTCTCACTATTAGGTTAACAATCCAACTGCAGAAGTTTGAGTTCTGCTTGTCTGGAAGTCTTAGGTCCCTGGAAAGAGTACTCCAGCCAAGGAAAATCAGCTTCATTAGGTAAGTTGGAACTATGTCCTGTGGGAAAGATTGAGATTAGAAAGAGAAGGGTGCAACGTAGGATGAAATGGTTACAAAGCATCACTGACTTACTGGACATGAATTTGAACAAACTCCAGGAGACAGTGAATGACAGGAAAGCTTGGCATGCTGCAGTCCATGAGGCTGCAAAGATTTGGACACGATTAAGTGACTGAACAACCACCACCTGTTGCTGAAATTTGGCCTCTGTTCACCTGTGCTGAATAGAAATGCAGAGACAGAGTTTTGTGTGAAGTAGTCTTGCCTGGAAAATCCCATGGACAGAGGAGCCTGGTAGGCTGTAGTCCATGGGGTCGCTAAGAGTTGGACACAACTGAGTGACTTCACTTTCACTTTTTACTTTCATGCATTGGAGAAGGAAATGGTAACCCACTCCAGTGTTCTTGCCTGGAGAATTCCAGGGACAAGGGAGCCTGGTGGGCTGCCATCTATGGGATCACACAGAGTCGGACACGACTGAAGTGACTTAGAAGCAGCAGCAGAAAGGAATAGCTTTATTGCTTTGACAGGCAAAGAGGGCAACAGGGGGTAGGTCAAGACTTTGTGACCTACCCTGGNTGAGAAGCTGCTAAACTAACAGACCAGCGGAATGGCCTGCTAGGGACTCTATTATGACACTGGCTGCAGAAAAGACCTTAAGTCCATGGAACTCAGTTTTACAGGGTTCAGTGTATGCTTGATAGAGCAGTTAGTATCTTTTCTAAAGCCAAGATGCATAAGTATTAGTAAAATAGAAAAAAAAAAGGAATATCAGTGAAAATGACTTTTCTCACTATTAGGTTAACAATCCAACTGCAGAAGTTTGAGTTCTGCTTGTCTGGAAGTCTTAGGTCCCTGGAAAGAGTACTCCAGCCAAGGAAAATCAGCTTCATTAGGTAAGTTGGAACTATGTCCTGTGGGAAAGATTGAGATTAGAAAGAGAAGGGTGCAACGTAGGATGAAATGGTTACAAAGCATCACTGACTTACTGGACATGAATTTGAACAAACTCCAGGAGACAGTGAATGACAGGAAAGCTTGGCATGCTGCAGTCCATGAGGCTGCAAAGATTTGGACACGATTAAGTGACTGAACAACCACCGCCTGTTGCTGAAATTTGGCCTCTGTTCACCTGTGCTGAATAGAAATGCAGAGACAGAGTTTTGTGTGAAGTAGTCTTGCCTGGAAAATCCCATGGACAGAGGAGCCTGGTAGGCTGTAGTCCATGGGGTCGCTAAGAGTTGGACACAACTGAGTGACTTCACTTTCACTTTTTACTTTCATGCATTGGAGAAGGAAATGGTAACCCACTCCAGTGTTCTTGCCTGGAGAATTCCAGGGACAAGGGAGCCTGGTGGGCTGCCATCTATGGGATCACACAGAGTCGGACACGACTGAAGTGACTTAGAAGCAGCAGCAGAAAGGAATAGCTTTATTGCTTTGACAGGCAAAGAGGGCAACAGGGGGTAGGTCAAGACTTTGTGACCTACCATGGAAGGGGTAGTTGAGGTGTTTTATAGTCCTCAATGAGTAGGGCATGGTCAGCTCATGGACATTCCTCTGATTGGTTGATGATGAGGAGTCAATGTCATCAACTTTCTGGTTCCAGCTAGAGTCTCCATGCTTGTGGGCAATGTACAGTTAACTTCTCCCACCTAGTAGGAATTTCAGTATCTGCAAATCAGCTCAAAGGACATTGCTCAGAATATTATCTATAGTCCTTGAGGAGGAACTAAAAGTTCTTACTTTGTTTAATAGCTAAAGTATTATTTTTTGTCTTGACTTTTTCTTTCTCTCTGCATTTTCACACTTATCTGATTAAATTTATTATTTGACTAAAGTTTTCCTACAGACAAATGGGGGATAGAAGGCATGGGGGGTATCTATTCTGAAAAGACCCCATAGGATGCCGCTCAGTTACACGCCTAGCCATTAGGAAGACCACAAACATCACAGAATAAAACAAATTAGGAGACTGGGGTTTTATTCTCCTGGGTGGAGTTCATGCTCCTCATCACCAAGGAGAAATCAAGTTATTAGTAGATACTGAAGTCAAATGTTACCTGAGCTCTTCTTTGTACTTCCATGTCCAATGGTAGATTTAATAGAGTTCTGTAGCAAAACCACCAAGAGTTTGGGTCCAGAGAGAACTCTTTCTCTCCAAAAACTAGATTTGGGTCACCTTTTAGTAAGGGACCCTTCCAGTTGAGGTTCTGGTTGAAAACAAAGTAAAACTGAAGTTTTAAATATCAGCTGGGACCTTAATGCCAGTTATAGAAATGAGAAATTTAGTACTTATAAGAATAGCTAAAGGAAACGTGACTTAACTTCAGATACAACAGAATAAATAGCAAATGCAAAGACCTTGAGTTGGAAAGGTGTATCATGTGTCAAAGAACAATGGGTGACACATGAACGGAGTTGAGGGAGTAGCATTGGAGAGAGTAGGTCCAAGATACAAAGGAGAGGATAGTGATTATGGATTTACAGATAATGGGCATGCACAAATCCTGTGACTAGGCATATTACTTGATAAATGTTGGAAGGAACATTTGGCAGCACTTCAAAAATATTAAATAAAAGGTAGTCTCTTATTCATTCATTACTTCTTTTTTTATCCTGGAGACATANTACAGATAATGGGCATGCACAAATCCTGTGACTAGGCATATTACTTGATAAATGTTGGAGGGAACATTTGGCAGCACTTCAAAAATATTAAATAAAAGGTAGTCTCTTATTCAGTCATTACTTCTTTTTTTATCCTGGAGACATAGTTAAGCTTGTAAGCAAATATATGTATAGCAGAATATTTACTGCATAATTAAGAGTCAGACACAACTGAGAGACTGAACTGAAGTGATCACTATCTGTTTGAAAAATATCCATTCATGAAATTCAACATAGCTGTTATAAAGAATGATAACTCTGAGCTTTTTAATGATTGGGAAAATATTCTAATACACATCATTAAGAAAAACAACATATGAAAAGCATGCTATATTTGAAAATGTGTTTTTATGCATTTACACAAAAATGCATATACAACATTCTAGAATAATATAAAAGAAATACCAATAGTCTTTACCTCTGAGGTGATAAAGAAAATTCATTTATGTATCATTCTTGACTGTTAGAGATGTTTGAAGATTGGAAATATTCATAATACCAAAAACAAAATAGCAAATGTCAACTAATGAACCAGAAACTTAATTAGATTAATCAATATAAAAAGTAAAATACTATGTTACCTTTTATGTCCATATTTCCAGATATTTATTAGGATATTTTATTTCTATGGAACTTATCAAAAGACACATATTTGTATTTCAATGGATTACAGTAACTTTTGGTTATAAATATAATAGATTATTTTCTTCTTCTGGTTTGGAACACAGTCAAAAAATAAATCTAGAAGACTCTTTATATTTTCAGATACCTGTGATTGAAGATCTTAAAAACTGGTTGAAGCAATCCTGAATTGCAGAGAAATGTGTGGTATGTATTTATAAAATTTGTTTCTCTTGACAATAGGCAAGATTGAAAAAATACACTAGGTTGGCTGAGTTGAAAATGTTTGCTAATAAGTTTACAGCCATGGGCTTCCCTGATAGCTCAGTTGGTAAGACCTACAATTCTAGAGACCTTGGTTTGATCCCTGTGTCAGGAAGATCTTTTGGAGAAGGAATATCATTGGACTTTCCTTGTGGCTCAGCTGGTAAAGAATCTGCCTGCAATGTGGGAGACCTGGGTTCTATCCCTGGGTTGGAAAGATACCCTGGAGAAAAGAAAGGCTACCCACTCGAGTATTCTGGACTAGAAAAGTCCATGGACTAGAGAAGTCCATGGGGTTGCAGAGAGTCGGACATGAGTGAGTGATTTTCACTCATTTACAGTCACGAGTCAAACATATTTAGAATACAAAAAAAATGTTCAAACTAAAAGAACGTCATTTCATTTCTGCATAATAATTTCATAGAACACACTGGGCTTGTTCAATTTTCTGGTCAGTCAAAGGCCAATTATATTTAGATGAACTATAAGGTATTCGAAAATATATTTTTAAAGGTATTAAAAATGTATTAAAGAGCAGAGACATTACTTTGGCAATGACAAAGGATGAGATGGTTGGATGGCATCACTGACTCAATGGACATGAGTTTGAGCAA
>SJYW01012725.1:443999-458714 GCA_006410735.1 Raphicerus campestris
TGTGTGTGTGTGTGTGTGTGTGTGTGTGTGTGTGTATTGTGTGTTTTGTATGTGATAGAGAAAGAGAGAGAGAACCTGGGAGGAGCTTCATAAACTTTTTTTTTTTCCACCTGCTATTCCTTCTTCCCTCCTTTGCTTCCTTTTTTTCTTCACTGCAACTTCTCTAGAATTCATCCAGCACAACCTTAGCCCTAAAATATTTGCCTTGAACTTCCCAGGTGGCACAGTATTAAAGAATCTGCCTGCCAATGCAGGAGCTGTGAGAGACTCAGGTTTGATCCCTGGGTTGGGAAGATCCCTTGGAGTAGGAAATGGAACTCTCTCTAGTATTCTTGCCTGGTAAATCCCATAAACAGAGAAGCCTGGTGGGCTATTGTCCATGAGGTCACAAAAGATTCAAACATGACCAAGTGACTAAACACACACACTTGATTTGAACTCTGTATTCTGGGGATTATACACCAAGAGGGTGAGTCTGAGATTACAAACAGACTTTAGGATGGGACTTTGGAGTGGGTTGTATGACAATAGGAGGATGATGGTTGGCCCATTAGGATTGATAAGAGGGTGTTGAAAACCAGTGGTAGGCAGTGGTGGCATATTATTAAAACTTTCATTTGTATTTAACATAGGGCTTCCCTGTTGGCTCAGATGGTAAAGCATCTGCCTGCAATGCGGAAAACCTGGGTTCAATTCCTGGTCTGGGAAGATGCCCTGGAGAAGGACATGGCAACCCACTCCATTATTCTTGCCTGGAAAATCCCATGGACAGAGGAGCTGGTAGGCTACAGCCCATGGGGTCTCAAAAGAGTCGGACATGACTGAGCGATTTCACTTCACTTTTGTATTTAACATAGACAAAATAGAATAGAAGGTGACCATATGAGGTATCAAGTTCTGCTTTCCTTAAAAGCTGTGATCTCAAGATGTGCTGGGACTTTTGCTGATGACATTTCAAGCTTTGTAGAAAGAATATGATAGGTACAGTGCAGCTAAATGTAAACTTAAATCATGCTCTGAAATGCAGAGGGCTTGCAGATGATCTCTAAAGAAAACCCTACCATGTCTTCAAAGGAGAACCTCAAGATGATTCTGTTGAAAGTAAAGTGAAGAATATGAATTATAAAAATACTGTTTTTGCAAAAGACACTAAATGTGCAGTTATGTCAAAATTAGAACCCTGATATGGTAGAAGTGGAATTCAGATCTAGGTTGGATTTGTTCAATCACTAAGTCATGTCTTCCTCTTTGCTACTGCATTTAGCATGCCAGGCTTCTCTGTCCTTCACTATCTCCAGGAATTTGCTCAAACTCATGTCCATTGAGTTGGTGATGCTATCCAACCATCTCATCCTCTGTTGCTTCCTTCTACTTTTTTCTGTAATGTCATCAGGGATAGACTTATTTGGGTAAATGAGCTAAGGAATCTTGAAATCCAAAATGCCACCCAGATACCTGATTGATAAAAGAAGCTCTTTCTTTCCAAAGAAAGGAGGTAGACTGGGCAACAGATTGTTCAGGGCAGGACATTGTTCAGTAATAACCACTGCTGAATTTCAGGTTCACTCAGGGTCAGGGGATGATGAAAGTGAAGGTATATCTTTCTAACAGGTAGNGGGCTATTGTCCATGAGGTCACAAAAGATTCAAACATGACCAAGTGACTAAACACACACACTTGATTTGAACTCTGTATTCTGGGGATTATACACCAAAAGGGTGAGTCTGAGATTACAAACAGACTTTAGGATGGGACTTTGGAGTGGGTTGTATGACAATAGGAGGATGATGGTTGGCCCATTAGGATTGATAAGAGGGTGTTGAAAACCAGTGGTAGGCAGTGGTGGCATATTATTAAAACTTTCATTTGTATTTAACATAGGGCTTCCCTGTTGGCTCAGATGGTAAAGCATCTGCCTGCAATGCGGGAAACCTGGGTTCAATTCCTGGTCTGGGAAGATGCCCTGGAGAAGGACATGGCAACCCACTCCATTATTCTTGCCTGGAAAATCCCATGGACAGAGGAGCTGGTAGGCTACAGCCCATGGGGTCTCAAAAGAGTCGGACATGACTGAGCGATTTCACTTCACTTTTGTATTTAACATAGACAAAATAGAATAGAAGGTGACCATATGAGGTATCAAGTTCTGCTTTCCTTAAAAGCTGTGATCTCAAGATGTGCTGGGACTTTTGCTGATGACATTTCAAGCTTTGTAGAAAGAATATGATAGGTACAGTGCAGCTAAATGTAAACTTAAATCATGCTCTGAAATGCAGAGGGCTTGCAGATGATCTCTAAAGAAAACCCTACCATGTCTTCAAAGGAGAACCTCAAGATGATTCTGTTGAAAGTAAAGTGAAGAATATGAATTATAAAAATACTGTTTTTGCAAAAGACACTAAATGTGCAGTTATGTCAAAATTAGAACCCTGATATGGTAGAAGTGGAATTCAGATCTAGGTTGGATTTGTTCAATCACTAAGTCATGTCTTCCTCTTTGCTACTGCATTTAGCATGCCAGGCTTCTCTGTCCTTCACTATCTCCAGGAATTTGCTCAAACTCATGTCCATTGAGTTGGTGATGCTATCCAACCATCTCATCCTCTGTTGCTTCCTTCTACTTTTTTCTGTAATGTCATCAGGGATAGACTTATTTGGGTAAATGAGCTAAGGAATCTTGAAATCCAAAATGCCACCCAGATACCTGATTGATAAAAGAAGCTCTTTCTTTCCAAAGAAAGGAGGTAGACTGGGCAACAGATTGTTCAGGGCAGGACATTGTTCAGTAATAACCACTGCTGAATTTCAGGTTCACTCAGGGTCAGGGGATGATGAAAGTGAAGGTATATCTTTCTAACAGGTAGACACATCTTTTATTTTCATATCAAGGGAGCAAAAGCTGCGATAATTTTTCACTTTATTTCTATCAGATGAAGGAGAGGCAGCTAGAGATATGAATCTATATGGACCCAAAAGCACTTAATTTGGCCAACTTGTCAATGACACAAAATGAATAAGGTTGAAAACTCAGAGACAAGGAAATTTGAAGAATTTATATATGAACACATCTTTGAAAGCAGAGTCTTATAAATGCTATCTCATGGTAATGTTCAGCAGCACTTCTGTGACATTATACCATATTCAATATTTCCTTGATTTATTTTTATTTTTTAAATATAAATTTATTTTAATTGGAGATTAATTACTTTACAATATTGTATTGGTCCTGCCATACACCAACATGCATACACACCAAGGAAGCCAGAATATTTCCTTGATGTAAAGGATATACTTTAGAGCAAAAGTTGGCTTAAGCAAGGAGTTCCCTAGTTGTCTCAATAACCTCATTACTCGGAAACATTTGTATTGATTCAGTGGAGAAATACCCATTTGAATGTTTAGTTGCAATCCTATTATGTGGGTTTAGGGCATTTTTGTTCAATTGCTAATAAATAGTTCTATATCCCCAGTAGGCTTCTTTGGTGGCTTAGTGGTAAAGAATCTACCTGTCAATAAAGGAGACATGGTTTCTACACCTGGGTCAGCAAGATCCCCTGCAGAATGAATGGAAACCTACTACAATATTTTTGACAGAGGAGCCTGATGGGCTACACAATCAATGAAGTCACAAAGAGTTGGACATGACTTAGCAATTAAACAACAACATTGTCCGCAGTGGGTCATGGAACCAAGAGTTTGAAGTAGAAACCTGCTGACCATGCCTCTTTGTGACAGATGGTAGAATGTCTGTACTTCCTTTTCTCACAGCTTTCTTTCTGTTGGCAAAGCTGTGCTGATCCACAGAGGGTGGATGCTTGCATTGGTTGACAGTGGGGATTCCACTGAAGTTGGAACCACAATTTCCACATTGCCCCATTGGTCTTGTTCTGGTAAACTGTCAGGATCATTATTTTATTGGCCCCAAAAGCAGTGTAATTTGGTGCATGTTCACATGAGCTGAGAAAAATAGCCATCCTGCTGTTGCTGGGTAGTCTACAGATGTCAGTTATATCTGGTTGGTTGATGGTGCTGTTGAATTCAAGTATGGCCTCACTGATTTTTCTGCTTGCTATATCTGTCTATTTCTGATAGAAGATTTCAAGGTCTGTTAGATCTGTCTATATCTGATAGAAAAGTATTGAAGTCGCTAACTATGATAGTATATCCATCTCTTTCTCTGTAGTTTTCTCCAGTGTTGTCTCAGGTAATTTGATACTCTGTTACATGTGGATAAAGGATTACAGTATCTAATTGGGCAATTGACTCCTTTACCTTTATGTAATCCCTGTTTATCCCTGATAACATTCCTTATTCCAAAGTGCACTCTTCATGATATCAGCATAGCTACTGCTGCTCTCTTTAGGTTCAATTCAGTTCAGTCGCTCAGTTGTGTCCGACTCTTTGCGACCCCATGAATCGCAGCACGCCAGGCCTCCCTGTTCATTACCATTTCTCGGAGTTCACTCAGACTCACGTCCATCAAGTCTGTGATGCCATCCAGCCATCTCATCCTCAGTCGTCCCCTTCTCCTGCCCCAATCCCTCCCAGCATCAGAGTTTTTCCCAATGAGTCAACTCTTCGCATGAGGTGACCAAAGTACTGGAGTTTCAGCTTTAGCATCATTCCTTCCAAAGAAACCCCAGGGTTGATTTCTTCAGAATGGACTGGTTGGATCTCCTTGCAATCCAAGGGACTCTCAAGAGTCTTCTCCAACACCACAGTTCAAAAGCATCAATTCTTTGGCACTCAGCCTTCTTCACAGTCCAACTCTCACATACATACATGACCACAGGAAAAGCCATAGCCTTGACTAGATGGACCATAGTCCGCAAAGTAATGTCTCTGCTTTTGAATATACTATCTAGGTTGGTCATAACTTTTCTTCCAAAGAGTAAGTGTCTTCTAATTTTATGTCTGCAGTCACCATCTTTAGGTTAGTTGTTAACAATACATACCTTTCTCCATTCCTTCACTTTTAACAGAGATATATGTCTTCTTATCTGTAGAGATTTTCTTGTAGACCACATGTAGTTGGTTGTTATAATTGATCTACTCTGAAAATCTGTTTTTTTACTGCCATATTTAGATGACTGACATTTAAAGAAACTATCAATGAAGTTGAATTACTCTCAACCATATTTGTTACTGTTTTTTTACTCTTTTCTGTTTGTCATTTGTTGCTGTTTTTCTCCCTTTTGTGTTTTTAAGTGGACATTATATGTGATTCCATGTTCTATCTGTCCCTCCAATTTCGGAATCAGTAGTTTACTTTGTGATTTCACATCTGACAGATTAAATGAGACTTTCTAGTATATTCAGCTTTTTAGCATTGTTATGATGAAGTGATCATATTCAAGTACTTACCTATTGAGTGTGAAACAGAAGTGCACATAAGCTTTTTAAGATTAATATAATCTCATGTGTCTATTTTTATTTTAATTTCCTGTATTTTTTGTGTCATATCCAAGAAATCATTGCCACAGCCAATGACAGGATATACCCTCTTTATATTTCCTTCCAAGTTTTTTTATAGTTTAGGATCTTGTTTTTAGGTCTTTATTCATTTTCAGTTCTTTTTGCATGTCATATATATAAGATGCAAATTAATTATTTTGCTTAGAGATATCCAATTTTCCAAACAATGGTAAATAAGGATACTATTTACATCTGGTTATCAAAGGATTTACAAGATAGATTAACTAAAAGCAATGCATGTGTTAATAACACAATATTGCTAACATTTGACTTTGGAAATATAAATATCTGCATATAAAAACATCCAGTAGATATATTTGCCTTCAGAGAAGGGAGGTGGGTGGCTAGCAGAGACAAAGCATAGATTTATATTTTATAGTATAGTTTTTCTATCATTTTAATGTTTTACCAAACAGTTTTTTAAATGGTAAATTAATTATGAAAATGTTTTCCTTTCTAATGAGTTATATTCTTCTCTTGCTTTTAATTTTTTTCTAGAGTGATTATCTTGCTTCTCATCTCAATTTTTATTGTCGCTGATTCTTCAGAGATTTAAAAAATTTGATAACAAGCGATGAGTCACATTAATTGATATGCACTGAATTAGTAGAAACTCAAATGTTTCGTTACCTGAAGCAATTTCTGTGGATTTTATTAACCTTAGAATGATTTTCGACCAGAATTGTTTTATGAGGTCATTCAGTATCTCTTGCCAATAAAAATGAACATCAGTTCAGCGAATTGTTGTTGACAATAATTCTATTTATTTAGAACAGCAGCTGTAAGTAGAAAATGCATCTAGAATCTGCATTGGGTAATGTTTTTATAGAAACTGGTGAGAATGTATTGCCTAATTCTTAGTTATATTGCTAAACTACAATCATATCAGATAGCTACCATTAAACAGACAGATTTGATTGTTATTTAGAAAATTGGGCAGCTCAGTGATAGTAATTAAATAATTTTGTCAGAGAACAAATTAATCTCATCTGCCTCTCCTTAGCTCTCTTATTAGAAAGCCTTTCTAGCAATGCTTCCAAGGCACGAAATCAAATTAATATTTCAAAATAGGACTTTCTCCTGCAAGGTCCCTGTGCCTTCTTAGGTAATACACTTCAGTGTATGTTCCAAGATATTTAATCCTGTGTAACCTCTACTAAAATGCTCTAGAGCTCAAAATTGATGTCAAATGTTAATAAGAATCTTTTGGCAAGAATAGAATTTTAATGGAATTGCTTGGTCCTTATTTAAAGCAGAAATGTAGTCTCTGAAGTATAGGGCAAAACCTTGGCATGTTAGAGGATATTTTCTCTGATATTCATTTAAAAGGGTGATCAGAACATACAATGAATGCTATACATACAAGCTAGTGGCATTGGATATCTAGGTTTTGACATTAACCTTCTACTTTATGGATCTATTGATTTCTCTCTCTTTGATAATAAAAACAAAAAGGTATATCTGTATCATGTTCATATGTTTGTGTGTATGTATGTGTGTATATATATATATATATATATATATATATATATGCTTAGTCACTCAGTTATGTCTGACTATTTGCAAACTAATGGACTATAGCCTGCCAGGCTGCATCACATTTACTAATTTATTTCTCATTCAGAGCATATTGTGACCCATCTTAGTTAATGTTCTCTGAGAACCTTTTAGGACTCCAGAAAAGGAGTGAGCTTAATTTTAATCCTTTGCTTCTCATTTTCCTCTGTCACATTTCCAGATATAAGTGGTAGCAAAAGTATTTTTTATGTTATAGCAAAAGCAAAAGAAATTGATCTCTGAAAACTCTTTTTTGAGATTTGGCATGAAGAAAAAGGTAGCTGTTCAGCTTCACAGAGGTTATCTGAATATATATATCCTCAAATACTGATTGCATAATTATTTTTTTATGGGAGAAACACATTTTCTATAAATTGGAGAGAAGAAAAACTTAAATGCTACTTTCCTTATTAAAGGATGGGCATATTTTTTTTTTTAATGTCACAAAATACATCATTTGTCTTGTGTCATTTATTTTTAAGGAAATTTTTGTTTCTACTTTAAAACTAACTATTTGTTCTTTTACTAATTTTGACTCTGTAAGTGGGGAATCATGAATTTGTACACAGGAGTCATTAAGCATATAGAAGGTGGAAACTTGATCATATATTTTTACTAAGGAGTTTCGACTAATAAAGAAAGTGAAGTCACTCAGTCGTGTCTGACTACAAACCCATGGACTGTAGCATACCAGGTTTCTCTGTCCATGGGATTTTCCAGGCAAGGGTACTGGAGTGAATTTCCATTTAATAAATTGTACTGCAGAGTGCATCGTCATCAATTCCAACTCCATTATTATAATCCTTTCCATTATTAATAATTATCATTATCTGATTATGTTCCATGCCTAAAAACTATATTATCAAGAGGACTTCCCTGGTGACTCAGTGAG
Source organism: Raphicerus campestris (assembly GCA_006410735.1). Taxonomy (NCBI): domain Eukaryota; kingdom Metazoa; phylum Chordata; class Mammalia; order Artiodactyla; family Bovidae; genus Raphicerus; species Raphicerus campestris. The sequence continues at coordinate 451,924 of SJYW01012725.1, forward strand.
AAAGAATCCACCTGCCAATGCAGGAGACAAGAGTTCAACCCCTGGAGGAGGATCCCCTGGAGGAGGAAATGCTACCCACTCCAGTATTCTTGCCTGGGAAATCCCATGGACAGAGGAGACTGCAGGGGTCACAAAAGAGTTGGACATGACTTAGAGACTAAACAAACATACTATTAAGAAATCACCATCTAAATTAACCCCAAGTAAAATATCTATGGAGTTCAATGGCATAGACATCTGCAGATACCAAAAAAAAACCTTCTTGCAAATAGTACAGTATGTGTTTCAGTCCAGATATCTTGGATTCCAATGTTTGTATCATTCCAGCAAAATATTATCTGTTAGAAGAAAATGTTAACAATAAATATTAGATTTCATCTTTATAATCAGTTTATCCAAACATTAACTTGTAAACAATAAAACTTCATCCTCAGAAATGTTTAGAAGCAAACATAAAGGTATAGCTGGGCTAAAAATTCTAGAAGAAAATGTCTGCTTTGCTACTCTAGCTGAGTAGAGAAAGGAATCAAATGCACTTTGGGGGAATAAAAAGAAGAATAAGGGAGGTAAAACTGATTAAAAGGCTATGAGGCAAATTCAGTGTGGTCAGTCATAGCATTGTCTAAAATAGTTTGTATGCTAAGTATGTTTATATCCATATGTATGTCTCAGTATTCCTCAACTTTATTTTCTTCATATACAGTTATTTACAAACAATACACAATGTGTGAAAGTATAAAAAATCAGAAATTAGTCTTGTTTTGGTGCATCTCTTAAACCAGAATATAACCTAAATAAACAGCGCTTCACAGTATTTTGAAAAAGGCATATTTAACTCTGTGAAGTATAGGATGTACCTAATACTGGGCCATTTACAAATCACCTTTGCATATTTATGTTTATATTTGGACTTTTCTACTCACTTTGATTCTAAATTTTATAATTATGATTTTACAAAAATATCATTGACATGTTTCCTGGAGAGAAAAAGAAATTAGAAAAATAAGGCATTGTTCGGTTGCTCAGTCATGTACAACTCTTTGAGACCCCATGTACTGCAAACACCAGGCTTCCCTGTCCTTCACTGTCTCTTGGAGTTTGCTCAAACTCATGTCCATTGAGTTGATAATACCATCCAACTGTCTCATCCTCTGTCACCCCCTCCTCCTGCCCTCAATCTTTCTGAGCATCAAATTCTTTTCCAGTGAGTTGGCATTTCACATCAGGTGGCCAAACTATTGGGGATTCAGGTTCAGCGTCAATCCTTCCAATGAATATTCAGGGTTGATTTCTTTTAGAATTGACTGATTTGTTTCTCCTTGCTCTCCAAGGGACTGTCCATAGTATTTTCCAGCACCACAGTTTGAAAGCATCAGTTCTTTGGTGTTCATCCTTTTTTATGATCCAACTCTCACTTCTGTACATGAGTACTAGAAAAACCATAGCCTTGACTCTATGGACATTTGTTGACAATTGATGTCTCACTTTTGAATATGCTGTCTAGGTTTGTCATAACTTTTCTTCCAAGGAGCAAGTGTCTTTAAATTTCATGGCTGCAGTCACCATCCACAGTGATTTTGGAGCCCAAGAAAATAAAATCTGTCACTGTTTCCATTGTTTCCCCATCTATTTGCCATGAAGCAATGGAACCAGATACCATGATCTTTGTTTCTTGAGTGCTGAGTTTTAAGTAAGCTTTTTCACTCTTCTATTTCACCTTCATCAAGAGGTTTCTTTAGTTCCTCTTTGCTTTCTGCAGTTAGGGTGGTGACACCTGCATATCTGAGTATATTGCTATAGATATGATCTATTTGCCTTAACAATTTGGTGAAAACACATATTAATTGAAAGTATGTCATTCAAGAAAGATTTTCAAAAAGGCTTTGGTGAAAACCATATGCATATATGAAGTGCTACTGCTGAAAGAGAATTCTGTACTAAAATGTAGGCTGAACTGATTCTAGCCAGTTTAAAAAGGATGAAGAGGAAATAAAACAAATGTTGAATAAAAAGAGAGAAAAAATAAATGTGAATTCTCTGTATAAGTAGATGAGGATCAAATTGTTGCCTAATGAACCTAATGCCTACAATTATTCCCAGATAATAAGAAGGGTTTTAGAGGCACATTAACTCTTTCAAACCACTAACCACCTAATTTGCAATTAGGGAATATTTCACAGAAGATATAACAGAAGCTGTTAAATATTTTTAGATATTTCTTGAAATTTGAACTGTAAAACTTCATGGAAGACTGATAAGCTGGGTTTATAGATGATTGTAACTGTGCAAATTAAACCATGAAACACTTGGAATTTTAGTACTTAATAGGATATATTTTCGTTGTAAGACACGGGGGATTTTTAAGGCTTTATGATATTTCACTCTAGCAAACATTTTACCTTATGATCTATTTAAGTATAACAATTTCTTGTGTTTTTTTTTTTTCTTTTTTGACTTCAACTACATTTCAAAGCATTATTTGCATGTTATGGAGATTAACTCAAGTAAAGTACTTGAGTTGAATAGAGAGTTCTAAAGTAGAATATGAGATCCACTACTAAGACTCACATGTCATCAATGAGAATTCATGAAATGCTAATCATTTAATGAGGACAACTTAAGCAATATTTATAACATAGTCATTCTGTGTGTTCAGTAATGTTATACCATAAGATTCTCTAGAGATAAAGAATAATACAACAAACAAATATAAATTTATTTACTCCTATTTTTCCTTAATTTTGATTGTTCCTTATTATTATTTGATAGCTTGTAATTATTTTATCTACAAGCCATCCATTATTTTAATGGTTTGCAATTATTTAAAAGACTATATTTAAGCTAGAAACAATACAAGATTAATTTTAGTTTGAATTTGAGGCGATGTCTATTATAAACTAAACTTGTTTTCAACAAAACATGTTTTGTAAAATGTCTCCAGTTTTTCTCATTTTAACTACCATAAGAAAAGTATTTTCGAAGCAATAAAATTGCTGCTTTCATGATATTTTTCAGCAGAACAGATTCATTTTTATTTACTCAAATTTCTTCAATATTTATTTTGAAATTTTAAGAAGACTTAGAATTTCTTTAAGCAGATCTCTTACCATTTCATATTTACTAAGCCTTTGAAATATAATTTGAATTTCATTCAATCTTCTATATCTTAAGGAAAAAATATTTGTTAGCTGCTAATGTATTTTTGAATGAAAGAGAAACTCTGTCTGGTGTCTAGTGAAATTAAAACATTGGTTAATTTCTAGCGCCTGTCACCATGCTCTGAATATCCAGTAACTCCTTTGTCAATTGATCCAGAAGGTAAGCATATGTGATTGTAAAAGTGTATAGTGTAGCCCTTAAGAGTAGAAGCTCTTAATTGACAAAACTGAGAATGTGAACTTCTCCTTCTACCCTTCTCAGTACTTATCTTAAAAATTACATTTCTAATTCTCAGTTCTTTCTCAGAAATCCTAACCATTTCTCAGAGGGTTACCCTCAACGTTAAAATTAAATCTTTGCTAATAAAGTCTTACCTGCAATTCTTAGTGGAAATTGAAAGTGAAGAAATAGTCGTTAATTTCATTAAAAATTATTTCACTTCATTTTTCCCACTGGAAATATGTGTTGATTAATGTACCATAGAATTCTGTAACAGAAATAAGATAAATATCTTTTAACAGAAATATTTTTTGAACAATAGATAAATTCAAAATTCAACTGAACATGATGTTGTCATCCTTAGTTTAAATTTGCAAAATTTAAGTGTCAGTTGTCTAATATAAAGCATATTACACTTTTTTTGCATCATTCTTAATTGTCAATTAGATTGATGTACTATTTCTAATGTGAAGAATATTAGTCTGACGACCTTTTCAATAATGTTGAGACAAAAAATTCTGATACTAATTCAAATAAACCCATTTCTATTTTCAAACATATGCTTCTATATACTCTCTTTCTTCATTCTGTGTAGCATAGATACATATATATTGCACATTACCATTTTTCCAACAATTTAAAGTTTTGGTTTCTTTTTTTTTTTTTTTTTTTGAGTATAGAAGTATAGAGCTCTTGCTAAAGTGAAATATAGTATTTAGGGTAAAATTCTAAACATTGAGTTCTTTGACTTCGTGAGATTGATATTTGAGTCATTTAGCTATTTGTACCGTTATTGGCCTTGGAATACAGAATGAAGTAGGGCAAAGGCTAATAGAGTTTTGCCAAGAAAATGCACTGGTCATAGCAAACACCCTCTTCCAACAACACAAGAGAAGACTCTACACATGGACATCACCAGATAGTCAACACCGAAATCAGATTGATTATAATCTTTGAAGCCAAAGATGGAGAAACTCTATATAGTCAGTAAACAGAAGACCAGGAGCTGACTGTGGCTCAGATCACAAACTCCTTATTGCCAAATTCAGATGTAAATTGAAGAAAGTAGGGAAAACCACTAGGCAATTCAGGTATGATCTAAATCAAATCCCTTATAATTATACAGTGGAAGTGAGAAATATATTTAAGGGACTAGATCTGATAAACAGAGTGCCTGATGAACTATGGATGGAGGTTCATGACATTATACAGGATACAGAGATCAAGACCACCCCCAAGGAAAGGAAATGCAAAAGAGCAAAATAGCTGTCTGAGGAGGCCTTACAAATAGCTCTGAAAAGAAGAGAAACAAAAAGCAAAGGAGAAAAGGAAAGATATACTCATTTGAATGCAGAGTCCAAAGAATAGCGAGGAGAGATAAGATAGCCTTCCTCAGTGATCAATGCAAAGAAATAGAGGAAAAAATAGAATGGGAAAGATTAGAAATCTCTTCAAAAAAATTAGAGATACCAAAGGAAAATTTCTTGCAAAGTTGGGCACAATAAAGGACAGAAATGGTATGGACCTAACAGAGGCAGAAGATATTAAGAAGAGGTGGCAAGAATACACAGAAGAACTGTACAAAAAAGATCTTCATGAACCAGATAATCACCATGGTGTGATCACTCACCTGGGGCCAGACATCCTGGAAGGCTAAGTCAAGTGGGCCTTAGGAAGCATCACTATGAACAAAGCTAGTGGAGATGAAGGAATTGCAGTTGAGCTATTTCAAATCCTAAAAGATAATGCTGTGAAAGTGCTACACTCAATATGCCAGCAAATTTGGAAGATGCAGCAGTGGCCACAGGACTGGAAAAGGTCAGTTTTCATTCCAATCCCAAAGAAAGTCAATGCCAAAGAATGCTCAGGTGAAGTGAAGTGAAGTGAAGTCGCTCAGTCATGTCCGACTCTTTGCGACCCCATGAACTGTAGCCTACCAGGCTTCTCAGTCTATGGGATTTTCCAGGCAAGAGTACTGGAGTGGGTTGCCATTTTCTTCTCCAGGGGATCTTCCCGACCCAGGGATTGAACCCCTGTCTCCCGCATTGTAGGCAGACACTTTACCCTCTGAGCCACCAGGGAAGCCTAAGAATGCTCAAACTACTGCACAATTGCTGAGTGCCAAAGAATTGATCCTTTTGAACTGTGGTATTGGAGAAGAGTGCTGAGAGTTCCTTGGACTGCAAAGAGATCAAACCAATCAATCCTAAAGGAATTCAGTCCTAGGTGTTTATTCGAAGGACTGATGTTGAAACTGAAAGTCCAACACTTTGGCCATGTGGTATGTAGTGCTGAATCATTTGCAAAGATTGAGGATGGGAGGAGAAGGGGACAACAGAGGTTGAGATGGTTGGATGGCATCACTGACTTGATGGACATGAGTTTGATGAAGCTCTGGGAGTTGGTGATGGAGAGGGAAGCCTGACGTGCTGCAGTCCATGGGGTCGCATAGAGTCAGACATGACTGACCAACTGAACTCAACTGAGCCCTATTATAAAGTTATAGCCCTTTTCAGCAGATGCAAAGAGAATGGCACTTGAATTGTTCTGTTTCGTTATTACCTTCCTGGCAATAACCTATTAATCCCAACCACAGCCTGCCCACACTATACCATGTCCTTCTCTTCAGAACTAACTCTGATTAATGAACTAGGTACATTTCCAGTGATACAAAAAGAAGGAAGGAAGAGTTCAGGGTATGGATTTTTTTTTTTTTTAACTTTCATGATTCACTAGTTGGTTTTATTTTGGGTATTTCTTAACCTTTGCCAAAGCTACCCAGAATGTGGTACTTTGCTACAGCTGTTCAAGCACACTAATACACATCATCTGTAAGATGGGTGAATCATAGTATCATCTTCACTTAGCTCTTAAGGTTGTCCTGAGTCAAACAGACATAAATTCCTTTGTAGACTATGAGGTACTATACAAATGTAAGTCGTTGTTATTCACAGCATCCCTGAGAAACCTGGAGAAATGGTGCCTCAGTGGTAAAGAACCTGCTTGCCAGTGCAGGAGATACGGGTTCAATCCCTGGTCTGGGATGATCCCACATCTCTGAGCAACTAAGCCCATTGCCACAACTATTGAGCCTGGGCTCTAGGGCCCCAGGAACCACAACTACTGAGCCCTCGTGGTGCACCTACTGAAGCCTGCTCGCCCTACAGCCCATGCTGGGCAGCAAAGGAAGCCACCTTAGTGAGAAGCCCCAGTCCCACACCTGGAGACTAGGCTCTGCTCTCTGCAACCTGGAAAAAACTGCACAGCAACCAAGACCCCAAAGAGCCATAAATAAATAAATAAATAAATCATATATATATATATATATATATATATATATATATATATGCCTCTGATTCATTCTGATGTTTGACAGAACACAACAAAATTCTGTAAAGCAATTATCCTTCAAT
>SJYW01012725.1:471071-504755 GCA_006410735.1 Raphicerus campestris
CCAGATTGAACATCTGGAAGTTCATGGTTCATGTAATGTTGAAACCTAGCTTGGAGAATTTTGAGTATCACTTTGCTAGTGTGTGAGATGAGTGCAATTGTGTGGTAATTTAAACATTCTTTGTCGTTACCTTTCTTTGGGATTGGAATGAACACTGACCTTTTCCAGTCCTGTGGCCACTGCTGAATTATCCAAATTTGCTGGAGTATGGAGTGCAGCTATTTCACAGCATCATCTTTTAGGATTTGAAATAGCTCAGCTGGAATTCCATCACTTCCAGTAACTTTTCATAGTGATTCTTCCTAAAGCCCACTTGACTTCACACTGTAGGATGTCTGGCTCTAGGTGAGTGATCACACCATCATGGTTATCTGGGTCATAAGATCTTTTTTGTATAGTTCTATGGATTGTTGCCACTTAGTGTCTTCTGCTTCTGTTAGGTCCATAACTTTTCTGTCTTTCATTGTGCCCATCTTTGCATGAAATGTTCCCTTGGTATCTCTGATTTTCTTGAAGAGATCTCTAGTCCTTCCCATTCTGTTGTTTACCTCTATTTCTTTGTTTTAATCATTGAGGAAGGCTTTCTCATCTCTCCTTGCTATTCCTTGGACCTCTGCATTCAGATGGATATATATTTCCTTTTCTCCTTTGTCTTTAGCTTCTCTTCTTTTTTCAGCTCATTGTAAGGCCTCTGAGGCAACCATTTTGCCTTTTTGCATTTATTTTTCTTGAGGATGGTTTCCATCAAAGCCTCCTATACAATGTTATGAACTTCCATCCATAGTTTGTAAGGCACTGTCTATGAGATCTAATCCCTTGAATCTATTTGTCACTTCCACTGTATAATCATGTGGGATTTGATTTAGGTCATACCTGAGTGGTCTAGTGGTTTTCCCTACTTTCTTTAACTTAAGTGTGAATTTTATAATAAAGAGTTCATGATCTGAGCCACAGTCAACTCCTAGTCTTGGTTTTGCTGATTGTATAGAGCTTCTCCATCTTTGGCTGCAAAGAATATTTTCATTCTGATTTCAGTGTTGATCAATTTTAAATGTGTCTTGTGGAAAAGGTAATGAACTGTAATGAACAATATTGCATAGGAACCTGGAATGTTAGGTCCATGAATCTAGGCAAACTGGAAATGGTCAAACAAGAGATGGCAAATGTGAACATCAGCACTTTAAGAATTACTGAGCTAAAATGGACCAGAAAGGGAGAATTTAATTCAGATGACCATTATATCTAGTACTGTGGATAAGAATCCCTTAGACAAAATGGAGTAGCCCTCATAGCCAACAAAAGAACCCAAAATGCAGTGCTTTGGTACAGTTTCAAAATCACAGAATGATCTCTGTTCATTTCCAAGGCAAACAATTCAATAATGCGGTAATTATGTCGCTGCTCAAACCACTCTTGCTGAAGAAGCTAAACAGTTCTATGAAGACCTACAAGACTTTCTAGAACTAACACAAAAAAAAAAAAAAAAAAAAAGATGTCTTTTACATCATAGGTGACTGGAATGCAATAGTAGGAAGTCAAGAGATACCTGGAATAACAGGCAAATTTGGCCTTGGAGTACAGAATGAAGCAGGGCAAAGGCTAACAGAATTTTGCCAAGAGAAAGCAGTGATCATAGTAAACACTCTCTTTGAACAATACAAGAGACGACTCTATGCATGAACATCACCAGATGGTGATACTGAGTTGGTTGATTCCATTAGTTGTCAAATAGTCAATATCATCAAATTGATTATATGACCACTTTGGCAAACCCTGTAGAGACAAGAAAGTTTAACAGGTGTTAATAAGATATATGAAGCTCCAGTTTTCACAGAAAGACAAGGAATCTTGAACACAGACCAAAGACAGGACAAGGGCATTTCCTCTCTTGCCCCCTTGAACAGCCCTGCCTGATGCCATGACATGTTCCTTTAAATATAGTGGGAACTGGACATGTGCAGGATGGGTGGAAATTCTAGTCTTCCCCAACAGAATATGAATATAGGCTCTCTGACTTCCAAATTTCTGTGGCTCCCAATCTTGAATGAGTTCTAATATTCATTAAACTGTTCTTAACAAATGTTAAAGTACTTTTTACATTTACATATCAATCCTAGCACTTTTTCTTCTATTAAATGTGCTCATTCATGTCTAATTATTGTGACCCTGTGGATCGTAGCCTGCTAGGTTTCTCTGTCTATGGGATTTCCAGGAAAAAATACTGGAGCAGGTTGCCATTTCCTCCTCCAGTGGATCTTCCGGACCTAGGGATTGAACCCAAGTCTCTGTTATCAAATGCATTGTAGGCAGTTTCTTAATTACAGCACCACTGGGGAAGCCTTCTATTAAATGGTAAGATGATCTGATAATGTTTTGTTCTTATCATTTCTTCTACCCATTTTCACTTATAAGATTGTGTCTCAGTTTTATTTGCCATCATTCTTAATTTTAAGACACTTTGCATTTTCTTTCTGTTCTCTCACCTCATTTTAAAGTATCTATCCTTTAAAAATATCTCTTCTTAGATTTCAGTAAATAGCTCCACCTGAAACTGATTGATGCCAAATCAATTAGACTAATCTTCTGATCTGGGTATGATGCACATTTTAAGTGGTTTGCTGTAGGTGGTGCAGTGGTAAAGAATTTACCTGTAGTGCAGGGAACATGGATTCAGTTCTTGGGTCAGGAAGAGTCCCTCTAGGAGGAAATGGCAATTCACTCCAGTATTCTTGTCTGGAGAATTCCATGGACAGAGGAGCCTGGCATGCTATAGTCCATGGGGTTGCAAAGAGTCAGACAACAACTCAGCCACTGAACACACAACAACAGCACACATAAAAATAACAAATTGACTTGTAGGACAAATTGTTGATCCCATAAAAACTGCTGCTGGGAATTAAACTCCCAAGAGGTCCCCTTGCAGGATTTTACTGTGTGGGATGAGAGTTAATGCACAGTGATGAGGTGATTTCATCAGATGCTATGTGTTGCATAGCATCCATAAGAACCGTTTTTGGTATAGATATGTAGCTCATATCCAAATTAACCACATTCTAATGATATAAAATTTCAAGAAATGAAAGCAAGAATTAAAAAACATTTTCATTCATTTAACAGATCTATGACTGAATGTGATTGTCTCATCATCTATAAATTTCTAGTCAAGAAATAATTTAAAGTTACCTTGTATTATCATCACTGTCTTTTTTGCTTCCCATTGCCAGCATCATAAAGTCTTGATATAAGATTTCATAAGATAGCTTGATATGGTATCTTGATAGGATATCTGATATGACAAGATAAATCATAAGTCCTGATAAAGTCACACAGAAGCAGTTTCCTAAATGATTCCCCTGGAAACCCTTGATATTTTTCAACGTTTGTTAGGTCTTTCAAATTGAGGTTACACATACCGCATGAATGATTTATTCCTATTACTACTTTGAATATTGAAAAATAAGCATTAAAGTCAAAAGATAGGGTTCAAATTTCCATTTGAATATGCCTTTGAGCTTAAATTTCCTTCTTTCTGTAAAATGATGAAATCATTCCCCAAAAATGGCTTTGAAAATTGCCTCAAGGTATGCACATACGCATGATCTATGTATTTTATCTCTATCAGCCTCCAATCAATCTACCTATCCATCCAGNCTTAAATTTCCTTCTTTCTGTAAAATGATGAAATCATTCCCCAAAAATGGCTTTGAAAATTGCCTCAAGGTATGCACATACGCATGATCTATGTATTTTATCTCTATCAGCCTCGAATCAATCTACCTATCCATCCAGCAGATATTTCCTTGCCCTTCTTTAAGATTGTTACATGGTTATTAAATATATATATTTTTTCTTTTTGAGAAAAAAAAAAATATCAGTACTAAGGTTGTTGCTGTTAAGTCATCTCCAACTCTTTGCAACCCCAGTGACTGTAGCCCAGGAGGCTCCTCTGTCCAGAGTGGAGTGGGTTGCCTTTTCCTTCTTCAGGTGTCTTCCCAACTCTGGGGTTGAACCCAGGTTTCCTTGGTCTTCTGCATTGGCAGGTGGGTTCTTTACCCAAGGAGCCACCACCTAAGAAGCCCTTACTAAAATTCTCAAGCAAAACATATTCTTATGCAGCATAAATCAACATTTCTTACCTGTTGGCAACATAACTTTCTGGCCTTATCTACTACTTATTTTTCTCCATCCAAACTGAGATTTTTTAGTGACAGAAATCCATCCATCCTTTTGTTTCTTTTAACATTCTTTTCCTGTTTTTTTTTTTTCCCTGCAAATAATGCTTTTCTCCATCCTTTATGCCATCAATATTCTGTTCATCTTTACTAAAGTTCTTTGTGTAATTGTCATTGTAAACCTCACATCATTTCTTAACCTTTTGCTTTCATTCTTATTTCCAAACCATTTTTCCTTCATCTCTTTACTCGGTTATTTGAGTATGTCTTCCTCATTTGAAAGGCGAGAATAGGAAAGACAAAAGCTGAGTATTTAACAAAAAGCTTTTTTAAGTGTATAATCCGTTAGTATACCATATATATGTATACACATACACATGTGAACACATGTAAATCTTGTGAAAATTACAAGTTTGACTCTTCAGCTCCTAAGACTCCATCTTAAATATTTATGAAGTGTTTAAAAGATTGCTCTTTATTGTTTAATTAATTTAACTTAAATGCCTTTGTGCTGAAAATATACTACTGGTTTAGCATTGCATTATGTTTTAAGGTTTCAATTCTTAGAAGTTTCTAAGTACACAAAGATTTACTTTTCTAATGAAGATTAAGAGAAATTTAAATCCCTTAGGAAAATTTCTATCAAATACACTGTTTCTCTGCAAATGAAAAAGCTTAACTATATCAAAGCTAAAATGCATAGAAAAAGTATTCTTTATCAATGGAATATCACTGCCATCTATGAAAATAACCACAGCATAATGTTAAAAAAATGACAAAAAAATCATATTTGAACCAGAAATTTATTTTGTTGTAATAATATATTTATAAAGATATTTATTAGATGAAACAAAACTATCTTCTTAAAATTTAATTGAAAACAATTCAAGTTCTACTGACTTCTAGGAGAAAATGCAAAATTTAAGACATGAAAGAGTAAAATAGGTTTATGCTGGGCTCAGTCGCTTCACTTGCGTCTGACTCTTTATGACCCCATGAACTGTAGCCCTCCAGGTTTCTCTGTCCATTTTTATGCAATTATAGTCAACACTGTAAAACACCTGTCTACCAAGTTGGTGAAGGTAAGAATAAAAGGTGGGCTTCAAGAATGTTAAGCCAGGTTATATTATCTTAAAATTCAGATACAAAGGTTTTAGAAATATTGACCAGCATGCACAAACTTGCATTTTAGGGTAAATAAGCACAGTTCAGCTCCCCAATTAAGCACCCTAAGTTACTTTGTGTTTTAAAGCTAGACAACCCAAAGATGAACTAAAATAAGCAGTGGATGGGTGGTGACATTGTGGTTAGATGGTACACGTCATAGTCATTGAATATGAGATGGAGAGTAAACAACTGAAATTCTCTTCGGCGACCAGAACAGACGCTTTCTGAAGCTGAACAATAGTGACATAACTGAATTACGTTGAGAAGTAGAGAAGGTATGGTGTTAACTTCTTTCTTCAGAGCACGGAGTTAGCAGTATAAAACGTCTTTTAAAGATGAATCCAGTTCAACATGTGCTGTAATCTCCTTTCTTAATTTAGAGGGATCTAAATTTTAGAAAGGAAATTTTATCCTGAGTAGTGAGGAAAATGGATCTGAAATAAGTCTTCCCAAGTTTACTTTGGCTTCTTTTTTCTTCTGTTCATTTCATATATAAGATAATTTCTTACCTTTAAATATTAAAAGTAATGTGCATTATTTAAAAATTCAAGAAATTTGAAGCTAATTTGAATTATCTGTTAACATGTGCTTATTTGTATTTATGTCTGCAAGTATCACTTAAGGTCACTGGTTTTGTGGAGAGCTTATGGAAGTAGTATAATTACCTTAGAATCAAAGTTCGTACACCATGTCTCACTCACTATGTATAGTTTGACATGAGAAAATTTTAAAGATTATATAAAACGGTTTTTAATGACATAACTAGTTCTAAAAATCTCACTGCATCCCTCATGTTCCAAAATAATATAATCCAATGGTCTTTGAATCTGATTTTTTCCCAGCTTTTTAGTTCTTCTGTTACTCATGTGAATCAAAGGGATATACACAGCATGTCTTTGTGCATCCAGAAGAATGAGAAATCTTAGATTTATGCGTGTAGCTGTTTTAGCAGCCTGTGCTTTTGCAACCAGGATATAAACTTCATTTCAGTGAGAACATTGGAGGAGATATGGTTTCTATGACATCTTTGTGTCTATATCTGCTCTTAGCTTCTAAGCAGAAGTTGAAGTCATCTTTATAGGAAGTAAAGGACAAGTAGACGTGAAAAGGATCTATTGCTTCCTTGTTCAAGATATCTCTTTAAAAATTTTAAGAGTTAACATTCTTTATCCTATAACCATACATTTTCTCCAAGCCCAAGTCTCCTTTGTCATAGAGTGGCTCAGAAAGAATTGAGCATTTCCTAGTAGATCAAAATGTTAACTATAGCACAGTGTTAAATTTTGACTTAATTCTCACAACCTAGTTTTTGTTCAGCCTAAGGAACGAGGTTTGTTTCAAATAAGATGAAACCTATGAAGCACACTAGCATAAATTTATGACTTTTCACTGAAAGGATCAATTCTGTCTCATTGTCTCAATTAAACTGCAAGATTGAGGGAGTCTGGGGGCTTATTTCATGTCTAAAGTAGCTATAAATCAGTTTCTTTCATATTGTGATTAAATTATATTAACCTAGATTTTTCTAAGTCCCATTATGATATGTTATAATGAAGTCTCTGGCTCCCATGGTTCATCATAAACTCAGACATGGGGAATTTCATCCTCCAGATGCCATCTATTGCCTTGAGTTTTGTTTTACACATTTTTGTTAAGTGCTTTTTGTCTTTATCTTACATTCTTTTTGTCAAATAAATGTGTGGTAAGTGTGTTATGAAGGAATTTGGACAGCGTTTGTAGAAATAAAATGTAATTAAATACACTGTTGCAAGAAACAGTTTCTTTAAGAGCTAACTGTAACATATACTAACAACAGTGTGTCAAAGATATTATCAAATGTACTACATATTCACTTAGTGTACTGTGGAGTCTGCATAGAAAGTCTGAGGTTTTTAAAATATGAAACTTAGAATGTTTAAATTGCATTATTAAATGATCACACTTCTGATTGGCTTGTCTTCCAACTCAATGAAAATAATACTTTTATTTAATGCATTTCCTATCAAGTGTATTGATATACATATATAGATATGATTTATTGTCCATAAACAGGGCTATATTGATGGAAACTTCACTGTATTCTAAAATGTAGGACAGATGATACAAGTCACATTGCATGCACTCCATCTTTGGATCCCTTTGGCTATATATCAAGATAGGTTAATTGAAAATTTTATTTTGGAAAAATATAAACACATGGATTACAATTAAGTCTTTAACAACATCAGTTTGAATTGTAATGGTCCATTTATATGCAGATGAACTATAGACAGAGGTTCCTGACATTGTAGAGGAGACAGGGATCAAGACCATCCCCAAGAAAAAGAAATGTAAAAATCAAAATGGCTGTCTGAGGAGGCCTTACAAAAATAGCTGTGAAAAGAAGAGAAGTGAAAAGCAAAGGAGAAAAGGAAAGATATACCCATTTGAATGCAGAGTTTCAAAGAATAGCAGGGAGAGCTAAGAAAGCTTTCCTTAGTGATCAATGCAAAGAAATAGAGGAAAATAATAGAATGGGAAAGACTAGAGATTTCTTCAAGAAAATTAGAGATACCAAGGGAACGTTACATGTAAAGATTGACACAATAAAGGACAGAAATGCTATGGACCCACCAGAATCAGAAGATAGTAAGAAGAGGTGGCAAGAATACACAGAAGAACTGTAAAAAAAAGAACTTCATGACCCAGATAATCACAATTGTGTGATAATTCACCTAGAGCCAGACATCCCAGAATGGGAAGTCAAGTGGGTCTTCGAAAGCATCACTACAAACAAAGCTAGTGGAGGTGATGGAATTCCCATTGAGCTATTTCAAATCCTAAGAGATGATGCTGTAAAAGTGATACACTTAATATGACAGCAAATTTGGAAAACTCAGCAGTGGCCACAGGACTGGAAAAGGTCAGTTGTCATTCCAATCCCAAAGAAAGGCAATGCCAAAGATTGCTCAAACTATCACACAATTGCACTCATCTCACACACTAGCAAAGTAATGCTCAAAATTCTCCAAGCCAGGCTTCAGCAATACGTGAACCATGAACTTCCAGTTGTTCAAGCTGGTTTTAGAAAAGGCAGAGGAATCAGAAATCAAATTGCCAATATCCATTGGATCATCGAAAAAGCAAGAGAATTCCAGTAAAACATCTATTTCTGTTTTATTGACTATGCCAAAGCCTTTGACTGTGTGGATCACAATAAACTGTGGAAAATTCTTCAAGATGGGAATTCCAGACTACTTGACCTACCTCTTGAGAAACTTATATGCAGGTCAGGAAGCAACAGTTAGAACTGGACATGGAACAACAGACTGGTTCCAAATAGAGAAAGGAGTATGTCAAGGCTGTATAATGTCACCCTGCTTATATAACTTATATAAGTTATAAGAGAGTACATCATCAGAAACACTGGGCTGAATGAAGCACAAGCTGGAATCAAGATTGCCAGGAGAAATATAAATAACCTCAGATATGCAGATGACATCACCCTTATGGCCAAAAGTGAAGAAGAATGAAAAAGCCTCTTGATGAAAGTGAAAGAGGAGAGTGAAAATGTTGGCTTAAAGCTCAACATTCAGAAAAGGAAGAACATGGCATCTGGTTCCATCACTTCATGGCAAATAGGTGGGAAGCAGTGGAAACAGCAGCTGACTTTATTTTGGGGGGATCCAAAATCACTGCAGATGGTGATTGCAGCCATGAAATTAAAAGATGCTTACTCCTTGGAAGGAAAGTTATGCCTAACCTAGACAGCATATTAAAAAACAGAGAGATTACTTTGTCAACAAAGGTCTGTCTAGTCAAGGCTATGGTTTTTCCAGTGGTCATGTATGGATGTGAGAGCTGGACTGTGAAGAAAGCTTAGCACCGAACAATTGATGCTTTTGAACTGTGGTGTTGGAGAAGACTCTTGAGAGTCCCTTGGACTGCAAGGAGATCCAACCAGTCCATCCTAAAGGAAATTATTCCTGGGTGTTTATTGGTAGGACTGATGTTGAAGTTGGAACTCCAATACTTTGTCCACCTGATGGGAAGATGTGACATTTGAAAAGACCCTGATGCTGGGGAAGATTGAGGGCAGGAGGAAATGGGGACAACAGAGGATGAGATGGTTGGATGGCATCACCCAGTCAATGAACATGAGTTTGGGTGGACTCCAGGAGTTGGTGATGGACAGGGAGGCCAGGCATGCTGTGGTTCATGGGGCCACAAAGAGTCGGACACGACTGAGTGAAATACCTTTATTTTTATTTTACAGATTTTTCAGTTAATTAAATACAGGGAAAGTTTTGTTCTGTTAGAGGTTCAGTTTTGTCTGACTCTCTGTGATCCCATGGACTGTAGCCCACAAGGCTCCTCTGTCCATGGGATTTTGCAACAAGAATCCTAGAGAAGGTTGCCATGCCCTCGCCCAGGAGATCTTCCCAACCCATCGGTCGAACTCACATCTCTTATGAATCCTCATTAGCAGGTGGTTTCTTTACCACTACTGCCACCTGGGAGAAATCATATTATATGGTGTCAAAAGAACTAGGATTATGAATCTTCTTTCTGCTCAAAATGTTTCAGCTTTCTGCCCATGGGTGGGTTATTTCTCCTTTGTTTTTGAGACAGAGAGAGCCATAGTATATAGATTTTCTAGGGCATGTGAGCTACCACCCCCACCCTTGTCATCTACAAGAGTCAATTGTATTTAAAATCCTGCTTCACATTTTATGAATCCCTTCAGTAACAGATGATCTAGTACCATGCTGATAAGTTTTGTTTTCTTTCATTTGTATAACAAAATTCAATGTATTAGTAATGTTCAGGAGGACAGATTTTGACCCAGCAAAATCATCTCTGTTATGCCTAACAAATGTGTCACACAGTGTTCTATTTGGCAAATGTTCTACATCCTCTGCAATGGGGAAAGTTTCCCATTATCCATATAGGACTCTGAGTGCCCCCCAACCACCTCCCAGGAGAGCGATCTCTGAATTTGGAGTCTACCTGCCTGGGTTAAGTTCTGCCCCTGCTACTTTTTACTGATTGTGTCACCTTCCATAATTTATAAGCATATTGATATCTCTAAAATGAGATTTTTCTATGAAATGGTACTTACGTTGTAGAAGAGTTGTGAAGATTTTCTGTGATGAGTATGCAAAGATTGTAGCAGAATGTCTGGGGCATATTATGTGCTCCTTTATTAACTGGTCAGTTTTTTTCAATTTTATCATGTAAGCTTCCAGTATGTTGTTTTATCACCATATAGCAGATTGTGAGATGGAGAAGACAGTCCAGAATAAGAAAGAATCCTCTATGTCAGTTGCAGAACAAAATTTACCAAGTGCTTCTCCATTTAACGCATCATATCATGGTGTAAAATAGGAATTACTGTAACTCCTATGTTCTATGGACTTTCCTGGAGCATTTTCATCCTCATTTGAGTTACAGTTTATCAGACAAACTAGTGAACAGTCAAGGTGTTCCAATTGATTGACCTAGTTTTTGGTAATTTTGTTTCTCATGTTAATTCATGGCTAGGATTAATGTTAGAAAAAGACTGTCTTGTTATTTAAGATGTATGCATATCATTAGTATATGCAGGCCCAGTGCATATACTAATGCACTGAGCCCAGGGGCTCAACAGTAAAGAATCTGACTGCAGTGCAGGAGGCTTACAGGAGACCCAGGCTTGATATGTGAATTGGGAAGATCTCCTGGAGGAGGAAATGGCAATACACTCCAGGATACTTTCCTGGAGAATTCCATGGACAGAGGAGCCTGGAAAACTATAGTCCATGGAGTCACAAAGAGTTAAACAAAACTGAATGACTAAACAACAATAACAATGTGATTAGTATATGGCAACATTTGCATGAATTGTAATAGAGGACAATTTGTGGGCTTATATCNCTGGAGAATTCCATGGACAGAGGAGCCTGGAAAACTATAGTCCATGGAGTCACAAAGAGTTAAACAAAACTGAATGACTAAACAACAATAACAATGTGATTAGTGTATGGCAACATTTGCATGAATTGTAATAGAGGACAATTTGTGGGCTTATATCATTTGGTAATTAGAATTTTTAATAGTTATAAACGTTTAGAAGTATCTAGTGAGACTGCTTATATTACCTACTTGAGCATAATCCATCAGTACCACAGAGGAAAGGAAATATAGTTAGTTTTCTGCATTCTACAACTGCTGAACTAAAATCTCTTTATTTCTCCTCCAGTTGTATTTTGCAAATTAGCCCTCTATTCTTCTTATTAATTAGGTTTCCCTCATGGCTCAGATGATAAAGAATCTGCCTGCAATGTGGGAGACCTGGATTCAGTCCCTGAGTTGGGAAGATCCCCTGGAGGAGGGCGTGGAAAACCACTCTAGTGTTCTTGCCTGGAGAATTCCCTTGGATAGCGGAGTCTGGCTGGCTACAGTCCGTGGGGTCACGAAGAGTGGGACNAATGTGGGAGACCTGGATTCAGTCCCTGGGTTGGGAAGATCCCCTGGAGGAGGGCGTGGAAAACCACTCTAGTGTTCTTGCCTGGAGAATTCCCTTGGATAGTGGAGTCTGGCTGGCTACAGTCCATGGGGTCACGAAGAGTGGGACATGACTGAGTGACTAAGCACAACACAGCACTTCCTATTAATTAGGGATATCCAAGAATATTATTAGTCATTCAAGAATGTGCTGATCTTTACTGGTAGTATTTCCATTTTCTTTGCTTTTTGGAGTCCTAAGTGCAGTTCAGGAGAAATATCAATAACCTCATATATGCAAATGGCAACACCCTTATGGCAGAAAGTGAAGAGGAGCTAAAAAGCCTCTTGAAAATGAAAGAGGAGAATGAAAAAGTTGGCTTAAAGCTCAACATTCAGCAAATGAAGGTCATGGCATCTAGTCCCATCACTTCATGGTAAATAGATGGGAAACAGTGGAAACAGTGTCAGGCTTTATTTGGGGGGGCTCCAGCATCATGGCAGATGGTGACTGCAGCCATGAAATTAGAAGATGCTTACTCCTTGGAAGAAAAGTTATGACCAACCTAGATAGTATATTCAAAAGCAGAGACATTACTTTGCCGACAGAGGTCCGTCTAGTCAGGGCTATGGTTTTTTCACTAGTCCTGTATGAATGTGAGAGTTGGACTGTGAAGGCTGAGCACTGAAGAACTGATGCTTTTGAACTGTGGTGTTGGAGAAGACTCTTGAGAGTCTCTTGGACTGCAAGGAGATCCAACCAGTCCATTCTGAAGGAGATCAACCCTGGGACTTCTTTGGAAGGAATGATGCTAAAGCTGAAACTCCAGTACTTTGGCCACCTCATGTGAAGAGTTGACTCATTGGAAAAGACTCTGATGCTGGGAGGGCTTGGGGGCAGGAGAAGAAGGGGACGACCGAGGATGAGATGGCTGGATGGCACCACGGACTCAATGGACGTGAGTCTGAGCAAACTCCGAGAGATGGTAATGAACAGGGAGGCCTGGCGTGCTGCGATTCATGGGGTCGCAAAGAGTTGAACATGACTGACCAACTGAACTGAACTGAAGTGCAGTTCTTTAGGATGATCACAGAAGAAGAAATCTTATTTCCATGGAGGACACTTTTTGAAGTTTTGCTTAAATAACACATCTGTTGCAGCCCCAGCATCACTTCAGTTCAGTTCTGTTCAGTCACTCAGTTGTGTCAGCTATTTACAACACCATGGACCACAGCACGCCAGGCCTCCCTGTCCATCACCAACTCCTGGAGCTTCCTCAAACTCATGTCCATTGAATTGGTGATGCCATCCAACCATTCAACCTCTGCTGTCGGCTTCTCCTCCTGCCTTCAGGCTTTCCCAGCATCAGGGTCTTTTCCAGTGAGTCAGTTCTCCACATCAGGTGACCAAAGTACTAGAGTTTCAGTTTCATGATCCGTCCTTCCAGTGAATATTCAGGGACTGATTTCCTTTAGGATGGACTAGTTTGACCTTCTTGCAGTCCACGGGACTCTCAAGAGTCTTTTCCAACAACACAGTCCAAAAGCATACTTCAGTGCTCAGCTTTCTTTATGGTCCAGCTCTCATATTCATAATGACTATTGGAAAAGCCATACCTTTGCCTAGACAGACCTTTGTCAGCAAAGTAATTTCTCACCTCTTTCATATACTGTCTAGGTTTGTTATAGCTTTTCTTCCAAGGAGCAAATGTCTATTAATTTCATGGCTGCAATCACCATCTGCAGTGATTTTGGAGCCCCCCAAAAATAAAGTCTGTCACTGTTTTCATTGTTCCTCCATCTATTTACCATGAAGTGATGTGACTGGGTGCCATGATCTTTGTTTTTTGGATATTGAGTTTTAAACCAGCTTTTTCACTCTTCTCTTTCACTTTCATCAAGAGGCCCTTTAGTTCCTCTTCACTTTATGCCATAAGAGTGGTATCTTCTGTGTATTGAGGTTATTGATGTTCCTCACAGCCATCTTGATTCCAGCTTGTGCTTCCTCCAGCCCAGCGTTTCTCATGATGTACTCATATAAGTTAAATAAGCAGGGTAACAATATACAGCTTTGATGTACTCTTTTCTCTAATTGGAACCAGTCTGTTGTTCCATGTCTAGTTCTAACTGTTGCTTCCTGACCTGCATACACATATCTCACGGGGCAGGTTAGGTGGTCTGGTATTCCCATCTCTTTCAGAATTTTCTACAATTTATTGTGATCCACACAGTCAAAGGCTTTGTTGTAGCTGATAAAGAAAAAGTAGATGTTTTGCTGAAACTCTCTTGCTTTTTCTATGATCCAGCGGATATTGGCAATTTGAGCTCTGATTCCTCTGCCTTTTCAAAACCCAGCTTGAACATCTGGAAATTCTCAATTCATGTGCTCTTCGAGCCTCACTGGGAGAATTTTGAGCATTACTTTGCTAGCATGTGAGATGAGTGCAATTGTGCAGAAGTTTGGACATTTTTTTAGCATTGCCTTTCTTTGGGATTGGAATGAAAACTGACCTTTTCCTGTCCTGTGGCCACTGCTGAGTTTTCCAAATTTGCTGGAGTATTTGCAGCTCTTTACCACAGAGTAACTGTGCTCAAACTCCTCTTAATGTAGGAAAACCAGGTGAGGTGATGGATAACAAGTAGGAAATGTTAGAATTATTGGAATGCTAAGAACAAGATAATAGTAAATGGTGCTAGTAGCTGCTGACAGTCCTAACAATATGATGAAAGGTCAAGATGTGATTTGGGGTTCTTCCATATTACAGAACTTTGATTGAAAACTAGGCCTGACTCCAAGTTTTCATCCTCCAAGGATCTGACTTCTCATCAAGCATGATTAATAGACAGATGCTTTATCGCATCACTTCATGCAGTGTGTTATACATTTAAATAAGTTATTAATTTTTCATTGTTAAACCATGAATATAGCAATTTTCCTCTTCCCATGGCTGGCTGCAGGCTATATTTTTGAGAAAAATGACTGCACTCAAATCCATATAGATTTATACCCTTGGGTATAAAAATCACTTTTCTATTCTAATTCCTACCTACAGTGATTCCTCTACCCTCTAATATCTGCTCATTAATTCAAAATAACACAAGGACACTTTAAAAACTTCCCAAGGTGCTGTGCAGCACTATAAATAGCATATTAACACTAAATATTTCTAAAAGGAACAAAGTACTTTTGTTCCCCTGAAATCTCTATTATAAGGTAATGTGCATTTAGCTACTTAATTTTATGCTATCTAATTTTACAGTGATTTAGGTTCCTGAGGAGTAATTTCATAAGGCTTGGTATAATAAGATGTATAAAATGTTTTAATAATTGTTTTCATCTATTAAAACTCTGATTCAACATTACTCCCACAAACTAAACATTTCTACTTATAAATCTTGGATTTAAGTTATAGATTAAGTGGGCTTCCCAGGTGGCACTAGTGGTAAAGAATCTACCTGCCAATTTAGGAGACTTAAAAGATCCTTTGATCCCTGGGTCAGAAAGATCTCTTGGAAGAGGGCATGGCAATCTACTCCAATATTCTTTCGGGAAGAATCCCCATGGACAGAGGAGCCTAGTGGGCTATAGTTCACGGGGTCACAAAGAGTCAGACACGACAGAGGCGACTGAAAACACATGAATAGATTAACTATTTCAGTTACACAAATAGGAAAAGGTTTGCCCTTAGCTTTTAAATATATGCTAATGAAACCAAGAATAATAAATTGTAGTTATGTTATTTAAGAATAGCATGACTTGAGAGGACTTCACTGTAGTTCAGATGGTAAAGAATCTGCCTGCAGTGCAGGTGATGTGTGTTCAGTCCTAGCTTGAGAAAATCCTCTGGAAAAGTGAATGGTTACCCTCTCTGGTTTCTTGCCTTGAGAGTTCTGTGGACAGAGGAGTCTGGAGGGCTACAGTCCATGTAGTTGCAAAGAGTCAGATACGACTGAACTTCTAACAGTTTCATTTTCAATGACTTGAGAAGTAAGCACATATTATATAATATATGTTTCATCTTGACTTTAATAAGCATGCTCTGATTCTATGACTCTCATCAAATAATGTCACTCTGAGTTTTAAATCCATTTTTATCACCCAGAAGATCTCACCTGCCAATATTTGATTAAAGGATCTAGCTACCCTAAGACAGATTTTCTCAGTTTGATAGATAAATCTGGAGCTTCAAGGTTATTGATTAAAGCTGCATTCAAAAAAAAAAAAAGGTGGTATATAACTTTGGTTACACACTTTAACTTCTATTTTGCTGCCTTGAATCCAAACAGCACAGTGTGTTCCCGTTTCATCACCACCAGCAGATTCTTCTATATTGACTTGAAACTAAACTTCAAATAAGTTCCAGATTGATGAAAAATTTTAAAATCTCATTTAAAAATAAATAAATAATACTTGATTCTCTTTATTATATTTTTATTGGAATAAAATAAACCCAGATCATCTGAAAGGGAACTAGTACCATGAAATCATTTGCTATAATTTAAACTGTTCCAATTAACCAACTATGTCTGCAAGCTCAGATGCTTCACTGGTGTCCAACTTTTCGAGACTCCATAAACTAGAGCCTGGCAGGCTCCTCTGTCCAAGGAATTCTCCAAGCAAGAATACTGGAGCGGGTTTCATGTTAAGTACGGAAATAGTTTTGAACTGTGGAATCTCACAAAGAAAACAACTCTATAAATTTATGCCATATCATTTTATAGAAAAAAATTTCAGGTTGAATCCTTGATTGGGGAACTAAGATCCCACATACCT
Organism: Raphicerus campestris; assembly: GCA_006410735.1. Lineage (NCBI taxonomy): Eukaryota > Metazoa > Chordata > Mammalia > Artiodactyla > Bovidae > Raphicerus > Raphicerus campestris. The sequence goes on from SJYW01012725.1 coordinate 487,650, forward strand.
AATGAAACGGCCAATGATAATAATAAAAAAGTTTCTGCCATTAAAAAAAAAAAAACTACATGCATTATTCTAATTTTTTTTAATAAGAGAATTACTTTATTTTTTAACTTTTTTTTAAAGCTGCGAGTGTCAACAATTTTCTTCTCTGAGACTGAGCTACTGTTAGCACTAGGGAAAATAAATATTTCAGATAACAGTTTAAAAGTTTAAATAGCTATGCACTTTGTATATATATATATGAGAATCTCCTTATGTCCAAAAACAAATTCTTCTGTTAACGCCACTGGACTAGGAGTAAGTTCTAACAGGGCCTTGTCGTGACTCCTACCTTCTTAGAGAAGTAACATATTTCGCCAACAAGGAAGGTTAACAGTCTTCCTCTAAATCTCTCGGACTTAGCTCACATCTTTTATATTTTCTCTAAGTAGACTTATAATCTACTGAATTTAACTTGCACCTTTAAAAGAAATGAGGGAGATAAAGAAATTTCATCCATTGGTCATTCATTTTGTGAACGTGATTCTCAAAGTATTCCACACAGTTTCCTCCAATACTGAATGATTCTTTGATTTAGGAATTCCCTGGTAGCTCAGCTGTTAAAGAATCCACCCATCAATGCAAGCAATGCAGGAAACACAGGCTTGATCCCTGAGTCAGGAAGATCTGCTGGAGAAGGAAATGGCAACTCACTCCAGTATTCTTGCTTGGAGAATTCCAGACAGAGGAGCCTGGAGGGCTACATCCATGGGATCACAAAGAGTTTGACATGGCATCCTACATGCACACACACATTTCAATTTTAAATATAAGCACAGGTAGGATCTTTCTTTGGGAGCTGAACAGCGTGTCCACATTCCTGTGGCCAAACCTTCTTTTCTTAGGAATTTGTGTTCCATGTAAGTGGAATAGGATTAACTCTCTCACCTCATTACCTCCAAAGCAGAAAGGTTGAACATGATCAAATTCTAGCCAACTGTTTTGTCTCAGTTCTGGCTAAATGGGTGTTCTCAGAGTGTGCACATAAGCCTGTGAGTTTTCCAGCTTTTTTACTTACCACTTTTAAAGATAACTCTCTGTTTTCTCTTTTCCCAATATGTTAATTTATTTGGCCACACTGCGTCTTGGTTACAGCACACAGGATCTTTAGCTTTGGCTTGTGAGATCTAGCTCCCCTGACCACGGATTGAACCTGGGCCCCTTGTATTGGAAGCATCGAGTCTTAGCCACTGGAGCACCAAGGAAGTTCCAGAGAACGGACTCTATTTTCAGAAGTTTTCCTCAGTTGATTAGATGTCAGAGGCAGTGATGATTAATCTGTGACTAGAAGCCTTCCCACATTGTGAGAAGCAAGGAAAGAGCCATAGTGATATTATTGGAACCCCTGGATTGAGCAGCTCCAAAAGCCAACCCTCTCCTGAACAGTGAGGTCAAGTAAGCCAAGACATTCTTTCTGTTTATAACTGAAGATGGTCTAATTTAGACAGATTTGTGTGCGTGCCTTATAACTCAGTGTATGGCTGGCACAAACATTTATACCTACAAATAGGACATTACAAATAAAAAATAATTAAGTCAGAAATTGATGAGTATGGTCATATGGTAACAAAGCAGTAGATATATGTGAATATTTTGTTTTCTCTTGTATATTCCCACCATGTCCTAACTGAAGTTCAAACGCTAATGAACCTAGTAAAGTGGCAGGATATTAGATTGTATTATTCCTTGTAATTTTCTATAAAATTCTACAAATTACAAAATAAATTTAAAAATAGTGATGAAGAGTATCAGTACCCATAATAGCAATTTTAGTGAAAATTGATTCAATGGAAACCACATAGGCAAGAGGTTATAAACTGCAAAGAAGACATTTGCAGTGGAAGCTCAAAGTCTTAACTACCAGGGAAGTCCCCCTAAATGTGCTTTTATGATCAAAGTAGAAATGTTTAGTCCAAGAAAATCAAGATAATGTGTGATATTATTTCAGAGTGAATATTTCAAACAAGGATGATGTACAAAAATGTAAAAGAATGTTAAAACTATTAAGTTCTGAAAATATTTAACAAATGAGTACAAGTATTAAGATAATTCTTAATTCAAAATATATTATATAAAGTAATAATGTGAAAAGAAATAACACATGTATGATACATATGCAAGAGAAAATAAACTATGCTCATTCCATGCCAGGTGAAAGAATCCCAACATATATACTTGTACAATACTAAAATAAATTATTTTGGAATTAGAAAGACTGAATTTTATATTTATAAAAGAAAATAAAGAATTATAATATCCAAGAGAAGAATGTAATGATGTAGAACAAGCCAAAGAAAAGCTAAAAACATTAAAACACTGCAATAAATAGTAATTTCAGTGAAATAAATAGAAAGAATAACAATAAACCTAATTGCACGTAAGAATTCAGTGCAAGGTAGAGCTGCCTTTTCAAATCAGTATCAGAAATGTGTAATATTGAATAGATGCAGCTGTAAATACTGAGTAGCCACTAGGAAAAAAGACCATGAGTATTTATCTCTTCTTAAATTTTTCTGGGCCCATAAGATATTTAAAAGTAGAATGAAGTCATTAAAGTTAAGAAAGAAATATTGTGAAGGTTTTTACTGTGACACAAAAGTCACACGTTATCATATATAATAAAATAATGTCAAAAGACAAATGACCAGTTGGTTTAACAAATGAAATTCATATGACAGACAAAAGATTGAATCTGTTAATTTCTAAAGAATTCTTAAAAATCAAAGTTCAGTAAAATTAAAAAAAGATAGCATGAATCAATGAAAGCAAATGCAAAGCACTCTTAAATATATATTTCAAAATGAGCAATCACAGTCCTGGTGAGAAAAATGGAAATCAAAACTACTTTGAGATATCATTCTTTACACTGATTTGAAAAATCATGAAAAGGTTTGATAACATTATTTTTTTCAAGCTTGAAACTTTTTGTTTTGTACTGGGGTATAGCCAATTAACAATTCTATGGTAGTTGCAGGTGAACAGCAAAGGGACTCAGCCATACATGTATATTATCATTCTTCCCTGATACTTTCATGAGTATGTCGAAAGTGAAAATATTAGTCACTCAGTTGTATCTGACTCTTTGGGAGTCCATGGACTGTAGCCCACCAGGTTTCTAGGTCCATGGGATTCTACAGGCAAGAATACTCGAGTGGGTAGCCCCTTCTCCAGGGGATCTTCCCAACCCAACGGTCAATCCCAGGGTCTCCTGTATCACAGGCAGGCAGATTCTTTACCATCTGAGCCACCAGGGAAGCCCATATATATATATAGTAAATTTACAGATGTACAGCATTCACAATTTTTAAAGTTATGCTCCATTTATAGTTATTATAAAGTATTGGCTATATTTCCTGTGTTATGCAATATATCCTTATATATACATAGTTTTGAGAATATGCTTTGGATATTCATTAAGATACAAGACCACTTTTTTAAGCATTAAAATCTTCAGAATACTAGTCACAGATGTTTTCCCTTGATGTCTACAAATGAATGTAAGGGATCAGTTTTCCTAGTTTGAGAGTAGATTTTCCAAAAACATGGTAATAGAGTTGGATTATAAAAGCATAAAGAGTGTGGCCAGAATAAGGGTACACAAGGTCTGGTCTTACCCTTAAAACTATCTCTGGGAACTCTGTTAAACTCTCTGAATCTTTTTTTTTTTTTTCCAGAAATACAAGAGGTTTGCTAGGTTATCTAGGTGCCCACTTCCTAAAAACAGTATCAAATGATGAGCTGACCTTTACAAGTTACTTCTAGAATCAGTGCCTGTGATTTTATGATATTTCTGTGTATTATCAGGGGACAAAATGAATGATTTGTTTATATCTATTCCCTCTTGTTTTAGGATCTGATAATGTGAAGCAGTAATAAAAGAGTGTTTGCTCATAAATTATTCTTAGGGGTTTTTTACACTCTTAGCTTGGAAGCTGCCTCTGCATAATACAGTGTGCATTGTTTGACTACCAAAGCTGGGCAAGTCATGACTTCATATGGCTTCTCTCATTTGTATGTACAGCAACATAGTTAATCAATAATACGTAAGTCAAGAATCATTCTACACATTACAGTATAAAGTAATAGCTTTAGTTTCCTGAGGGATTTCCAAGCATGGAGGCAGAATGCAGTTGAAAAATGAGACAATTAGGGTACAGGTTTCCTTTAGACTTTGATTACCTGAATTTTTCCAGCCTAAACATGCACACATATATGTGTGTGCACACTAAACCCCCATGAAAGTTCTCGTGTTTGGGAAATAAATTAGTCATGAGTGTGACATTATTACAAGCTTGTTAAGAATATGAAAATATTTACTAATATTTACTGAATTGACATCCAGTTCTTTTAGCTATGAAACTGAGTGCACCATGTAAATGATTTCTAAAGATGATTTTTAAGTTCTAACATTTAGGAACCTCTGCAGGCCATCTATAGGGTAGTTCTAGGGTTTTCAGTTTTTCTATACATAAGAATGGAAATGCATATAATCTATTTTTGGGATACCTAGAAATAAACATGTGTGCATTTTTAAATGAAGTATCGGTCACTTCTGATTTCATTGTTGAATCTTGTAGAGTTTTTATTTCATCTTGTTTTGATCTTTTTAAATCAGAAAACTTAGTTTATCATACTCACAGTTCATAATACAGTAGAATTATTGGTCATTCAATAATTTTCTGGTATTTTAATTTCTTTTATCTTTGTTCAACTTCCATGACTCACTACAGAATGACAAACATTTCAGTATGTTTAATAACTTACTTTTATTTAATGCGCTCTTGCAAAATCTGTTTGTTTTTGCTATGTTGATTTTCATACATTCTGTTGATGGTTATTATGCACTGAGAATTGCAAACATGGAAAGTGTATAGCTGAGTGCTCTTTCATCACATGAGCATGTCTGATTCATCTGTACAAGGTAAAAACATAGAACATTCCAGGATCTTAGAAGATGCCCTGTGTCCCTTCTGGTCACGACTCCCTTCCAGAGCAAGACTGTGAAGTCTCCTGTTTGGGGGCTTTATATAAATGGAATCACAGCCTATGTGTGCGTTTGATTTTGACTTCTTATGCGCATCGTTATTCTTAGAGAACTTATCTATGTTGCTTTGTGATCTTACAGTTCAGTCACTCTCATGACTTTGCAGCGCCCTTCCCAAGCATTTTACATGGGGGCACTCACCTCAGTTCAGGTCTCAGGGAATTCTAAGTAAAAATTATAATAACTATATGTCAAGGTTAGCTAGCACACTCCCCAAGTTCTCTGTCACAGTCTAAAAGGAAAATGCCAATGACATTTTGAGAGGTGAAAGATAATTTTTTGTGGATTTGCTTATTTGGGGCCAACTTATTCCCTTTTTGTTTGATTTCTCCTCCCTTGTAAGGATATTAGTTCTAATCAAATCAATATTTTAGGTACAGGAAATTTGTTTTTTAAAAGTTTCTATTTTATTTTTTAACTTGCTGAAATGGCCTAAAATACTCAGTATAGATTTCTACTGTGCAGTAGACACATGAATTAATGAAGTGTGGTATGTGAGATATAGTCTCTGAGTTTTGTTTTTTCCTAATTAAACAAAAATGATTTTTAACTAAAAGTTACTAACTAAAGCAAAAACAACAAAATACAGATGAAGCAAAGTATATCTTTCTTGAAATCAATCTCTTTCTTCCCTTTTTATAAAAATTTAAAACATTGTGTAGACATATTCTGATAAATAACTGCTGTAATCCAAAGAGCATTCAATTTTCTAAAGGTAACCTTGGTAGAATTAATTTAGTGAATGTGACTTGGTTTTAGTTAAGATCATTTATAATGTGAAAATTTATGACAGTGTTGAANGAGTCTTAGCCACTGGAGCACCAAGGAAGTTCCAGAGAACGGACTCTATTTTCAGAAGTTTTCCTCAGTTGATTAGATGTCAGAGGCAGTGATGATTAATCTGTGACTAGAAGCCTTCCCACATTGTGAGAAGCAAGGAAAGAGCCATAGTGATATTATTGGAACCCCTGGATTGAGCAGCTCCAAAAGCCAACCCTCTCCTGAACAGTGAGGTCAAGTAAGCCAAGACATTCTTTCTGTTTATAACTGAAGATGGTCTAATTTAGACAGATTTGTGTGCGTGCCTTATAACTCAGTGTATGGCTGGCACAAACATTTATACCTACAAATAGGACATTACAAATAAAAAATAATTAAGTCAGAAATTGATGAGTATGGTCATATGGTAACAAAGCAGTAGATATATGTGAATATTTTGTTTTCTCTTGTATATTCCCACCATGTCCTAACTGAAGTTCAAACGCTAATGAACCTAGTAAAGTGGCAGGATATTAGATTGTATTATTCCTTGTAATTTTCTATAAAATTCTACAAATTACAAAATAAATTTAAAAATAGTGATGAAGAGTATCAGTACCCATAATAGCAATTTTAGTGAAAATTGATTCAATGGAAACCACATAGGCAAGAGGTTATAAACTGCAAAGAAGACATTTGCAGTGGAAGCTCAAAGTCTTAACTACCAGGGAAGTCCCCCTAAATGTGCTTTTATGATCAAAGTAGAAATGTTTAGTCCAAGAAAATCAAGATAATGTGTGATATTATTTCAGAGTGAATATTTCAAACAAGGATGATGTACAAAAATGTAAAAGAATGTTAAAACTATTAAGTTCTGAAAATATTTAACAAATGAGTACAAGTATTAAGATAATTCTTAATTCAAAATATATTATATAAAGTAATAATGTGAAAAGAAATAACACATGTATGATACATATGCAAGAGAAAATAAACTATGCTCATTCCATGCCAGGTGAAAGAATCCCAACATATATACTTGTACAATACTAAAATAAATTATTTTGGAATTAGAAAGACTGAATTTTATATTTATAAAAGAAAATAAAGAATTATAATATCCAAGAGAAGAATGTAATGATGTAGAACAAGCCAAAGAAAAGCTAAAAACATTAAAACACTGCAATAAATAGTAATTTCAGTGAAATAAATAGAAAGAANTTTTTAAGTTCTAACATTTAAGAACCTCTGCAGGCCATCTATAGGGTAGTTCTAGGGTTTTCAGTTTTTCTATACATAAGAATGGAAATGCATATAATCTATTCTTGGGATACCTAGAAATAAACATGTGTGCATTTTTAAATGAAGTATCGGTCACTTCTGATTTCATTGTTGAATCTTGTAGAGTTTTTATTTCATCTTGTTTTGATCTTTTTAAATCAGAAAACTTAGTTTAGTTTATCATACTCACAGTTCATAATACAGTAGAATTACTGTCTCTTATACACATCTTCTCTTCTTAAATTTTTCTGGGCCCATAAGATATTTAAAAGTAGAATGAAGTCATTAAAGTTAAGAAAGAAATATTGTGAAGGTTTTTACTGTGACACAAAAGTCACACGTTATCATATATAATAAAATAATGTCAAAAGACAAATGACCAGTTGGTTTAACAAATGAAATTCATATGACAGACAAAAGATTGAATCTGTTAATTTCTAAAGAATTCTTAAAAATCAAAGTTCAGTAAAATTTAAAAAAGATAGCATGAATCAATGAAAGCAAATGCAAAGCACTCTTAAATATATATTTCAAAATGAGCAATCACAGTCCTGGTGAGAAAAATGGAAATCAAAACTACTTTGAGATATCATTCTTTACACTGATTTGAAAAATCATGAAAAGGTTTGATAACATTATTTTTTTCAAGCTTGAAACTTTTTGTTTTGTACTGGGGTATAGCCAATTAACAATTCTATGGTAGTTGCAGGTGAACAGCAAAGGGACTCAGCCATACATGTATATTATCATTCTTCCCTGATACTTTCATGAGTATGTCGAAAGTGAAAATATTAGTCACTCAGTTGTATCTGACTCTTTGGGAGTCCATGGACTGTAGCCCACCAGGTTTCTAGGTCCATGGGATTCTACAGGCAAGAATACTCGAGTGGGTAGCCCCTTCTCCAGGGGATCTTCCCAACCCAACGGTCAATCCCAGGGTCTCCTGTATCACAGGCAGGCAGATTCTTTACCATCTGAGCCACCAGGGAAGCCCATATATATATATAGTAAATTTACAGATGTACAGCATTCACAATTTTTAAAGTTATGCTCCATTTATAGTTATTATAAAGTATTGGCTATATTTCCTGTGTTATGCAATATATCCTTATATATACATAGTTTTGAGAATATGCTTTGGATATTCATTAAGATACAAGACCACTTTTTTAAGCATTAAAATCTTCAGAATACTAGTCACAGATGTTTTCCCTTGATGTCTACAAATGAATGTAAGGGATCAGTTTTCCTAGTTTGAGAGTAGATTTTCCAAAAACATGGTAATAGAGTTGGATTATAAAAGCATAAAGAGTGTGGCCAGAATAAGGGTACACAAGGTCTGGTCTTACCCTTAAAACTATCTCTGGGAACTCTGTTAAACTCTCTGAATCTTTTTTTTTTTTTTCCAGAAATACAAGAGGTTTGCTAGGTTATCTAGGTGCCCACTTCCTAAAAACAGTATCAAATGATGAGCTGACCTTTACAAGTTACTTCTAGAATCAGTGCCTGTGATTTTATGATATTTCTGTGTATTATCAGGGGACAAAATGAATGATTTGTTTATATCTATTCCCTCTTGTTTTAGGATCTGATAATGTGAAGCAGTAATAAAAGAGTGTTTGCTCATAAATTATTCTTAGGGGTTTTTTACACTCTTAGCTTGGAAGCTGCCTCTGCATAATACAGTGTGCATTGTTTGACTACCAAAGCTGGGCAAGTCATGACTTCATATGGCTTCTCTCATTTGTATGTACAGCAACATAGTTAATCAATAATACGTAAGTCAAGAATCATTCTACACATTACAGTATAAAGTAATAGCTTTAGTTTCCTGAGGGATTTTCAAGCATGGAGGCAGAGTNATTGTTTGACTACCAAAGCTGGGCAAGTCATGACTTCATATGGCTTCTCTCATTTGTATGTACAGCAACATAGTTAATCAATAATACGTAAGTCAAGAATCATTCTACACGTTACAGTATAAAGTAATAGCTTTAGTTTCCTGAGGGATTTCCAAGCATGGAGGCAGAGTGCAGTTGAAAAATGAGACAATTAGGGTACAGGTTTCCTTTAGACTTTGATTACCTGAATTTTTCCAGCCTAAACATGCACACATATATGTGTGTGCACACTAAACCCCCATGAATGTTCTCGTGTTTGGGAAATAAATTAGTCATGAGTGTGACATTATTACAAGCTTGTTAAGAATATGAAAATATTTTTACTAATATTTACTGAATTGACATCCAGTTCTTTTAGCTATGAAACTGAGTGCACCATGTAAATGATTTCTAAAGATGATTTTTAAGTTCTAACATTTAGGAACCTCTGCAGGCCATCTATAGGGTAGTTCTAGGGTTTTCAGTTTTTCTATACATAAGAATGGAAATGCATATAATCTATTTTTGGGATACCTAGAAATAAACATGTGTGCATTTTTAAATGAAGTATCGGTCACTTCTGATTTCATTGTTGAATCTTGTAGAGTTTTTATTTCATCTTGTTTTGATCTTTTTAAATCAGAAAACTTAGTTTAGTTTATCATACTCACAGTTCATAATACAGTAGAATTATTGGTCATTCAATAATTTTCTGGTATTTTAATTTCTTTTATCTTTGTTCAACTTCCATGACTCACTACAGAATGACAAACATTTCAGTATGTTTAATAACTTACTTTTATTTAATGCGCTCTTGCAAAATCTGTTTGTTTTTGCTATGTTGATTTTCATACATTCTGTTGATGGTTATTATGCACTGAGAATTGCAAACATGGAAAGTGTATAGCTGAGTGCTCTTTCATCACATGAGCATGTCTGATTCATCTGTACAAGGTAAAAACATAGAACATTCCAGGATCTTAGAAGATGCCCTGTGTCCCTTCTGGTCACGACTCCCTTCCAGAGCAAGACTGTGAAGTCTCCTGTTTGGGGGCTTTATATAAATGGAATCACAGCCTATGTGCGCGTTTGATTTTGACTTCTTATGCGCATCGTTATTCTTAGAGAACTTATCTATGTTGCTTTGTGATCTTACAGTTCAGTCACTCTCATGACTTTGCAGCGCCCTTCCCAAGCATTTTACATGGGGGCACTCACCTCAGTTCAGGTCTCAGGGAATTCTAAGTAAAAATTATAATAACTATATGTCAAGGTTAGCTAGCACACTCCCCAAGTTCTCTGTCACAGTCTAAAAGGAAAATGCCAATGACATTTTGAGAGGTGAAAGATAATTTTTTGTGGATTTGCTTATTTGGGGCCAACTTATTCCCTTTTTGTTTGATTTCTCCTCCCTTGTAAGGATATTAGTTCTAATCAAATCAATATTTTAGGTACAGGAAATTTGTTTTTTAAAAGTTTCTATTTTATTTTTTAACTTGCTGAAATGGCCTAAAATACTCAGTATAGATTTCTACTGTGCAGTAGACACATGAATTAATGAAGTGTGGTATGTGAGATATAGTCTCTGAGTTTTGTTTTTTCCTAATTAAACAAAAATGATTTTTAACTAAAAGTTACTAACTAAAGCAAAAACAACAAAATACAGATGAAGCAAAGTATATCTTTCTTGAAATCAATCTCTTTCTTCCCTTTTTATAAAAATTTAAAACATTGTGTAGACATATTCTGATAAATAACTGCTGTAATCCAAAGAGCATTCAATTTTCTAAAGGTAACCTTGGTAGAATTAATTTAGTGAATGTGACTTGGTTTTAGTTAAGATCATTTATAATGTGAAAATTTATGACAGTGTTGAAGATTAAGTATACTAATACAATTATCCTTTAAATAAAATATGAATAATATATGGCTTAAATAATTGTATTCAACACTGATATAAAACATTTCTCCCTGAGTCATATCCTTATACATTCAAATATAGGGATAAAATTTACAAGTTTATTTTATACGTGTCTTAGTTTCCTGACCGTTTACAGCTTTTTGTAAACATAATTTTTTTCTTCTGCCATGAAAATGAATGAATTTATCTCTTTAATTTTTTTTTTTTTTTTTTTTTTTTTTTGCTGCATAAATGCCTAACTTTGCTTAACTGTGTAAATAAGCACAGAGGAACTTTAAGTAAACTGATAGAATTTCAACCTTTGCTCTTGATTCTTCTTTTTTTTTTGATCAGGGAATTTTCTCACACATTGAAGATGTTAGACATGGTATCAAAATGCTCATTTCTTTCTTGTAAGCAGCAGTAAGTCATCTTTTATAGAATCTGATGTCACTTTCTCTGCTTTTTAGATCATCTNTTTTTTTTTGATCAGTGAATTTTCTCACACATTGAAGATGTTAGACATGGTATCAAAATGCTCATTTCTTTCTTGTAAGCAGCAGTAAGTCATCTTTTATAGAATCTGATGTCACTTTCTCTGCTTTTTAGATCATCTTCTGTAAGGACTTTTTTTTTCTCTACATGTCAGAAGCTGAAAAGAAGATTCAGAGAAATATGTAGATGTTATAAGCACAGGAAATGCTGCTCCGCTGTATTCTACATTTTTCCTACATGGTTTTCACAGGAGAGACTTTCTCATATCTTTTGTTACTTCCAAGCCAAATGATTAGTGGAAATATTAAGCATTTTATTTTGCAACATTTTCCCAACAATCCAGTTTCTTTTAAATCCAAGACTTTTGTCACTTAAAATCAAAACATTTTCTTTTTTCCACTGCTGAGATGTGTTCAAGTAATTTAAAAATATCTGTTGAATTTCTGCAGACATGCTTCCTTTTCAAANAGAAGAAACAACACTATAGATTTGTTTTGTCTTTAGATTCCCATTTCCATCTAAAATCCCCAGGGCCTTGTCAAGTAGCTGTCATTTGTACTTATCTGATGGCTCAGCTGGTAAAGAATGCACCTGAAGGGCAGGAGACCTGGGTTTGACCGCTGGGTTCCAAGATCCCCTGGAGAAGAGAAAGGCTACCCACTCCAGTACTCTGGCCTGGAGAATTCCATGGACTATACCCATGATGTAGTCACAAAGAGTCAGACATGACTGAGTGACAATCACTTGCACTTTCTTTTCAGTTTTGCTATAGATTTTGAGTTGGAGATGATACACAGTAGAATAGGATAGCAAAAAGCTAATTTGCTTCTATTGTAATGCCCAACTCATTTGTTATCTTTGTTGCAGTGCTGTAATAAATGACTTAGAGGATGATAATTCTTCATCTTTATCAGAATTACCTTTACTCCTACATCTAGAATCCTATTCTTCTATTTGACACCTCTGCTTAAAAACAGCCACCGTGCATAGTCGCATACATTGTAAACTACAAATTCTAATGAAGCATGAAGCAAAGAGAAAAACAAAAATTGAATGAGAAAATCGTTAAAATACAGAATTATCACAATGCAGTTCACTTCTAACTTACAATATCTGTGTTTTTGAATATTTACCGAAACATCAACACAGCACGTAGGCAGCCAATGAAGTTTTAGGAACTTTTATTTTCAGGTAGTTTTTACTGAGTCCAAGCTTTTACTACATAAAAAATTCCTTTCACACATGAACATTTTCCCTGAAATTTTCTGCTGTAGATTAGAGCCTGCTCATGCCCATGAGTAGGTCCTTGATGTGTAAAAGGGAGTTGAGAACAGTACTAGAGTGGAGCTGACCTCACCAGCTATTTCTCTCCCTGTGTCAGCTGTTTTCCCTGTGATGGGACCTGGCTGGTGATCCAAGTTTTGGTCACTCAGTTGTGTCTGACTCTGAGACTCCATGGACTGTAGCCCTGCTAGGTTCCTGGCCATGGAATTCTCCAGGCAAGAATATTCGAAAGGATAGCCATTTCCTTGTCCAGAGATCTTCCTGATCCAGAGATCAAACCCTGGTCTCCCAGGGAAGCCCCTGGGGCATAGCTGAGGGCTAAGTAATTTGACTACACAATGACATATTGTCCTTAAAAGGTAGGAAAGACCTGCCTCCCTCACCAGAGCACAAAAAGCATTTTTAGTCATCACATCTAACACCTGTGTTGCTAGTCTTTTTAAGCTTTCCAGCTGAAATTATTTGTTAAGTTTTGTACATCCCTGATACATATCATTTAGAGATCTGGACATTGGAAACATGTTTATACATCGTATTACATACCTATNAAGCATTTTTAGTCATCACATCTAACACCTGTGTTGCTAGTCTTTTTAAGCTTTCCAGCTGAAATTATTTGTTAAGTTTTGTACATCCCTGATACATATCATTTAGAGATCTGGACATTGGAAACATGTTTATACATCGTATTACATACCTATTTAGTAGGTCAAAATGTCATCCATTAAATAGAAAGTCTTATCTTTGCTGAAATAAAATATACTGTGCTTTGCCTTCTGTACTATTATTCTAACAAAAGAGTTAAAACTGACTCTTCATGCTAGATCTTTGTTGGCCACTTTTGTTACTATAATCATTCAAAATGGCCTGCCTCAGAGAATCCTGCCCCTTTGCCCTCTTTGCCTGACTGTTAAGTTAAAGTCGCTTTATTCAGAACCCTGCCCATCTGNATTTAGTAGGTCAAAATGTCATCCATTAAATAGAAAGTCTTATCTTTGCTGAAATAAAATATACTGTGCTTTGCCTTCTGAACTATTATTCTAACAAAAGAGTTAAAACTGACTCTTCATGCTAGATCTTTGTTGGCCACTTTTGTTATTATAATCATTCAAAATGGCCTGCCTCAGAGAAGCCTGCCCCTTTGCTCTCTTTGCCTGACTGTTAAGTTAAAGTCGCTTTATTCAGAACCCTGCCCATCTGTAGATGGCAGGAAGAAAATAAACACATCCTCCTGCCTGAGGCTTGCCTTTCTTGGAGATACTTGCAAGGCTGAATGGTCTTTTTACTTTGTTTTCTCACCTCCCTCAATCTCCAATACATAAAAGAATCTGGCAGCCAGACCACCAAAAATGATTATTTTGAGACATTAGCTGCCATCTTCTTGGTCACCCAGTTCTCTGAATAAAGTCATATTTCTTGTCTCAACACCTCATCCCTCAGGTTCATTGGCTTCTCATGTGGCAAGCAGAGTGAGCTTGAACTCAGGAACATTAATATAAATTTTTGTAATACTTTTTTCACATCATAGATTACAAATAAGAATTAGTCACATTTGCTTTCTAATTTCAACTCTGACCTTTAGCTCTGTGTTGTATTTTGAAGAAGGTGTCCAATTATTGTGGAAAGTGTTAAGCATCACATAACAAATCAATGCTCTATAACTAGGCAAATAACTAACCTAAGAATTCCTCCTTATTTTCAACATATACAGGAAGTAATTAAAGCAAAGAAAAGCATGCTTAATCTTACAAAATAATCTGGATTCTTGAACTGGCCAATGAAGTTTTAAAAACTTATTATCATGCAGTTGTTACTGAGTCTAAGTTCTTACTTCATGCTTCCTGACAGGCCAATAAGTGAAAAGAATGAGGTGCTGGAGCAAAGAATACTGAGTGTATCTGGAAAGCCAGCAGACCCAAATGATGGTAAACTAGTGTCCCAAGGAACCGTCTCACCTGTCTTACCTGAATAAGATTTCAGGCTTCTCTCATACCAAAAGGGATGAGGCTGTGACTGGTTGTTACAAATATCTTGAGGCTAGAATCGAAGTAGGTCTGGTCACACTGTTCCTATACACCAGCAATGCAATTGTTATTTTCTGTTCTACAACTTTTTTATCTCTATATGCATACAGAAGTGTTACACCTTTAGAAGTCAAGCCTAGGAGGTAGAGCATTGAGAATGGATTATTACACATATTTCAAGGTGCTTGCCTCTTGGAAGGAAAGCTGTGACAAACCTAGACAGTGTATTAAAAACCAAAGACATCACTTTGCCGACAAAGGGCTGTATAGTCAAAGCTATAGTTTTGCCAATAATCACATAGAGATGTGAGAGTTAGATCATAAAAAAGATTGAGTGCCAAAGAAATAATGCTTTTGAACTGTGGTGCTGGAGAAGACTCTGGCAAGTCCCTTGGACAGCAAGAGATCCAAGAAGACTCTGGCCAGTTTCTTGGACAACAAAGAGATCAAACCAGTCAATCCTAAAGGAAATCAATGCTGAATATTCTTTGGAAGGATTGATACTGAAGTTGAAGCTTTGTTCACCTGATGTAAAGAGCCAGGTCATTGGAAAAGACCCTACTATTGGGAAAGATTGTGGGCAGGAGGAGATTTGGGCGTCAGAGAATGAGATGATTGGATGGCATCACAGACTCAATGGACATGAACTTGGGCAAACTGTGGGAAATAGTGAAGGACGGGGAAGCTTGGTGTACTCCTTGGGGTCATGACTAAGCACAGACAACGGAACACAAGGGTAATAGCTAAATGGATTCAATATGGAGTCACGTCTGTTCTCCTCTGTTAAATAATGAAGTATCAACTGCAGAATAACTCACTGAGCTTGCAGATCGGGTGGCCATGACAGGAGGTGCTGGCCACTGATGTGAGATGACCTCATGACACGATCTCAGCTATTATGCATACCCTTTCTTCTTACTCCAGCTTCTCACTGGCTGAATGCATACTAGGTGACAGGGCAAAGTTACAGCAGAAATCCCAAGTCGTGATCTGGCCAGGCATGTGCATGGGGAGAGGTGCAAACGAGAAGATGCCTGGAAACTTAGTTATCATGCAGTCACCTTTTTAACTATGAAATTTTGAATTTACTAGTATTAACAGAAATACAATAGACAGAAATACTTCAAATTAAAAAATAAATCATATATTTCAATGGGAAAAAAGTGGCTCCACTTACTGTTGAAAATTGTAGCATATATTCTTATCTCCCAGGATCTGGTTAGGAAAAGTGGAATTGAAAAGTTAAAATTAGTAGTTATTGTTTGAATTTTCATACCTAAATGATGTATTTACTTATGACTAACTTTTTATAAGAAGAACTGTTGTTAGTTGTGACTCATATGCTGGTTTTAGCCACAAATATAAAAACTTATAGAGTAGTTAATAAAAATATATCACTTGGAATGTGCATAAAGAAAAAGCTGGAAAAGCATTTGCCATGTGACGTAATTTAGGGAAAAACTAAAGTGGTGTTTTGTCCATGTAATTCAGAAAAATAAAAGATTGAAGGGCTAAACAAAAGAAATCAAGCCCAAATTGGATTTTAACCAAGATTAAATAAGTCAGGTGTAAAAGAAAGATCTATTTCTATCAATTTATGAGTGTGAAATAAATTTTTATGATGTAGACATAAAATTAAGATAAAAATAGCCTTTAAAATGAATAATATGACAAATATCTTAATGTTTTTTAGTTTCTTTAAAAAGAAACAATTATTTAGAGTAGCATATTGCATTGAATATAAGACTACAATCTCAATAAGTAATGGCAGGTTAACTTAAAAGGACTAAACTGCTTTCATTAAGTAATGTTGGTCAAATATTTTTTTTTTTTGAACTACAGTCTTTCAGAATTCTAGCTTACATCTCTGATCAAAATCCCTGTTTTAATGTGGTAGATATTTGAACTGGAAATTATCTTGTCTACATTTTATTATATATGTTTATAATACAGATATGTGTTTTCCATTATAAACTTAATCATTAAAAAGTTACATAGATTCAGGAGAGCAGCACAGGGACTCAGTCATACATATACATGTATCAGTTCTTTCCCCAAGCCCCCTCCTGCCACATAACACTGAGCAGAACCCCATGTACTATTCAGTGTTAATCAACTGTTCCCCAATACAATACAGTTTAAAAAATCATAATGATAATATTATGGATATTTAAGACACCACACAATACAGAAATTTTTGAACAAATGTTCACTTTGTAATATCAAAGGCATGAAAACACTTAGAGAAAAATAAAACATAATTTATGCAGATTTTTATTAAACATTTTGGTGCTTGGGAAAAAATAGAAACTTCCTTCTTTTAATGGCTGAATATCATTCCATTGCAGCATATATACTGGTATATATACTGGTGTGTGTGTGTGTGTGTGTATATATATATAT
>SJYW01012725.1:504855-524954 GCA_006410735.1 Raphicerus campestris
CTCCAAGCCGCCTGCCTCTCCCTGTTTCCGTTTGTCTCCACACACAGCTTGAGCCTCTGTCTTTGAAGGAACCCATTTCCTGTTAACCATGTGAGCCATAAACTGGTTTCCCATCCAGGACTGCCTGTGTGTCCTTAGACCAGATGTTCATAGATCTGGGGCGGGGGAGGGGGGGGGGACATTCGCTGCCACCGCGGGACATGCTAAAATGTATAGTCGTGTGACGGTGGCGGTTCAGTCACTGAGTTGTGTCAGACTCTTTGCAACCTCATGGACTGTAGCCCGCCGGGCTTCTCTGCCCATGGGATTTCCTAGGCGAGAATACTGGAGTGGGTTGGCACTTCTTTCTCTAGTAGTTGTGTACTATTGGTTATTTAAATACCAAAAGCTGCTACTTGACCATTGTGGGTATAGATTTTTGCAAAATGTTACATAAGGCTTAATAGAGTTTGAAGAAAAAGTATAGGCTTGCCCTCATTTACCTATCCCTTCTCTATTAGAAATATGGGAAATACTTAAGATGTAGTGTTTCCGGCCTGTGGGTCCATGCAGCACTGTGGCAGGCGCTTTGTGTTTACTCAGCACCTTCTGGGGTCCCCCTCCCTGTCTGACAAGGAGAGAAACCAGAGCCCAGAGGATGAAGGAACTCATCTAGGGTCACACAGCTAGCAAAATCAAACCACAGGCCCAGAATTCAATTCCTGGTAATCCAGGACATGTTCCCAATAAGCACATTGCATTGGTTCTTAGACACTTCTCATTTATATGCAGGGCAGTCTCAGGTAATTAATGATACAAAAGTTACCCTCCACACATTTATAGAACAGTCAACAGCTGTACAGCGTACAGGAGAGGGTTGAGGATTTACAGAGCAGGACCAGGGCCAGCTCATCCCCACTGGCCCTCACTTGCCTGACCCAATCCAGCCCCACACCTACTGAAGTTGTGAAACCAAAGTGCTACCTGGATTGAAAATAGAAATATGGGATAAAAACACTTCAAAGTGCCCATTTTTATCTATAAGCATTAATAACCTATTTGCAGGACAATAGGACAAATAGGACAATGTATTTTTCCTATTTGTAGGACAGGCGATGAATAGCAGGAGGTAAGTGTGACCTTGAACCAGTCACATGGGTTCCCATTATGTAAGTCAGCAGTGCAGGTCCAGAGAGTAGCTTTTATAGGTAAGTGTTTGCATTCTGGGCCTTCAAGGCTTAGAAGACTGATGGTATTTTGAGAACCAAATAGTGTGGGGTTGTTTTTTTTTTTTTTTATTTTTTTACACTTAATATCTCTAGCATTTTGTTGTTAAATATTGGTCTAGTTTATACGCCTATTTTTATCTTAGCTACTTTTGATCTCACATTTCTACTCTTGCAAGTCAGTAAGCTCTAGACAAAAGCCTTAGGGACTGATAAAGCAACTTACTATTCTTTCTTATTTAGCATTTATTTAAGCTTATGATCAAAGCATCTATATTTGCAATTTCCAAAGCAATTAATCTCAAATAACTTCAGAGTTTTCTTTTTTGTATTTTAGAATTCCCCAAAGATTATTATTCTCCAAAATCATAAAAATTAGACTGTGACAGAGTCAAGTTCGCCAAAATATATTTATAAAGTGCATATTTATTTCAGCATTTTTGCCATGAAGGACAAAGTAGCTTGACAGCTCATAAAATGCTTAAGTCATAACAAAAGGATATGTTAGTTTTTAAAAACTGTTTTATTTAGATTTTCAATGTTAAGATTTTCTCATCCTTTCATTTATTGTTTGTTCTCTAGAGTTTTGTATCCTTTTCAACAAAGTCGTCATTTGTATTTTTCTATTAAATTTTGACTTGGAAAATCTGAGTTGCTCTTATATTTTACAAAACCTTTTTCACAGTCTTATACTAACTCCTCTTCATCAGTATGTTTGGTCTTTGAGAGATGTAGAATTTTTTCTTTGGCTTCTGAATTAATCGGGAAACAAGTCTTTGCATTCTAATACAATCAATGGATCACTGAGGAGAACGAGAAGAACCAGAGAATGCAGAGAATGAAGAATTATTTATGAGCTTTAATTCAAAAGCACATAGATACACAGCTTCAAATATGGCACTTATCAGTAATGCTTTCATGTCAGTGCAGTAGAAATCGCTGAATAAAATCCTTTTGCCAATGTCAGTTCTCAGCTGCCAGCAGGAAAACGCTGAGCATCTCACATTCAAGCTTCAGTCATTTTCATGGGTAGTCAGCTTCCTGTCAGAAGATGCAGCTGAGAAGCAGACGATGAAGACAAACTCTCCACAATGGGAAACGATCCTCAAAGAGGTGCGCTGAACCCAATGATGAATAACTTTTAACTCTGCAGTTTTTGAAGTAGTGATAAACAGCAAAATACAGGATTGAAAAATAGAAACACTTATTTCTCCAATTCGTTTCNAATGGGAAACGATCCTCAAAGAGGTGCGCTGAACCCAATGATGAATAACTTTTAACTCTGCAGTTTTTGAAGTAGTGATAAACAGCAAAATACAGGATTGAAAAGTAGAAACACTTATTTCTCCAATTCGTTTCTTTTTCCCTTTAAAATAATTCCCATTTTGAATATTTTCTTTCACTGACTGAACAATTTAAAATATAAACTGTTTCATAGATTAGTAGAAAGACTCTAAACAACCACTTAAAAGCTGGGTTTTCATTTCAAGATTGTTAGAAGGTCTGCGAATGATTTTACTTATTGTGAGGAATGCACAGCCCCTTATATGAGAAATGGGCCTCCCTAGTGGCTCAGCTGGTAAAGAATCTGCCTTCAGCGTGGGAGACCTGGATTCAGTCCCTGGGTTGGAAAAATCCCCTAGAGAAGGAAACAGCAGGCCACCTCAGTATTCTTGTTTGGAGAATTCCATGAACAGAGGACCCCACCAGGCTATAGTCCATGAGATTGCAAAGATTCAGACACAACTGAGTGACTAACATGTTCATTTTCATATGAGAAATTATGTTGTACTAGATAGGTTTCTTTTTTTTTAATTTTTTAAAATTTATTTTTTCAATTAAATTTATTTATTTTTAATAGAAGCATACTTGTTTTACAGTATTGTGTTCATTTCTGACAAACACCTACATGAATCAGTCATGGGAATACCTATGTCCTCTGCCTCTTGAACCTGCCTCCCACCTCTCTCTCCATCCTTCCCCTCTAGGTTGGTACAGAGCCCCGGTTTCTAGTTTGAGTTCCATGAGTTTTGAATGCCTGTTTGATGGAGTTCTCTGATGAACTATGGTGTCAGTAGGGAGTTACAGAGTAGGAGGTGGTGATTTAGTCCTTAAGTTGTGTCTGACTCTTTGTGACCCTATGAACTGTAGCCTACCAGTCTCCTCTGTCCATGGAATATCCCAGGCAAGAATCTTAGAGTGGACTGCCATTTCCTCCTTCATGGAATCTTCCCAACTAAGGGATCAAACCTGTGTCTCCTGCATTGCAGGAGAATCTCCTCCTCCAGATTCTTCACTGCTGAGCAACCAGGGAAGCCCATGTAGAAGGTTGGGTAGCATGACTGTAGGTTTTCAACTTTTTTTTTGTATTTGCTTTTATATGTTTTACATGTTGGACTGCTGTATGAACTTAATTCGAGGCAGGCATTGGTAATTTACTTCTCTTTACACAAAGATTTGTGGATAAATTTTCTCTAACAATTCAGGAAAATAAGGATAATAATTCTAAATTTATTTCCAAAAGAGAAAAACCTTAATGAAAATAGAGGGTACGGTTCAAGAGAAAAGGGTATTACTGAGTAAGGACTTTTTTATAGGTATATAATGAATCACACTGATGTTTCTCAGTGGATTCAGAAGCCCAGCGTATTGCTGAACCTCAGCCTTTGTTCACCAGTGCCAAATAGAAACATGGAGACGAAGTTTGGGGTGAAGTAGCTCAACATTCAGAAAACTAAGATCACGGCATCTGGTCCTATCACTTCATGGCAAATAGATGGAGGAAGAGTGGAAACAGTGGCTGACTTTATTTTGGGGGGCTCTAGAATAACTGCAGATGGTGATTGCAGCCATGAAATTAAAAGACGCTTACTCCTTGGAAGGAACGTTATGACCAGCCTCAGTTCAGTTCAGTTTCTCAGTTGTGTCTGACTCTTTGCAACCCTATGAATTGCAGCACGCCAGGCTTCCCTGTACATCAACAACTCCCGGAGTTTACCCAAACTCATGTCCATCGAGTCAGTGATGACATCCAGCCACCTCATCCTGTGTCGTCCCCTTCTTCTCCCGTCCCCAGTTCCTCCCAGCATCAAGAACTTTTCCAATTAATGAATTGTTTGCATGAGGTGGCCAAAGTATTGGACTTTCAGCTTTAGCATCAGTCCTTCCAATGAACACCCAGGACTGATCTCCTTTAGGATGGACTGGTTGGATCTCCTTGCAGTCCAAGGGACTCTCAAGAGTCTTCTCCAACACCACAGTTCAAAAGCATCAATTCTTTGGTGCTCAGCTTTCTTCAAAGTCCAACTCTCACATCCATACATGACCACTGGAAAAATCATAGCCTTGACTAGATGGACCTTTGTTGGCAAAGTAATGTCTCTGCTTTTGAATATACTATCTAGGTTGGTCATAACTTACCTTCCAAGAAGAAAGCGTCTTTTAATTTCATGGCTGCAGTCACCATCAGCAGTGATTTTGGAGACCCCCAAAATAAAGTCTGGCACTGTTTCCACTGCTTCCTTATATATTTCCCATGAAGTGATGGGACTAGATTCCATGATCTTAGTTTTCTGAATGTTGAGCTTTAAGCCAACTTTTTCACTCTCCTCTTTTACTTTCATCAAGAGGCTTTTTAGTTCCTTTTCACTTTCTGCCATAAGGGTGGTGTCATCTGCATATATGAGGTTATTGATATTTCTCCCAGCAATATTGATTGCAGCTTGTGCTTTATCCAGCCTGGCATTTCCCATGGTGTACTCTGTATATAAGGTAAATAAGCAGGGTGACAATATACAGCCTTGACGTACTCCTTTTCCTATTTGGAACCAGTCTGTTGTTCCCTGTCCAGTTTTAATTGCTGCTTCCTGACCAGGTAGTAGGTTTCTCAAGAGGCAGGTCAGGTGGTCTGGTATTCCCATCTCTTTCAGAATTTTCCACAGTTTATTGTCAGCCACACAGTCAAAGGTTTTGGCATAGTCAATAAAGCAGAAATAGATTTTTTTTTTCTGGAATGTGCTTGCTTTTTTCATGATCCAGCAGCATATTAAAAACCAGAGACATTACTTTGCCAACAAAGATCCATCTAGTCAAAGCAATGGTTTTTCCAGTAGTCATGCATGGATGGGAAAGTTGGACTATAGAGAAAGCTGAGTGCCAAAGAATTGATGCTTTTGAACTACGGTGTTGGAGAAGACTCTTGAGAGTCCCTTGCATACAAGGAGATCCAACCAGTCCATCCTAAAAGAGATCAATTCTGGATGTTCATTGGAAGGACTGGTGTTTAAGCTAAAACTCCCATACTTTGGTCACCTGATGCAAAGAGCTGACTCTTTTGAAAAGACTCTGATTCTGGGAAAAATTGAAGCAAGAAGAAAATGGGACGACAGAGGATGAGATAGTTGGATAGCATCACTGACTCAATGGACATGGGTTTGGGTAACCTCCAGCAGTTGGTGCTGAACAGGGAAGCCTGGCGTGCTGCAGTTCATGGGGTCGCAAAGAGTCAGACACGACTGAGTGACTGAACTGAACTGAACTGACCTGAGAAAAGAATAGCCTTAATTCCTTTGCCAGACAGAGTGGGCTAACGTCCTGAAGACCATGTGACCCACCCTGGAGAGAGCAGTGAGGAGTTTTATGTAGTTTAAGAGCAGGGTGTGATCAGCTCATTGGTTCTTGGATTGGTTGGAGTCAAGATGAAGTTGCAACCATCATCAACCTTCTGGTTTCAACCAGTGTAGGGTCTGTGTACTTGTGGTCAGCAGTTTTTATCTTTCTGTAAAAACCACTTAGGAATATGTGTCAGGCTTCTTTTAATCTATATCTTTCAGGAAACTGGGAGTTCAGTGATTCTGTTATATGGCAGAATTATAGTCTAAATTGTTACCAGTTCCTTAGCCCAACAGCTATTCTTTGTTTCTACATCTTCACTGTTCCCAATCATGAACTCTTGAGTCAGCATTTTACTTCCAAAGACAAGGACATGGGGGCTTGTTCACGGTTTCAAGAGTTATAGTGGGCTCTGAAATAAATAATCTGTCGGTTACCTTAACTGTGATTGCAACGCCTTCTCTCCCTGGACTCTAGACCAGTTCTGAAGATGTAAAATATTGTTATCAAGGATGTGTGTAATTGCATATCCGCTGGTACATTACCCCAGTCCTACACTTGCGATTCTGCACTGCCTTTAACCTGTTTATACACTATGTTTCTACTTTGAGATTCAAAATAACATGTATTCCTCTTGCAACATTTATCTTCCTTTTCATGAAAGAAAATAACACTGATAAGAACCAAGGACAGCATCGAAGATAAAGCAGCTTTAGCAAGAACAGGCAGGCAGTGCTTCTGGGCCACTGGAAGGAGGGCAGAATGAGTCATGAGGAGTCTTTGCAATCGCTCAGAACTTATCTCTTGTACAGAGAGAACTGGGGGTTCCATTACCAAAGAGCAAATATCAAGATATTCTCTATGGCATGTTGTAGGGATTCGTTTCCCCTTTTTGCCAAAGGCCTTTCCAGGTGAACACTTAAGGTTACACATGACTTACTTCTGTGGACTCTGTGTATATCTCCCTACTCCTCTGCCCTTTTGCCATTTCCCAGTTTAAGTAGTAACAGTGGACTCAGTGAAGCAAGTTGTTTCAGTTGAAAATGAAAATATCACTCACATATTAAAACACAAGCATTCACTTTCTGAGACACAGACTGGAGTTGGAGAGAAGATTAAAAAAATATAAGAATGTCTTCTGTTACAGAGAAAAAAACATCCTGACTTTTGAAAGCCTAATCACATGGGGGAGGGGGAGGGCGTTGGATGGGTGTCAGAAAGGGATCTTGGAAGAGGGAGGAGGTGAAACATATTCTGGGAAATGGAAAGGAAAGCATGTTTTTCCTGAAGACTTCAAGGAAGAAGCCCCATCAGTTCTTCATTGAGCCCACTAACCATAGGAGGAACAGAGGAGTGGGGAGGGGCATTCTGGGTGCTCTGTGTGACCAGGGGGCTCTGTGAAAATCATTTTTCTGGTACCTGCTCCCACTGGCCTAGGCTTCTAACATGCCCCAGTGATGGAGCTGCTGTTCAGTACATGCACTGCCTGGCAATTCTGACTCCTTCAGATCCAACTATGGGTACTTACTCACTCAGTCGCATTTGACTCTTGGCAATAGCATGCACTGTACTCACCAGTCTCCTCTGTCCATGGAATTTTCCAAGCAAAAGTACCGGAGTGAGTTGCCATTTCCTTCACCAGGGGATCTTCCTGACCCAGGGATCAAACCTATGTCTCTGGCATCTCCTGCATTGGCAGGTGGATTATTTACCACTTCACAACCTGGAAAGATCTCAGTTCAAATTACTTTTCTCTTAACAAGGAAAAAGACTGAAATGTGGGCAAATGCTTAGATAAAATGAATTATGCTGATATTTGGGGCAAAGCTATTTACGAAAAGTACATCCTCTCTTTGGGAGGTATGTTAAAATAGAGTTTAATTACCTAAGGATACAATACCAGACAACATTACCTGCCTCCTGAGAAACCTGTATGCAGGAAAAGAAGCAACAGTTAGAACAGGGCATGGAACAACAAACTGGTTCAA
This sequence comes from Raphicerus campestris, assembly GCA_006410735.1. Classification (NCBI taxonomy): domain Eukaryota; kingdom Metazoa; phylum Chordata; class Mammalia; order Artiodactyla; family Bovidae; genus Raphicerus; species Raphicerus campestris. The sequence continues at coordinate 512,660 of SJYW01012725.1, forward strand.
AATTCGGAAAGGAGTATGTCAAGACTAAATATTATCACCCTGTTTGTTTTAACTTACATGCAAGGTACATCAAGCGAAATCCTGGGCTGGATGAATCACAAGCTGAAATCAAGATTGCCAGCAGAAATATCAACAGCCTTAGATATGCAGATGATACCACTCTAATGGCAAAAAGTGAAGAACAAAGGAGCCTCTTAAAGAGGGTGAAAGAGGAGAATGGAAAAGCTGGTTTAAAACTCAGTCTTCAGAAAATGAAGGTCATGGCATCCAGTCCCATCATCTCATGGCAAATTGGTGGGGAAAATGTGGAAACAGTGTCAGATTTCATTTTCTTGGGCTCCAAAGTCAATGCAGATGGAGACTGTAGCCACAAAATTAAAAGACACTTGCTTCTTGGAAGAATAGCAATGACACACCTAGATAGTGTATTAAAAAGCAGAGACATCAGTTTGCCAACAAAGCTCCATATAATCAAAGCTATGTTTCTTTCCAGTGGTCATGTATAGATGTCAGTTGGATCATAAAGAAGACTGAGTGCCAAAGAATTGATGCTTTCAAACCGTGATGTTGAGAAGACTCTTGTGAGTCCCCTGGATTTCAAGGAGATTAAACCAGTCCATCCTAAAGGAAATCAACCCTGAATATTCATTGGAAGGACTGATGCTGAAGCTCTAATACTTTAGCCATCTGATGTGAAGAGCTGACTCATTGGAAAAGATCCTGATGCTGGGAAAGGTTGAGGGCAAGAGGAGAAGGGGGTGACAGAGAATGAGATAGTTAGATGACATCACTAACCTAATGGACATGAGTTTGAGCAAACTCCAGGAGATAGTGAAGACAAGGAAGTCTGGCATGCTGCAGTTCGTGGGTTCACGAAGAGTCAGATATGACTTAGTGACTGAACAACAACATTTTGCCTAACAAGTAATGTTATCACTATGTGCAAACAAGCCAGAGACATCTCTTTGAAGTATTGACTGATTTATAATTTCTTTTTTTTTTTTGGTCTCAAAAGCAGCCTAGATCACCATTTGTTGTATTTGGTAATTAAATTCAGAATGAAAAAATATGTGGAAATAAGCTACAAATTTGCTGTATTTACTTAGAGAAGCTTAGAATCTGATGCATACACTGTTGTGGTCATTTTTCCAGTTGCATTATTTAAAATAAACTTCTTTTATTTTTTAATACAGCATTGGAAGCAAGAATTCAGAACAAGAATTAAGAATATTCCCTCATAATATATGCAATAAATACAACATGTTAAGATTTAATTTTAAGCAAATCAAAAGTTGAAGTGTTTAAACTGACCAAAACTATAAATCTTGTTCCACCTAGTGTATTTATATTTATTTCTTTTTATTATTTTTCTGAATTTTATTTATTTATTTTTGGCTGTGCGGGATCTTCCTTGCTGTGCAGGCTTTTCTCAGCTTGCAGTTAGCAGGGACTACTCTTTGCTGCAGTTTCCCTGGTGACTCAGATGGTAAAATGTCTGTTTGCAATACGGGAGACTCGGGTTCGATCCCTGGGTCGGGAAGATCCCCTGGAGAAGGAAATGGCAACCCACTCCAGCACTCTTGCCTAGAAAATTCCATGGATGAAGGAGCCTGGTGGGCTACAGTCCATGGGGTCACAAAGAGTTGGACATGACTGAGCGACTTCACTGACTAACTGTCTCTTTGCTACAGTGCTCTGGCTTCTCCTCGAGGAGAAGAGGTTTCTCTTCCTGTGGAGCACAGGCTCTAGGTTTTGCAGGCTTCAGTACTTGCAGCATGTGGGCTCAGTAGTTGCAGTCCCCAGGTCTGGAGCACCAGCTCGGTAGTTGTGGTACACCATCTTAGCTGCTCCTCAGCATGTTGGATCTTCCTGGACCAAGGATCAAACCCAGGTCTCCTGCATTGGTAGACAGATTCTTAACCACTGAGCCACCGGGAGAAACCAACCCCCTCCACACCCCCGACCCCAGTGTATTTAAAATACAGTCAGTACTATTTAAAAAAGTGAAGTCTCTATAACCTATAATCAGGCTTTCATATGCAAATGTCTTTCCTGATGAACTGTAAGGCTTGGATTCTTAGGTCAGTGTTCTACATGAAAACCAGATTAGTTTTAAACACTGTTAATTCACTGTTGATCACAGCTAACCTCCTTTGGCACCAGGTGGAGAAACTCCTTTCAAATAATTTGTGAGTATTCATGTCCAGTATGAACTTTCAAAGCATCCTTATTTTTCAGTTTTTATGTTGGAACAGCTTGTATTCAATGTGCCATATATGTGCCCTACCCTATTATTCATAGTTCATCCTTAGGGCTTTCATCTTATTTGTTCTATGAACAGTAGTTTTCACGAAGATGGATGGGAATTGATTTATTTTGGATCTTTTCTTTTCCCACGTGCATCTTTAAGGCCATGTCCATTTTGTGGATGAGTTTTTCATCTGCCTCCTAAGCAAGGCCCTCTTCAGCAGAGAACAGCACTGCAGGGTTTTGTTTTCCACGTGAAGGTGGTGGTGTTTCCCTTACACTAGACAGCAGTGGTGCAGTCACCGCAGCCTTTCCTTGGACCATCGTGTCTGTCCCTGTTCACTGCATCCAACTCATTGAGACCCCACGGACTACAGCCCACCAGGCTCCTCTGTCCGTGGGATTTTCCAGGCAAGAATACTGGAGTGGGTTTTCCAGGCAAGAATACTGGAGTGGGTTGTCATTTCCACTTCCAAGGGATCTTCCAGACCCTGGAACTGAGCCTCCATCTCCTGCATTGACAGGTGGATTCTTTACCCTGAAGCACCTGGGAGGCCCCTTCCTTCAACATTCAACCATAAGACACTAATTATCTATGTATACTTTAAGTTCCCACCACAATAAGGTAGCCTAAGAAATTGAATCCTCATAATTAAAAACTAATATTCACTATGATACATGAAATCTTTCCCTCTAAAATACCCTTGTGTATTTTACTCTTGTAACTGTTCTTTAATTAATAGAAGTAATGGTCATACAAAAATTCATAGCAAACTGACATTAAATTTAAAAATCTTGCAAAAAGATATATCATTTTAGGAGTTAAAATGACAAGGATTACCACTTAAATCACTGGAATAGTTATGAATTAGAAAAGTTAAAAATAAAGCATGAGATAATTGTATAGAATAATCAAAAAGCAACGGCTATAAAAGTATCCCAAAGTTCTTTTTGAATTTATGTCTTTATTTTTCATGGAAAGGCACCTTTAAAAAAATATAGCAGTGTGTACATGTGAATCCCAAACTCCCAATCTATCCCTCTGCCCCCCCGCCAAACTTTTCCTTTGATAACCATAAGTTCATTCTAAGTTTTTATGTTTCTGTTTTGTAAATAAGTTCATTTGTATCATTTTTTAAAAATGATTCCATGTATAAGCAATATCACATGATACTTGTTTGATTTACTTCACTTTACTATGATAATCTGATAACCTCCAGGTTCATCAATGTTGTTGCAAATAACATTATTTCTTCCTTTTTGATGGCTTAGTATATTCTATTGTGTTAATGCACCATACCTTCTTTATCCATTCCTCTGTTAATGGAACTTATGTCTCTTCCATGTCTTGCCTATTGTAAATAATACTGCAATGAACACATTTAAAAAAATGTTTTTCTCTGGATATATACCCCAAAGTGGGATTGCTAAATCATATGGTGGCTCTCTAAAGCATTCCCAACTTGAAATATTTTATATAAAATTCTTAAATATTAAATGTTCTGAATTTTATACTATGATATTTTATGGTAAAATGAATATGTAGGTGTGTCTGCTTCTGCTTTAGCAATCATTAACATTAATGTCATTATCACTATATATTTGTCTAAAACAAAAAGTCTTAGAATAATTCTTTCCTTTAAAATGTGCTGTATTTTTCTTGTTCATCACTTTCCTGGTGTGCTGATTTTCACCTTTTGAGTCTTCTACAATCCCAGGTGCTTTACTCCCAGCACAGAGAGGGTCTAGGGCAGCATATCTCAACCACCACTGCATCCCCGCATCTGCTAACCATCTTAGGCATAAAAGCCTCTGGGTATAAACCTTATCCTGCTGTGCTTACATTTCTCACTCTCTTACTCAGTTATCACTTTCTGAATTGTAGGGACCATGTTTTGTTCATAAGTCTATTCCCTGTGGCTATGACCATTTTGTTCAAACAAACAAAAAAATCTGCCATAATATCGTTAACATATCTGTTGAGGTCAGAATGGGAACAAAAGATAAACAATTTCCAAATCAACTGAGTAGGAGACTGTGTTAATTTCCAGCATGAGATTAACTGGAGTAAAATAAATTGGTTTTCCAATATGGCTTTCATCCTAATATAAAATGACTAACTGGACTGAAGTGGGCTTAGAAGGCAGTGGTCTCACTGAGGATGTGTAATCTGTGAGTGACAATACACTGATAGCAGCTTGGAGTGAAAACAGGAGAGAAATATGATGAAAATTTGATGGAAAGGAAGAGAAAGAGGAAATTTGATTTTTGCTTTTGTAGTTTGTATGTTTTGAATGATTCTGCATAATTTCTTACTCTCTGAGAAAGTATACAGACTGACAATGACATATTCTCACTGAGGGTCTGGAGTAAGCATCATGCCTTTTTGTAAAATCAGTTTGCTGTGAATGTAATATCATAAGACGTTGAATCTCCCTCTCAACTACTACCTCCCAATTACTTTGGCTTTCATCAGTGATAGCCAAACTTTATTTTGGAACGTTTCTAACTTTTTATGGAGGTATCCTACTAGAGTGCTTCCCTGGGGACTCACCGGTAAAGAATCCTCTTGCAGCACAGGAGACACAGGAGATGTGATTTCAGTCCTGGAGTCAGGAAGATTGCCAGGAGAAGGAAATGGCAACCCACTCCAGTATTCTTGCCTGGAAAATCCCATGAACAGAGGCGCCTGGAGGGCTGCAGTCCATCGGGTAGCAAAGAACCGGAAACAACTGAACACCCCACCAGCACCACCACCACAGTACTGGGGAATCAATACATTTTCTCACACTGGAACATCTGTCCTATGTAAAATTTTAAAAATTTATTAGCTAGGCTTATCAACCATGTCAAACAATTAATATAGTACACATAGAATCACATAAGTTAATTCTCAAAATGCAAGATACTCGGGATTCAGGAAACATACCTCACATTTGTCTTCTTGAGGCACATTCATCTACACACTTTCCAAATTGATCTTGGCTTTTACTTGAATACATATTTGGATATTGATTGTATTCCTCAAACCAAACATTGGGGATTTAAGTTTATGATTCAGGATGGTTGAGCTGATCATAGACTTAAATGTAAGCCCTAAAACTATAAAACTTTTAGGAGAAAAGTTTCCTTATAATACATAAAAAAAATGTATGAGAAAATCTTCCTTACAATATTTTTTGTTAGGCCTGAAATCAGAAGCTATTAAAGAAAAACAGTGATAAGGGAAATATAATAAAAACTAATGAGTATTGCTTCTCAAAAGACAGTTAAGAAAAANACTGCATCCCCGCATCTGCTAACCATCTTAGGCATAAAAGCCTCTGGGTATAAACCTTATCCTGCTGTGCTTACATTTCTCACTCTCTTACTCAGTTATCACTTTCTGAATTGTAGGGACCATGTTTTGTTCATAAGTCTATTCCCTGTGGCTATGACCATTTTGTTCAAACAAACAAAAAAATCTGCCATAATATCGTTAACATATCTGTTGAGGTCAGAATGGGAACAAAAGATAAACAATTTCCAAATCAACTGAGTAGGAGACTGTGTTAATTTCCAGCATGAGATTAACTGGAGTAAAATAAATTGGTTTTCCAATATGGCTTTCATCCTAATATAAAATGACTAACTGGACTGAAGTGGGCTTAGAAGGCAGTGGTCTCACTGAGGATGTGTAATCTGTGAGTGACAATACACTGATAGCAGCTTGGAGTGAAAACAGGAGAGAAATATGATGAAAATTTGATGGAAAGGAAGAGAAAGAGGAAATTTGATTTTTGCTTTTGTAGTTTGTATGTTTTGAATGATTCTGCATAATTTCTTACTCTCTGAGAAAGTATACAGACTGACAATGACATATTCTCACTGAGGGTCTGGAGTAAGCATCATGCCTTTTTGTAAAATCAGTTTGCTGTGAATGTAATATCATAAGACGTTGAATCTCCCTCTCAACTACTACCTCCCAATTACTTTGGCTTTCATCAGTGATAGCCAAACTTTATTTTGGAACGTTTCTAACTTTTTATGGAGGTATCCTACTAGAGTGCTTCCCTGGGGACTCACCGGTAAAGAATCCTCTTGCAGCACAGGAGACACAGGAGATGTGATTTCAGTCCTGGAGTCAGGAAGATTGCCAGGAGAAGGAAATGGCAACCCACTCCAGTATTCTTGCCTGGAAAATCCCATGAACAGAGGCGCCTGGAGGGCTGCAGTCCATCGGGTAGCAAAGAACCGGAAACAACTGAACACCCCACCAGCACCACCACCACAGTACTGGGGAATCAATACATTTTCTCACACTGGAACATCTGTCCTATGTAAAATTTTAAAAATTTATTAGCTAGGCTTATCAACCATGTCAAACAATTAATATAGTACACATAGAATCACATAAGTTAATTCTCAAAATGCAAGATACTCGGGATTCAGGAAACATACCTCACATTTGTCTTCTTGAGGCACATTCATCTACACACTTTCCAAATTGATCTTGGCTTTTACTTGAATACATATTTGGATATTGATTGTATTCCTCAAACCAAACATTGGGGATTTAAGTTTATGATTCAGGATGGTTGAGCTGATCATAGACTTAAATGTAAGCCCTAAAACTATAAAACTTTTAGGAGAAAAGTTTCCTTATAATACATAAAAAAAATGTATGAGAAAATCTTCCTTACAATATTTTTTGTTAGGCCTGAAATCAGAAGCTATTAAAGAAAAACAGTGATAAGGGAAATATAATAAAAACTAATGAGTATTGCTTCTCAAAAGACAGTTAAGAAAAATAAAAGCAAACTACAGTCTTAGATAAAATATTGGCAAAAATATATCTGATGAAAGACTTATACACTTATCCATTGTATATCCAGAATATACAATGTAGTCTTCCGACTCAGTATTAAGATGAATGCTGCTGCTGCTAAGTCAGATCAGTCATGTCTGACTCTGTGCGACCCTATAGATAGCAACCCACCAGGCTCTCCCATCCCTGGGATTCTCCAGGCGAGAACACTGGAGTGGGTTGCCATTTCCTTCTCCAATGCATGAAAGTGAAAAGTGAAAGTGAAAGTGAAGTCGCTCAGTTGTGTCTGACTCTTCGTGACCCCATGGACTGTAGCCTACCAAGCTCCTCAGTCCATGGGATTTTTCAGGCAAGAGTACTGGAGTGGGTTGCCATTGCCTTCTCCTAAGACAAATGATTCAATATTAAATGGATAAATGATCTGAACAAATACTTCACTACGCTAGGTAAGTGAAAGGCTACTAAACATTTGGAGACATGCTCAACATCCTTAGTCATTAAATACAAGTTAAGTTAAATGACAAATTAAATGCAAATTACAATGACAATTAAATGTCACTATACACCCATTAGAGTAGCTTAAATTAAAAATCATGGCTGCAACAAATAATACATACTCTCCTATATTTCTAGTGGGAATGAAAATAAATGATGTAGCCAGGTTAAACATCATCTTTGTAGTGCATTCCACAGGTAAATGTATAGTCACTACATGACTCAACAGTCCCTCTTTTTGATATTGACAAAAAAATCAATTAAAACATAAATGTATACATAGTTATAGTTAATTTTTAAATCAGTCTATTCATATTCCTACCAAAATGAAAACAACTTGATGCCCATCTTCTCTATTAAAAATGTGGTAAAAATGTATATAATTGACTGCTTTTCAACAAAAAAAGTAAAATACCAATAAATAAAATAGCATGGATGAAACACAAAAGCAGTTTGTTTTGTGACAAAAGCAAAACATATGAATGAGTATGTAATTTATGATTCTATTTATGAAATTCAAGAAAAGACATAACTGTTAGCAAATTAGTCATTTCCAAGTGAGTGGGGTATATGGATTTACTAATCACATAGGGTTAGGGCTGTCCAACTGCATTTATTTAAAATATCCTCTGAACTGTATACTTAAAAGAGTGCATTTCCTTGTATATGTGACCAAGTACCAGCTTGTGCTGCTTGTTTCAGGACACAGGACAATAAACTGAGAGACGAGGTGCTGGGGCAAAGGGGAGGGACTGGTTCAGAAAGCCTGGAGAGAGAGACGGNTACTTAAAAGAGTGCATTTCCTTGTATATGTGACCAAGTACCAGCTTGTGCTGCTTGTTTCAGGACACAGGACAATAAACTGAGAGACGAGGTGCTGGGGCAAAGGGGAGGGACTGGTTCAGAAAGCCTGGAGAGAGAGACGGTGTGCAGCGTCCTAAAGAGCCACGTTCCCTAAGTTAGAGTTCAGGCTTCTTTTATATTGAAAGGGAAGAGAATGGCTGTTAGTTTCCAGCTCCTTGGTTTACAGCTGTCCATGTAGGTCTGGTCACAATATTCCTGTGAACTTCCAACAAGATAAATGTTATATTCTGTTCTGCAACTTTTTATCTCTATATGAATGAGAAGTATTATACTTTTAAAGGTAAAGCCTGGGAGGCAGAGCATTGAGAATAGACTATTACATATATTTCAGACAATAAGCAACATTCNGTAGTGATGAGGTCGACCCACAGGCAGGACACTAGAATATTCCTAGATATTTCAGGGTTTTAATAAAAAGTATTATAATATGAATATAGTCAAGTAACTACTTATTTTATATTTCTAGACTAAAAAATGATAAATGATAATTTTAGTTGATGAGAGCATACTGAATTCTGTAAGAAATCACTATGGAAAATTTTGCTTCAGAAATAATATAGATATATTATCAAGTAAATGAAAATATTGATTTATCATTGTTAAAGGTTAATATTTTAATAGAAAAATGAAAAAAAAAAGAATAGTTGCTTAGTAGTGACCAACTCTTTGCAACCCCATGGACTGTAGCCTGCCACGCTTCTCTGTCCATGGAATTTTCCAGGCAAGGATACTGGAGTGGGTTATCATTTCCTTCTCCATCTGAGTCTCCAGGAAGCCCAATATTTTAATGTATCTTTAATTATAACTAGGAAGCACAAATAAGATGGATTTTGTGGTCTTTCTACTTCTCTCTCATGTTTTATTCCCCAAAATATAGGTTTCTATTATCAACAACAAAAGATGCCTTAGGTGTGCATAATTTATTATGGTTATTTGACTATTAGATACTTCACTAATACCTCTATATATTTTTGTAATAGAAAGGGCTTCAAAATTCAAAATCATTTGTGTTAATATATAAGCATTTTATTTATAGGAAAAAATATTGTATTAATATATCATGTGTGTATGTGTGTGTAATGTACACTATATATAATATTTGCCCAGTGTCATCACTGAAATACAGATTTTAATCACATTAGTTTATGTAAGATATTGAATGCATATTTCTGACAGAAGAAATATAGTATTTTAAAATATGCATGTGTATTTTTATGTACCCATTTCAAAATATGATTTTCAGATAAACACAAAATAAAATATTAGTGAATGTTAATAATTTAATCTTCAATGTGTCTATTTAATAAAATAAGAATAGTGCAAAAGATGAAAATCAGTATTCAGAATTTGATTTTTTCCTTAGAAGGTAAAGCTCCTGCATGCAATGCGGGAGACCCGGGTTCAATCCCTGAGTCGGGAAGATCCCCTGGAGAAGGAAATGGCAACGCACTCCAGTATCCTTGCCTGGAGAATCCCACGGATGGAAAAGCCTGGTGGGTTACAGTCCATGGGGTCGCAAAGAGTCGGACACGACTGAGCGAGCTCACTTCAGACACTGAAGCCAGATGAAATAGCTTTGTCATTTATTAGATCTGTTATTTCATAAAATTTATGAAGATTTTGCTTTGTAAACATACAAGGAATATATGTGAATTCCACTCATATTATACTGCCCTGCCTAGTACATGTATACTGTTTACTTTAGTGAAGTTTTAGTTTCCATGAAGCGTACTTCTTTATGGATTATCTTAACGGGTTCTTATACAGTTCCATTGATTAGGTTGCTACTGTCAGTCAGTCAGTCAGTCAGTTCAGTCTCTCGGTCATGTCCCACTCTTTGTGATCCCATGGACTGCAGCTCGCCAGGCCTCCCTGTCCATCACCAAATCCCAGAGCTTGTTCAAACTCATGAGCATTGATCAGTGATGCCATCCAAACATCTCATCCTCTGTTGTCCCCTTCTCCTCCTGCCTTCAATCTTCCCCAACATAAAGGACTTTTCCAATGAGTCAGTTCTTTGCATCAGGTGAAAAAAGTGTTGCAGCTTCAGCTTCAACATCAGTCTTCCCAGGGAATATTCATGACTGATTTCCTTTAGGATGGACTGGTTGGATCTCCAAGGGACTCTCAAGAGTCTTCTCCAACACCACACTTTAAAAGCATCAGTTCCTCAGTGCTCAGCTTTCCTTATAGTCCAAATCTCACATCCATACGTGACTACTGGAAAGGGTAAAGTAATGTCTCTGCTTTTTAATATGCTATTAGGTTGGTCATAATTTTTCTTCCAAGGAGCAGTTATCTTTTAATTTCATGGCTGCAGTCACCATCTGCAGTGATTTTGGAGCCCATCAAAATTGTCACTGTTTCTATTGTTTCCCTATCTATTTGCCATAAAGTAATAGGACTGGATGCAATGATCTTAGTTTTCTGAATGTTGAGATTTAAGCCAACTTACAGCTCTCTCTCTAGGTATTATATTATATATAATATACTTACATACTCAAATGCAAACCCACTCCAATATTCTTGCCTGGAGAATCTGATGGTCAGAAGAACCTGATAGGCTACAGTCCATGGGGTTGCAAGAGTTGGACATGACTTAGTGACTAAACCACCAGCATCATATACACTAACATACACACACACACACACACATATACACACATATGAATACCTACATATATACATAGGCTTCCTTGGTGGTTCAGATGGTAAAGAATCTGCCTGTGATATGGGAGATCTGGGTTTGAGCCCTGGATGGGAAGATTCCCTGGAGAAGGGAATAGCAACCTACTCCAGTATCCTTGCCTAGAAAATTAAATGGACAGAGGAGCCTGGCGAGTTACAGTCCATGGGACTTCCAAGAGTCAGACATGACTGAGTGACCAACACACACACACACATATACACACACACACGTTTCATGGATTTTAATCAGAACACATTTTCATTTAAGGATAAATATAACCTGTTTTGTTGTATTTGTCTAAATTTCACACAAGTAAAACATATGAAGTGATCTCTGTAAATGCATCTTAAGCCACTATTTAAAACACCCTCTTTAATAGCTTACCCAAGAGTTGACTGCTATCAAAAAAAAATTAAAACTTTTCAAGGGGTACCTTCAGTTCAATTCAGTTCAGTCACTCAGTCGTGTCTGACTCTTTGTGACCCCATGAATCGCAGCATGCCAGGCCTCCCTGTCCATCACCAGCTCCCGGAGTTCACTCAGACTCACGTCCATCGAGTCCATGATGCCATCCAGCCATCTCATCCTCGGTCGTCCCCTTCTCCTCCTGCCCCCAATCCCTCCCAGCATCAAAGTCTTTTCCAATGAGTCAACTCTTTGCATGAGGTGGCCAAAGTACTGGAGTTTCAGCTTTAGCATCATTCCTTTCAAAGAAATCCCAGGGCTGATATCCTTCAGAATGGACTTGCAGTCCAAGGGACTCTCAAGAGTCTTCTCCAACACCACAGTTCAAAAGCATCAATTCTTCAGCACTCAACCTTCTTCACATTCCAACTCTCACATCCATACATGACCACTGGAAAAANGGACCTCCTTGCAGTCCAAGGGACTCTCAAGAGTCTTCTCCAACACCACAGTTCAAAAGCATCAATTCTTCAGCACTCAACCTTCTTCACATTCCAACTCTCACATCCATACATGACCACTGGAAAAACCATAGGTTTAACTAGACGGACCTTAGTCAGCAAAGTAATGTCTCTGCTTTTGAATACACTATTTAGGTTGGTCATAACTTTTCTTCCAAGCAGTAAGTGTCTTTTAATTTCACGGCTGCAGTCACCATCTGAAGTGATTTTGGAGCCCCCAAAAATAAAGTCTGACACTGTTTCCACTGTTTCTCCATCTATTTCCCA
>SJYW01012725.1:529502-539949 GCA_006410735.1 Raphicerus campestris
CCATCTATTTCCCATGAAGTGATGGGACTAGATGCCATGATCTTCGTTTTCTGAATGTTGAGCTTTAAGCCAACTTTTTCACTCTCCACTTTCACTTCATCAAGAGGCTTTTTAGTTCCTCTGCACTTTCTGCCGTAAGGGTGGTGTCATTGTGATCACTCATCTAGAGCCAGACATCTTGGAATGTGAAGTCAAGTGAGCCTTAGAAAGCATAACTACCAACAAAGCTAGTGGAGGTGATGGAATTCCAGTTGAGCTATTTCAAAACCTGAAAGATNAATCCTGAAAGATGATGCTGTGAAAGTGCTATACTCAATATGCCAACAAATTTGGAAAACTCAGCAGTGGCAACAGGACTGGAAAAGGTCAGTTTTCATTCCAATCTCAAGGAAAGGCAGTGCCAAAGAATGCTCAAACTACCACACAATTGCACTCATCTCACATGCTAGTAAAGTAATGCTCAAAATTCTCCAAGCCAGGCTTCAGCAATACGTGAACTGTGAACTTCCTGATGTTCAAGCTGGTTTTAGAAAATGCAGAGGAACCAGAAATCAAATTGACAACATCCTCTGGATCATGGAAAAAGCAAGAGAGTTCCAGAAAAACATCTATTTCTGCTTTTGACTATGGCAAAGCCTTTGACTGTGTGGATCACAATAAACTGTGGAAAATTCTGAAAGAGATGGAAATACCAGCCCACCTAACCTGCCTTTTGAGAAATCTGTATGTAGGTCGGGAAGCAACAGTTAGAACTGGACATCCAACTTAGTGTGGGGTGTTATAGAAGATGAAAAATAATATACATGAAACTTCCATATTTCTACAAGTTGGCACAGAGTCTTAAAGTAATTATAGGTTCATACAGGTCATTAATCATGACCTGAAAGTCTTCACTTTTACCATTTTTCCATCATTTTTAGGCATCCGCCAGATTTTTATTACTCTTTATGTCATCTAATATCTTGATATCTCTCTCCAAACACATCAATCCCCATATATTCTGCTCTAAAAGTGAGAAAACAAAAATAGCATGAAAATACGTGTATGGATATATAATATATCTCTACGTGTGTGTGCCTAAAATGTCGATTTTCACTATTGCAATCTCCTGTTTGACCACTTGGACTGTAAGGAGATCCAACAAGTCCATTCTAAGGAAATCAGTGCTGAGTATTCACTGGCAGGACTGATGTTCAAGCTGAAACCCCAGTACTCTGGCCATCTGATGAGAAGAGCTGACTCATCGAAAAGACCCTGATGATGGGAAAGATTGAAGGCAGGAGAAAGAAGGGGACAGGAGAGGATGAGATAGTTGGATCACATTGCTGACTAAATGGACGTGAGTTTAAGTAAAATCAGGGAGTTGATGATGGATAGGGAAGCCTGCTGTGTTGCAGTCCATGGGGTCACAAAGAGTCTGACACGACTGAGCAACTGAACTGAACTGTACATATGTATGTCTATACATGGACGAGGACACATACAAACACACATGTGTAAGCACACATTCATATACACACTCTTACACACACACATAAGTAGATATGTTTGTGTAACTGAGTAGTGTGATAGTGCTCTTAGGGTATGTAAAAGTCCAAATGATAATTCTGTAACTATCTTGTAACATTTATTCCTGAATGATATCCTTGAATGGGAAAGAATATCTTCCAGTAATGAAAAGCATGGCTCTAACAAGAGCAAAAAGTGAGAAGTGTCCAGATATTGATGACACAAATCAACAAAAGTCGCTTGCATCCTTCAAGGATTTGACAGATGATAGATGATAACCACAAGCAAGAAGGCACTAAGCCAACATCTTCAACATATGTGATGCAGTGTCTGTCTCAATAAATTGTTGTGAGATAGATTTTAAGATACAAGCATCATAGACTGTGATGTACAGTTGTCTGGGACCAGACCTCGACCCTGCTGTTCACTGGCTGTGTTACTTCAGGCAAAGATTTAGCCTCCACATGCCTCACTTTTATTACAAGTGTGATATAGTAGATAAGGCTCTTGCTCGTATAAATGAGACTATATGACGCAGGGTTAGAACAGTGTTTGTTAACCACTCCACTAATGACTGATTTCATTATGTTTTACTATGATTATTATTATTTGGTTGACCTTTGCCTGGAGAATACCAGAGACGGGGGAGCCTGGTGGGCTGCCGTCTATGGGGTCACAGAGTCAAAAACGACTGAGGTGACTTAGCAGCAGCAGCAACAAATATATACCCTTTGTAAGTTCACTGTACTCATATCTTAAAGTGAAAGTGAAAGTCACTCAGTAGTGTCCAAATCTTTGAGACCCCATTGCCTATACAGTCCATGAAATTTTCCAGCTCAGAATATTGGAGTGGGTAGCCTTTTCTGGCTCCAGGGCATCTTCTAAACCCAGGGATTGAACCCTGGTCTCCCACACTGCAGGTGGATTTTTTACCAGCTGAGCCACAAGGGAAGCCCAAGAATACTGCAATGGGTAGGGTAATCTAGCAGATCTTCCCGACCCAGGAATTGAACTGGGGTCTCCTGCATTTCAGGCAGATTCTTCACCAACTGAGCTATCACAGGAGCAAGTCCATAATGTAACTAATGTAACATAAAAAGAGAGAACTAGGGCACTGCAGGACATGTAAGGAATCATATCAAAAATTTAATTTTCCACTTGAATGTCTGTTTTTTCTCTTTGACAGCAGTTCTAAGTCATCCCTTGNGGGAACCCTCTTACACTGTTGGTGGGAATGCAAACTAGTACAGCCATTATGGAAAAGAGTGTGGAGATTCCTTAAAGAACTGCAAATAGAACTTCCATATGACCCAGCAATCCCACTGCTGGGCATTCACACCAAGGAAACCCGAATTGAAAGAGACACATGTACTCCAATGTTCATTGCAGCATTGTTTATAATCACCAGGACATGGAAACAACCCAGATGTCCAACAGCAGATGAATGAATAAGAAAGCTGTGGTACATATACACAATGGAGTATTACTCAGCCCTTAAAAAGAATAAGTTTGACTCAGTTCTAATGAGATGNTTATTTATAATTGCCAGAACATGGAAACAACCCAGATGTCCATCAGCAGATGATTGGATAAGAAAGCTGTGGTACATATACACAATGGAGTATTACTCAGCCCTTAAAAAGAATAAATTTGACTCAGTTCTAACGAGATGGATGAAATGGAGCTGATTATACAGAGTGAAGTAAGCCAGAAAGAAAAACACCAATACGGTATACTGACACATATATATGGAATTTAGGAAGATAGTAATGATTACCCCATAGGTGAGACAACAAATGAGACACAGAGGTATAGAATGGACCTTTGGCCTCTGAGGGAAAGGGAGAAGGAGAGGGTGGGATGATTTGGGAGAATGACACTGAAACACGTATACTATCATGTAAGAAATGAAGCACCAGTCTATGTTCAATATAGGATACAGGATGCTTGGGTCTGGTGTACAGGATGATCCAGGGAGATGGTGTGGGATGGGAGGTGGGAGGGGGCTTTGGCATTGGGAGATCGTGTACACCTGTGGCTGATTCATGTCAATGTATGGCAAAACCAATACAGTATTGTAAAGTAGAATAAAGTATTTTAAAATTTAAAAAAAAGGTCCTTCTAGTCAAAGCTGTGGTTTTTCCAGTAGTCACATATGGATGTTAGAGTTGGACCATAAAGAAAGCTGAGTGCCAAAGCATTGATGCTTTTGAATTGTGGTGTTGGAGAAGACTCTTGAGAGCCTGTTGGACTGCAAGGAGATCAAACCAGTTAATCCTTAAGGAAATTATTTCTGAATATTCACTGGAAGGACTGATGCTAAAGCTCATGCTTCAATACTTTGGCCACCTGAAGAAAAGAGCTGATTCATTGGAGAAGACACTGATGTTGGGAAAGATTGAGGGCAGGAGGAGAAGGGGACGACAGAGGATGAGTTGGTTGGCTGACATCACTGACTCAATGGACATCAGTTTGAGCAAGCTCCGGGAGTTGGTGATGGACAGGGAAGCCTGGTGTGCTGCCATCCATTGGATCACGAAGAGTCAGACAAGACTGAGTGACTGAACTGAATTGATGATACTCTTTCCTGCTATCTCAGAATAATTAGGATCCATCACTTGCAGTGATCATTTGGTTCACAATTGGGGACTTATTGGAAATTCATAGCATTTTACATACTAGGAGAGGAAATTTATAGACATGATGAAAATATGTATCTGATATACTAGGCTTCCATAGACTAAGCTGTGTTTCTTTCAGAAAAAGAGACAAATTTAAGTCAGAATCTGACCCACAGAAAACATGGTGATTAAAAACAAAACAAAACAAACTGAACACTGGAAAATTTGCTAAAAGTCTTGATGTCAGCTCTGAGATAAGTTCAGAGAGAAATAGTGCTGATTCTATGCTTCCAGTGTTCAGATTCACATTGACTAGGCTCTGGAGTTGGAGGGAGGGGAAGGTTTTCTCTGTTGTAGCAAGAGCCTCAAGGAACCTCATGTTGTATAGAAAGCATAAGATTAAAGTGAAATTTTTGGTCATGTATCTGCTTTAAACTAAATTTCCAGGAACCAGGAAGTGAGTTGGCTAATGATGCATATTATTTTAGGGATAGTATTTACTTGATAATCTTTTAATAGGGCCTAAATTTTCCTAATATTACTAAGTGAGTCAGCCTAAATTAAAAGCCGAGCGAAGCCCCTTACTAAGTATATGACCAATACACTTGTGTGTGTTGTGCGCTTAATTGCTCTATCATGTCCACAGTTTGCAACTGCATGGACTATAGTTGGCCAGGCTCTTCTCTCCATGGGACTCTCTAGGCAAGAATACTGGAGTTGGGAGCCATTCCAGGGGATCTCTCCAGCCCAGAGATTGAACCTGGGTCCCTGGCATTGTAGACATATTCTTAGCTATTGTGCCACCAGGGAAACTCTTTGTGATTATTAATAAAGACTAAATGCTATGTGAAAAAAAAAAAAGCAAGACAATGTTAACTCCTATTCAAATATGTGTGTGTGGGTATGTGTATGTGTATGATGACATAGCAGATTTAATATTATCACAGTTTTGCCTATGTTTTTTGCTGAAATGAAAATTCTTAGGGCCCAATCCATATATACTCAACCAGAATATATTGGCATGGGACACTGTTATTATAATTTAATGGGAAATCTGGTTATTTTGCTATGTGTTATAGTTTATGAAACTCTGTGAGTCCCATTAGGCAATATAATTTTGATATATTTGATTTTATATCCACTTAAAATTGAAGGATATTATTTCATTTGAGATTTTTGAATTAAAGTGTTATATTAATGGGACAAAATAGTAGTAATAAGGATGTTGGGGAGCACAGAGACGTCTTCCCATCCCCCACTGCAATGGAGATGAAAAAAAAAACCCTCAAATACATGATGGAGATTTTGCTGTCTCTTGAGGGGTTGTGCTCCCACTTGACTTCTCTCTTTGTTGCTGCTTCTTTTCTCTATTTCTAAGATGTTGATTATTTTCTTGGTGTTTTCTATCCTCCATAGATTAAGGTTGCTTGATTTAACAAAAAAAACTACATACTGTTGAATCAAGTTTGAATTCTGGATAAACGAGTATTTTGTTTTTAGTAGAATTTTGTCCCAAATATTGGAAAGGACAGGCTTGTACTCAGAAGGTACCTGTTGTTTATTTGAAATTTGAATGTGAGGAGGCCTAATGCATTTTATCTGGCAACCTCACTAGAAACTAGGCTCCCAGGTGGCTCTGTGGCAAAGAATCACCTGCCAGTACAGGAGATGCGGGTTAGAACTCTGGGTGAGGAAGATCTCCTGGAGGAGGAATTAGCACCCATTGCAGTATTCTTGCCTGGAAAATCCCATGAACGCAGGAGTCTGGCAGGCTACAGTCCATGGTGTCCCAAAGAATCAGACATGACTGAGCAATTTAGCAACAGTAACAACTACTAGGGATTATGTTTCCATCTTCTTTTGCTTGATTCAGCCTTTGTCTTGTATCATTGCAATTTCTTTAATTCCTTGATACTTGCCTCTTCCTTTACATGTAAGAGAAGATGTGACAGAGGGTTAAACATGTTACGCACGTAGGGGATGCTAGCTGGCAGGTGGGTTTGGATTTAGTATGAAAAGATCACTCTGTCTTCTCTATCTTTCTGGGAGGCCCTATCAGCTAGTGTATTCAGGTGTTCTTGCCTGATCTGCCTGGAGATTCCAAGTCTACCTGCAGGATTCTCTAGACCCAAAGCAAGAAGGAAGCTCCGTGGTCTCAAATGAGAATGGAAAATATCTTCCAATGTCCTTTTTTGGTTCTGTTTTGTTTTTTTATTGCTTTGTAGCATTGTTTTCCTTCTGCTGCACCATGAAGTAAATCAGTCATATGTATGCATACATCCCCTCCCTCTCGAGCCCCTCATTCCCCTCCCTATCCTACTCCTCCAGGTCATCACAGAACACCACGCTGAGCTTCCTGTGCTTCAGAGTCGGTTCCCACTAGCTGTCTAGACATGGAGTGTACATGGGAGTGTACATTTTAGACATGGGAGTGTACATTTGCCAATCCCAATCTCCCTACCCATCCCTCTCTCCCCTTCCCACTCTGTGGTAAGACAGTCCCACCTTTGGCTGCCTTTGGATTTCCTGACTTCAAAAATAGAAACCAGAAGAATCTGGATACCTGTAAGCATTCTTTAGCAGTACCTTCCAAGCAGTCACTATAGCAGAAGACAAGTGAAATATCATGCTATAAAAAGTCTTTGCAGCAGAGCTGGTGACTGACAACGCCAACTGCAGTTTAACTCTTGAGAGTGGCAGACACAGCAGACGCCAAGAGCCCAGGGAGCAGCAGGTGAAAGATGAGAAGCTTCACAGGTAAAACCTTTATCCAGACAGGAACGCTGGCTATGATTCTTGAATGGGAATGATGACTAAAAATCACTGAAACATAATAGACTTTCAGGCTATGATATACCAACAAGCTCATATCTGGCCTGTAACATTCCTTTTCCTAAAGCAGCTCTAGGCTGAAAAAATTAATTCTGAAAACTGAATCTTGGATAACTATCATTTTCACAGTTGTTATATAAGAAAGCATGTTAAATAAAAGGTTATTGATGTTATTTGAATGGCAAATAAAATTCTATTGAAATAGATGGTTTTTTTGGCTTTTTTTTTTGGTCTCCAGAGGAATTTGAGGCTCTATGTAACAGGTTCTGGATCTGAAGTTTGTTTTTCCCAGCTCTTATTTGGGTTAAAGTAATCCAGGGTTTTGGGTTTTCTGATAGCTCAGTGGTAAAGAATCCACCTCTGAATGCAGGAGACACAGGAGACTGGGATTTGATCCCTGGGTTAGAAAGATCCCCTGGAGGAGGAAATGGCAACTCGCTCCAGTCTTCTGGCTTGGGAAATACTATGGACAGAGGAGCCTGGCAGGCTACAGTTCGTGGGGTTGCAAAGAGTCAGACACCAGTTAGGNTTGATCCCTGGGTTAGAAAGATCCCCTGGAGGAGGAAATGGCAACTCGCTCCAGTCTTCTGGCTTGGGAAATACTATGGACAGAGGAGCCTGGCAGTCTACAGTTCGTGGGGTTGCAAAGAGTCAGACAGCAGTTAGGAACTAAATAACAACAATAATCCAGGGTTTGCATTGTGCTCTGATAATATTATGATATCACATGTTGGTCTGTCCATTTCCCAAAGGTAATGTTTTTGTCCATTTTTACATTAGAGATGGAGAAGGGAATGACAACCCACTTCAGTATTCTTGCCTGGAGAATTCCAAGGAAGAGAAGCCTGGCAGGCTACAATCCATGGGGTCACAAAGAGCTGGACACGACTAAGCAACTAACACAGCACATTAGAGCATATTGTATGCATTCACTTTTTTCGTATTTCTATAGTTACTCCTGTCGCTAAATAGACTATACATGTTTTTAAAGTAAAATTATGACCTCAAAATATTTTAATAGATTGTGTGCAGACATTTTTAAAGTATATGAGTGTAGTGCACTTTTAATGTATTAAAACAACAATCCAAGAATATGAACTCTGAATTGTTTTCTATGGATCATAGGAATTAGTAAGAAATAATTTCACATAAGAAGCCTACTTTTCTCAATGGCTAAATATATATCATTAGAATGTGGGTAAGATTTTAATCTTTGCCTGAGAAATGTGCATTTTTATGTGATTTTAGAGCCTATTAACTGCAGATGTTAAGGTAACAATGTTATTTTCTGAAAGGACGTGGTTTATGGAAGCACTAGTACATGGCTTGGGATTTTGCTCAGTCACTCCTGGGTGGCCCCATTACATGCGGCCCTGTGGCCGTGTGGACATCTTGCCTCTCTTTGAACCATATCTGTCTCTAATTGTACACCGAGGTTGTTTTGTAGGTTTTTCAATTCTATGACTGCATCTCATTGTCCCCAGAAAGCACTTCTATGCTTTTGAAATGTTTCTTAAGCTTGACTTTTGTTTTGCTCTCTAGCTTTTTGGAAGCATTTGCCATGAAACCCCCGGCTTCTGTTACCTTGACTCTCAGCATGTGGCTTCCTCAACAAAAGTAATTTGCTGTGAGGGCTTTTAAACTATGGGCTTGGATGTGCTTCCTTACAATAAAAATCGTGCCTCATCCAGAGGTTGACTGGAAAGTAGCTCTTTCCACTGATGACTTTTATGTAATATAAAATAATGAAAAATTGTTACTTTTATTGCACTATTTATACCTCACAAATTAAAATAGGGTTGAAAGGTTACTTTTGTACTTTAATACTTTTCGTGGTGCTCATTTAATTGAGAAGACCAGACAGAAACATTAGTAACAACAACAAAAATGATCCACAATGTGAAGAAGGATTTCATGGGAAATCTGGTGGTTGGAGGGGACCACCCTTCCTCAGGAGAGACACCAGGGTCGCAGCTCTTAATTAGCGCTTGGTGTAACTTTGAAAGAAGATGCTTTGAGAACACAGACTAGCATCGAGAGAGTTACTATAGAACTTCATTACCCTGGCTTTTCCTCATTCCTAAACTTTTCCCCAGGAATTGTGTCATCTCTTACAAATAAATACCTCATCATTTTGAAGAAGCAGATAATTATTTTCTATTTCCACACATCTAGGTAACTGTTTCATTTTCCTGTATTTTTCACTTTAATGTGTTAAAAATAATTCAACAAAATATTATTATAAGCTTGCAAGATTAGCATTATGTATTATAAATTCATCACCACTGATAATATTTATCTCACTTTAGATGAACAAGAAATTTGTGATGAAAGCTATTTTATTTCACTTTAATTTGTCAATGGTTCCATATTTGATTAGAGTTTGGATTACTGACCATAGAATCTACTTAATAAGTCAGCAAGATATATATGGTCAGTTTACATTTTTATATGCTTTTTCAGTTATATAAAGAATCTGCCTACAACGCAGGAGACCTGGATTCGATCCCTGGGTTAGGAAGATCCCTTGGAGGAGGGCATGGCAACCCACTCCAGTATTCTTGCCTGGAGAATTCTCACAGACAGAGGAGCCTGGCAGACTACAGTTCATGGGGTCACAAAGAAATCAGGCATGACTGAGTGACTAAGCATACATAAGTGCTTTCAAAAAGTAAAGTTCACTGAGTGTATATAAATTATATTACTGTCATTATCTGTGTTTTTGCATCAAACGTAACATTATTTTTCTATAATTTAGAAAATCTTCCTCAATCGTTTGCCAGATTTTTCTCATTCATCTCTTATTTCAGATTTGAGACAATCTAACAACACACAACAATTGTGGTTATATTCATTCAATACTTGTTTTAATGTGTTTAGTTTGTTAGAAGGTTTATAAGATTCTGGGGCTTCCCTGGTGGCTCAGACATTAAAGAATCTGCCTGCCAGTGCAGGAGCCTGAGTTTGATCCCTGGATCCAGAAGATCCCCTGGAGAAGGGAATGACAACCCACTCCATTATTCGTGCTTAGAGAATCTAATGGACAGAGGAACCTGGTGGTCTAAGTCCATGGGGATGCAAAGAGCTAGACACAACTGAGTGATTTGCTGCTGCTGATTGTAAGATTATACCTGCTTCCAGCTCATCCCACCCCCATCTGTGCCTTGCTCTTAGAATTTCCCACCTGTCAGGCCGAGGGCAGCTGTGCTTACATACAGGACTGATCCAAAGCAGTGTAAGAAGGGCACCTGACCTCAGCATGGCTACTGTTAGACCCTCTCTTGTTTAAATTATGGTTTTATTCTCAATGTTGGCCAATGTCAAGGTATACACTTTATTTTTTAAGGTAAAACTCTTTTAATTCTATGTATTAAATCAGTTTATTTAAATTTTTTAATTGGAGGCTAATTATTTTGCAATATTGTAGTGGTTTTTGCCATACATCGACATGAATCAGCCACGGGTGTACATGTGTCCCCATCCTG
>SJYW01012725.1:540944-555036 GCA_006410735.1 Raphicerus campestris
TGTTGTCCCCACAATCTTTCCCAGTATTACTCTTTCCCAATGAGTCATTTCTTTGCATCAGGTGGCCAGAGGATTGGAGCTTGAGCATCAGTCCTTCTGATGAATATTAAAGACTGATTTCCTTTAGGACTGCCATGGAGTAGAGGGTCTATGTTCCCATCCAGTCTCCAAATCCCCAGCACACCCTTAGGCTTGACTAAACTGATTCTCTAAGTGGTTTTTTACTAATCCTCTTGGTCTCAGGAGGTTTCTGTTATCCTCCTGGTCTCCATTTTCTTCTCAGTAGGAGACACTCTTTATCCTGTTCTGATGTTTTTAAACTGGAAACAGTAACTTCTAGAATGATGTTCCTTCTCAGACTCTCTCAAGGAAAAAAAAATTTCTGTATAATAGTGATTCTAAATTTCTTGTTGAAAAAAAATTTCTTTTCTCCCAGTAACTCGGGATAAGTAGTTTAAAATGTCTACATTTAATCCAGGAGCTGGGGAAGGAGAACAGCTTGCATTTTGATGGTTTCTCTTCCAACAACGTGTTTAAAGTTTTAAAATGTTTTTCTTGCTCAATTACCTACCATTTACTCAAGACAGTAAAACACAGACATCAAGAAACCAAGTATTCAAAATGTCCAGCATCTATTCTGCATTGAACACAATGACATACAGTAGAGAGACCCACGGGCTCTCTAGGTGTCGTGTCCTTGGCTCACCCTACCTTCCTCCAGGTAAACCAGATAACCTCTTCTCAGAGTCATGGCATTATCATGAACTGTTTACTCACATTAGCAATCAACTTTTCACTTCATGTCTCCAATGCCTCAGAAACATGCTCCAGATTTTAAAAGCACTTCAAAATATACTTAATGATATTTAAATTCCAGGCATAGTGATACCCTTTTCATATGTAACCTATTGCAGCCTGTGCACTCAAGTATTTTTTCAAATATATATTTATTATAAATGCACATCCATATGTCCATGTATACATACACACAAAGACATATATGTAATTTTATTTTATCCACAGTCTTACAATCAACCAGCTGCATTTTCACAATGAAAACATTGGGAGTGATTCAGCATCTGTTACCTGTTAATGCACTGAAAACCACAGAGATGGGCAGAAACAACCAGAAAAATCAAAACCTCTGCTCTTAGGAAGTCTTTACACTTGCTGAAGCCATATGATATAAAATGAATAAACAGTTAAATTTATTTTCCCAGAAGTCATAGAAACAACAGAAGATATCCACCATCTAAAATGTTGTCTCTTTTGAGAAAAAACACAGATCAGTTAGTGTTAGGACTTCCCGAAATGTGTACTGGATGATGACTGCATATTCCTACATGACAAAATCAGTGGCTCAAATCATTATTAACTGCTTTGAGGTGAGTTCTGTGTAGGCTCCAGAGCCAAGCTGCCACTACTTAAAATCTGTGGGATCTTCCAAACTTCTCTGTCTTACTTTTCTCAGGCATAAAAAAAAAAGGATGATAATATTGACTGTCTCATAGGCCATATGAAAGAATGCAAAGAAGCATTGACAGTAGTCTCAGGTACATTGTTAACACAAAAAATGTTCACGATTACCATGAGGCTTATAATCATGGGCGTCTTTCTAGGAAGGAGAAGGTTTACTGGTGCCCAGTGTCCCATGAAAAAGCCACTCACAGGTCGCTTCCAACTAGTCAGCTCCTAGATCTTCCAAGATATACGTGAGTAACATCTCAGAGTTTGTCAGATTACATTAACATATGTAAGTTCAGATTCTAGTGTGACTCAAAGAACTGTGGTGTTCAATTATAGAACTCCTTACATTTTTAAGATAAAATACTCATTTTGTCCAGAGAATACTGTGGTGCCAAAACCATTATCTGTCGAGAGAGACAGAGTCAAGCATGAAACAAGCTGATGTTGTTAGGATTCTCTGGATTATTTTTTATCTCCTTTCTATTCAAAGATAATTCAATAGCGGGTAATGAGAAACACATTTCATTATCATTCCAAAGGACTTAATAGAGAGGGGGGAGAAGTAAAATAAAAAGTACATTGATGCAATTACAAAACTGAACAGTTTTATTTACGGATGCTATTTTGCATACAGCTTTCCATGTATGCAGACACAACCCGCAGCATCCATAAACCACCAAAGAGCAACGTAAAACCCCCACTCGTTCCACTTGCAGAAATTCAGTACACAGTCAAGGTGATTCACTCTGTTTGAGGGAAAGAGAGTTTTCTAGCCACCACATTATCTTCCAAATGGCAGAAACAGGGCTATAGTCTACACATACAAATAGGAGGGAGAAATTTACTTTCTTATTTCTTTCTGTTTTCTAAAAACAGCAATCTACTTAGAGGATTCATCATGTTCTCCTAATGGTGTTTCCTGCGGTAGCCTGGCGACCCTGGATCTCCCACCCAAACTCACTTCTATATAATAATCAGATATACATTTCATCCTTGTACCTGTATCCATCTCCCAACAAGTCAATTCCATGTACTGGTCTCAACACGATTACATTATTGACATTTCTCAGCTGAAAGGCTCCTGCAAATACCATCCAATTTTCTAGCTCTTTCTGAAAAGATCAAAAGATACACCTTGCATAGTAGACAAGAATTTACACTGATGGCTGTCTTTGTCCTGAATACCAATGCTGCTGGCAGTGTTTGCCTGGAGCTCACGGGTAAGTCTCTATGATAACTAACGGCGTTCAGTCAACTAGAGCGACTTTGACTGGACATAAAATATGTTTGTGCTTGTGAATGCTTTTTCAGCTTGAACAACCTTGAGGCAATGATCTTCAAGGCCTCCTAATTAGGGAGGCTGGCAATCAAATGAGAAAGCCTTGCCCTTGGAAATCAAACACGTGTCATGCCTGAAAGGGAAATGCCTTCTTCTCTGGATCATGGTTCACACTTACAGAAGAGTCTGCCTTTAGAGTCGCAAAGCTGTTTTCAACAGAGTTCTTGCAACAAACCTCCTTCAAGAAAATTATCTTGAATCCTTGCTCTACTGAA
This sequence comes from Raphicerus campestris, assembly GCA_006410735.1. Classification (NCBI taxonomy): domain Eukaryota; kingdom Metazoa; phylum Chordata; class Mammalia; order Artiodactyla; family Bovidae; genus Raphicerus; species Raphicerus campestris. Next base: position 543,966 of record SJYW01012725.1, read on the forward strand.
GACAAAAGGAAATGTGTTGTATTTCTGTATATTGCTTAGTTAAAATCTGAGCTTTCTTTTAATGAGCTGGAAGATTAATTATATAAATTTACCTAAAAGGATGCTACTATATCATCCAGTTTCATTTGTTACCTCGCAACAAATAAGGACCAAATCCCTCTCTGTACTCCTCCAAGTCCTGGCCAATCTTTGCAGCTGGCTGGAGGACATGTCCCCCGTACCTGCTTCAGGAACATGTGCAGAATGAAATTCACCTCCCTCCTTTGCACACCAGCTCTTGCTCATGGCATCCTTAGTGCAACGTAAGACACTCTCATTTTCTCAGTTCCCTGCCCCAGAACCCTTCCTTTGGGTTGACTTGTACCCCAAACACTACTCAGTCCTATTTTTCACATCCCACTATTCTTCCCAATATTTCTTTCCCAATATATCCATCCCCCCCATGTCCTTTCTATTTTCATCCCACTCAATATAACCTCCATCAGCCCCCTACCACTCAGGACCTCACCACTTCCAGACTGGACCAATACCACTATCTCTCTATTTCAAACTTTCATCAGTTCAGTTCAATTCAGTCACTCAGTCGTGTCCAACTCTTTGCGACCCCATGAATCGCAGCACGCCAGGCCTCCCTGTCCATCACCAACTCCCAGAGTTCACTCAAACTCATGTCCATTGAGTCGGTGATGCCATCCAGCCATCTCATCCTCGGTCGTCCCCTTCTCCTCCTGCCCCCAATCCCTCGCAGCATCAGAGTCTTTTCCAATGAGTCAATTCTTCGCATGAGGTGGCCAAAGTACCGGAGTTTCAGCTTTAGCATCAGTCCTTCCAAAGAACACCCAGGGCTGATCTCCTTCAGAATGGACTGGTTGGATCTTCTTGCAGTCCAAGGGGCTCTCAGGAGTCTTCTCCAATACCACAGTTCAAAAGCATCAGTTCTTCAAACTTTCATACCAGACTCCATTCTGTAAATTCTTCCCCATCTGACTTCTTAGACTATAGTTCTAATTGCACCACTTCTCTGATCAAAGACTTTCTAACAAGCCAGTCCCTAGAGTGAAATAAACTCCACCCTAAACTAACCTCCAGTGACACCCTCGTCTCTTACTCACACCCCAGGCACCATGTCTCCTGTTGCCAGTTCACTGCTCATCTGACCCAGCCACCTGCACGCTCACCCTGTTTATCCTTCACGGTAATCCAAAGACTGCCTCTCCCTGACTTGCCCAGATTAACATGGCCACCCTTCCTTGAGTCTATCACTCTGTTTATGTTACATCATATTTCACCTCGTCTCTTGTATGTTTTTGCCCTATTGCCTTAGTATGGCCACACACCTCATTCCTTTCTAAGTAACAGTCACACCATTCTGCTGAAAATGGCTGTATATTCCCTGGAAATGCTTTTATCCTGAGAACAATAAATGTTTATTGCAACTCAAACTGTGAAGGAGAAAAGAAAGGGAAAACAAAAATGGAAGAAGAAGGTTAATATTTATCAAGATATAAATACCAGTTGCTTATTTTTGGAAGACAACCAATCATTTATACTTCCTGTAATCAGCCTGAGATCAGGGCTTACCATGAACAGCTCTGTATAGCTCCTACATCATCCACAACTGTGTGAACAACTGTGTGGAATATAACTGGTATTATTATGTCTTAATTGATAAAAACCAGAGGTTGGAGAAGACTCTGGAGAGTCCCTTGGACTACAAGGAGATCCAACCAGTCCATCCTAAAGGAAGTCAGTCCTGGGTGTTCATTGGAAGGACTGATGTTGAAGCTGAAACTCCAATACTTTGGCCACCTGATGTGACTACTGCTGCTGCTACTGCTAAGTCGCTTCAGTCGTGTCTGACTCTGTGCAGCCCCATAGATGGCAGCCAACCAGGCTCCTCCATCCATGGTCTTTTTTCAGGCAAGAGTGCTGGAGTGGGGTGCCATTGCCACCTGATGCGAAGAGCTGATTAATTTGAAAAGACCTTGATGCTGGGAAAGATTGAGGGCAGGAAGAGAAGGGGACAACAGAGGATGATGGTTGAATGGCATCACCAACTCAATGGACACGGGTTTGGGTGGACTCCAGGACTTGGTGATGGACTGGGAGGTCTGGCATGCTGTGGTTCATGGGGTCACAAAGAGTCCGACACGACTGAGCAACTGAACTGAACTGAACTGAGAAAGGGATTAAGTTGCTCTTGGGTTCCTCTCTTTCCTGAAAGTTCCCACTTGCCTCTTAAGGTTCCCCTCTCAGGTCCTCTTACTCTTCACCCAATTTCCACACACACACCAACAGCCAGACACAGATATGTCAGTGCAGCCCTCTTCCCAGAGAGGCTTCCTAGGTGGCGCTAGTGGTAAAGAACCTGCCTGCCAATGCAGGCGATGTAGGAGGCAGGGATTCCATCCCTGGGTCCGGAAGATCCCCTGGACGAGGGCACAGCAACCCACTCCAGTACTCTTGCCTGGAGGATCCCGTGAACAGAGAAGCCTGGCGGGCTACAGTTCACAGGGTCACAAAGAGTCAGACACGACTGGAGCGATTAAGCATGCATTCAGGGAACCAGAACCAGTGTGAGTGATATGAAAGCAAATATATTTAAACTCTTTATTCCAAATCAAGCTTGGTCATTTAATATAGAGTACATGCTGGAATATGTTCTTCTGTTTTAAATCCCACCAACAAGAGCACTTGATTTGTGACTTGCCTTTCACATGATATTAAGCTGATACTGACAAACAAAATCTAAGAGTTTCAGTTCTTTGACTACTGAGTGATGAACCCCTATATCACCCTATATTCGTAATCACAGCCCCCTACCACCCTGCCATTCCATGATCCCTGCAACCAATTGTGTCAGACCTGGGACCTTAAGCCTAAACCTCTGGGAAGGAAGTGAAAGTGAAGTGAAAGTCGCTCAGTTGTGTCCAACTGTTTGCAACCCAGCCAGAATACTGGAGAGGGTAGCCTTTCCCTTCTCCAGGTTGATCTTCTAATGATCAAAGTAAATATGCTTCAAATAAAAGGCTACAGTTTGACTTATGAGTCTTGGTTCTAAGTTCTTGTCTGTTTCTTAGAAAAATAGATCACAATATAGTAAATGTGATTTCCCAAATCAGTTGTTTGCAAAACATCAAGAGTTCTTTTTGCTCTCCAGATTATCTATCAAGAAACATACCTTTGTGACTAAAAGCTATTAGGGGATAAAATATTCCTTCTTTGTAAAAATGTATGTGAATTTTGTCAGAGACAGATAAGAAAATGCTGCAAGAAAAGGGAGGATTGTGAATATCTACATCCAAACAGCAAAGGGGGAATGCTAAAGCAGTGAATCTGGCAGGGGACATTAAACATAATAGCAAAGGTTTCCACCCAAGTTACCAAGAGCACTTAGGTGAGTAATCATGTGCAAAAAACCAGATGACCCAGAGCCTGACGAGATTTGGAATCACATAAATCTGAGAGTCCTAAAAATGCCAAGTAATGTACTAACATAAAACATACGATCCTTCTTCATTTATCCAGTGGCTTATTTTTAACACCTTTCCAATGCTCAACATTATTCTGACATCGTTTTGAAGGGCTTAGCATGTAATAAGGGAAATAAATGAGTAAACCAATGATTTCATGAGCAGTTCATAAGTTTCTGATGGTGTCTTTATCTGATGCTAGGAGCACCAAGATGCCAGATGTTCCTGATTATCATCCTATAAGCTTCACCTGGAATCTACTGTTAAATGTTGGTTTTTTGATAACTTCTCTTCTTCCTGAGCCCAGTGTAGGGCTGTTTCAGACCTCAGCCCTTGGAGGTCCTCTTCTCCAGCTACTCATTTTCCGGGTGATCTTTTCTAGTCTGATGTATTTATACACCATCTCTATACTGATAGATTCCCAATTTCTAGCCCCTATCTCTAGTCTCCAGGTGCACATGTCCAACCTCGTCCATGTATATCTAAAGGCACCTCTGCCTAGATGCTTGATTTCCAACCCCTCCAAGAAATCTCTGACACTTTGTTTTCTTTTTTGCAATACAAGGCACACAGTTCACCCTTCTCTTATCTCACAACCAGATATAATACATCAGCAAAGCACAATTTTAAAATATACCCAGTATCCTACCACTGGATAACACCTCTGCCTGGACAACCTTATCTCAAGCCAGCCTCATTTCTTGTCTAAATCAGTTCTTCTCAAGCTTGAAAGTTTGAGATTCACCTGGGGCTGCACTGCAGTAGGTCTAGGGTGCTATCTGAGAATCTTCATTTCTAGGGAGGTCCCAAGTAATGTTAATGCTGCTGGAGATAGCTGCAAGATCTTCCTAATTGTTTTCTTTATTCCATCTCTGCCTCTCCATGCAACAATCAGAGCAATCACATTTATGATGCAAATCTGATTAAGATGCTCTCCTGCTCAAACATTCTGAAAGCTTGCTATATCACTTAGAATAAAATCATAAGGTCCTATCAGGCCTGCATGTTTTGTAAAATCTGGCACCTGCTTAGCTCTAGTAGGTACATCTTTCCAAATTCCTCCTTCTCTCACTCCAGTGCAGACAAAATGCCATTCAAATGTCAGTCTGTTAAAAATGCCAAGCACGCTCCTACCTCAGGCCATTTGAATGTGATATTCCCTCTGTCAGAAATGTGCTTTCTCCAGACATCTCCATGAATTCTTTGGTCACTTTCTTCACGCCTCTGGCCAGTCTCCTCTCAACAAGCTCTATTCTGAGCATACTGTCTAAAGCCCGGCGAGCAGCACAGATATGTAATATGTACATACATTTTCCAGATCTTACCTTGCTCTCATTTTCTCATCACTCCCTAATAGTGTATTAAATATTTATTAATCATGTACTGCTCTGCTTAGTCGCTCAGTTGTGTCTGACTCTTTGTGACCCCATGGACTATAGCCTGCCAGGCTCCTCTGTCCATGGGATTCTCCAGGCAAAAATACTGGAGTGGGTTGCATGCCCTCTTCCAGGGCACCTTCCCAACCTAGGGCTCGAACCCTCATCTCTTAGTCTCCTGTGTTGACAGGCAGGTTCTTTACCATTAGTGCCAACTGGGAAGCCCATTCAGTGTATTAGGACTCTGTAAATATGTATTGAATAAAAGAACATACTTTTGAATACAGTGTAAGCAGTTAAATTTTAAAAGATAGTCTCAAGTACTATGTTCTACCATTTTTGTCCAACTCCCTTGTATATTTAATGTTTTAATTACAACATAATAAGACTTTAACATATTCCAACAAAACATGCCACTGAATTAACTTCAGTATGGCTCCTTCAGCAAACTCAGTAACAAATATTTTGCCCCCTTGAAGAAACACCTTATTTTTCACTTTGCTTCTTTCGGTGCTAGAGTAGCGTCACTGACTCTATTGAGACTAATTCATCTTTATGGGGTGTACTGGATTAGAGAAAAACTAGTTTAATGGCTATAGAACAGGCTTTGGGATCAGTGCAGATCAATCGAATATTAACCTTGGCTTCCTCAGCTATTAACTAGGTGAAATAGTATACTTCATAAAGTTGCTTTCAGGAATAAATTAGATAATTCATGCAAAGAAGTTGGCTCAGTACCAATCAGGATTAAATGCACATTAGCAAGAAAATGTATAGGAATATACACTGTGAACCTCCAAGTGGGAGACTTCTCAAAAGCTTTAAAGTCAACAAATTCAATTCTGACCAAAAAAGTCTGTAAAAGGTAAATTGCTAGAATTCACTAAGCCAAATAATATTTCAATCATTCAAAATGTTAGGGTTAGGGTTAATAAGGACTTTGTTTGAGAAATTATAAACTATTATAATCTAAATAACCTTTACTAATCCCCATGTGTGCTGCCTACTAAGTTGTCTCAGTCATGTTTGACTCTTTGTGACCCTATGGACTCTATGCTGCATTATTAACTTATCAAGTGCACAGTGCTCTATTTTAAAAACAAATTGCTTGCAAGTAAAATTTTATTGGAATACTGCCACACCCATCGATTTCTGAAATAATTTGAGGTGAAACTCAGATAACGTGAAATTAAGCATTTTAAAGTGGAACATTCAGTAACTTTTAATGCAGTCACATGTTTAGTATNCTGCTTAAATCTTTCTACTGTTCCAGGACCTTAATCCTGTCAACTCATCTAAAAGTCTCTCCCTTAGTCTGAAAATATCTTACAAAATTACAGCTCAAGTTTCTAAAATTGCATTAATTTGCTCATGTTGAACTGCGGAGATTCCTAGGCCAAGTTCATCCCACACACAGACCTCGGATGCCATCAGGGTCCATCCTGACAGGTGTCTTTGTCTTCTTCTCCCACTCATTACACTTCCTTTGCAGAAAATGGCATCTTAATCAGCATCTGCTAAGTGCACTCTTTCAAGTAACTTTCTAACGCCCACCTTTTCTGTTCAATCTAGAATACTGAAATTAACGTCCTTCTTCCCCATATTCTTAGCCCTCTTTAGTTTTTAAAACTATAATTTNAAATGGCATCTTAATCAGCATCTGCTAAGTGCACTCTTTCAAGTAACTTTCTAACGCCCACCTTTTCTGTTCAATCTAGAATACTGAAATTAACGTCCTTCTTCCCCATATTCTTAGCCCTCTTTAGTTTTTAAAACTATAATTTTCAACTCATATCCACATCATAGGAATCTAGTAAAATTGAAATGTGGTTATTAATTGAAAAAAAAAACTTTACTGTCTACTTTTGGGCTTCCCCGATTTTCCTATGGTTAAGAATCCTCCTTGCTTGTGCAGCGGACACGGTTTGATCTCTGGTTCAAGAAAATTCCACATGCTGCAGGGAAACTGACTGAGTCTGTGCTTCAGAGCCTTCAACCTACAACTACTAAGGCTGTGTGCCACACTGCTGAAGCCCACACTCCCCAGAGCCCATACTCCCCAAGAAGAGAAGTCACCACGATGAGAAGCCCACGTATTGCAACTGAGAGTAGCCCTCACTCTCTGCAACTAAAGAAAGCCTGTGTACAGCAAGAAAGACCCAGTGCAGGCAAAAATAAATAAGCAAAATTTTTTTAAAAATTTAAAAATAAATAATTGAACATATATATATATATATATATATATACACACACACACACACATATTAAAATTCTACCTTTAAAAAAAATGTCTGATCAGTGGACTCTTTCTGTCCTTAATATCAGCTATACAGGTAGAGTCTTTTTATATACATAAAATCACTTTCTTGTCTACTTTTAAGCACCCCTATGAGTACACTAGGCCCACCTGACTAATCCAGGATAATTTCCCTAAATTAAGTCTAGCTGACTAGCAACCTAAATTCAATCAGTGGTATTAATTCCCTTTGCTGTGCAATATAACACATCCACAGGTCCTTCTACCCCAAATCTTGAGAGTTTATCCAACTTTCATTGAGAAATAAGTGTTTTTCCTTGATTAGATAGTGCAGTGGTCATGTAAGATAATCTCTATTGCATGTAATATCTCTAGACTATATGTAATGAATTTATTTTTTAAGATTTAAGGACATAGTCTTCTTTTGTAGGTATTTTTTCAAGATATCATATGTCTATTTCTATTATGTGAAGACAAAAGACACTGAATATATATACACATGAAAATACTTTTGCTATTATCCCTTATTGTTACAGCATTTACAGTTCTTTGTGTATTTATATGAACATTGAGTCTTGAATACCTGGCAATTTGCAAGTAACTTTACAAATATGCTTCCTTTTATTTTCACCATACCAAACTACTGTGATTAAGTTTGTTTTTGCTATAAGAAACTAAGAATCAAAGTAGTTAATATATCTAATCTTCTAAAATGAATAAATTGAAAACCAGGTTTGAAAAATTTTCTGCCGTCAAGTTTGTGGTAGGCAGTATACTGGCTCCCACAGAAGTCCATATCCTAACCCCAGGGCCTGTGGATGTGTTATATTGCACAGCAAAGGAAGTTAGTACCACTGATTGATTTTAGGCTTCTAATCAGCTAGACTTAATTTAGGGAAATTATCCTGGATTATTCAGGTGGGCCTAGTGTACTTATAGGGTCCTTAAAAGTAGACAAGAAAGTAATTTTATGTATATAAAAAGGACTTTACCTGTATAACTGATATTGAGGACAGAAAGAGTCCACTGACCAGGAATGCAGAGCTTCTTGAAGCTGGAAAAGACAAAGGAAAGGATTTGACCCCGGAGCCTCTAGAAGGAACATATCACCCAGCAGGTGGCATGACTTGAGGATTCTTGACCTCAGACTTAACACTAATATACGCATATTCAACCCTTGGGTCAGGAAAATCCTCTGGAGGGTGAAATAGCAACCCACTTCAGTATTCTTGCCTGGGAAATNGACTTGAGGATTCTTGACCTCAGACTTAACACTAATATACGCATATTCAACCCTTGGGTCAGGAAAATCCTCTGGAGGGTGAAATGGCAACCCACTTCAGTCTTCTTGCCTGGGAAATCTTATGAACAGAAGTGCCTGAAGGGCTACAGTCCATGGGGTGGCAAAGTGTCAGACATGACTTAGCAACTGAGCACATACAGACACATACACACACACACACACACTGCTTAAGCCAACACATTTGTGATGATTTGCTACAGTACCAGGAAGCTAACATGAAGACTTCAGTTATTTGTAACTTTTGATTATCAAGGAAGGCCTATTTTAAAATGGCAAGTACTTAGAGATGATGAAATGCAGGGCTCTCATTCATCATGTGAGAAAAACAAAGAACAGAAATGCTAAAATCAATTGTATCAACTTTTCTGATTGTTCCTGTTGCTTTTTCAATTGAAATATAAAACCAAACTTCATCAGAAGTAGCCTGCCTTTGATTTTCCTCTTTCTGCCTTTACAGGATGCTAGGGCTGTTACAGTGGATTGTTCCTTTTGATCAGCAGATTTTCTTCTCTCTGATCTATACTATCACTCTTATGTTTACACAACATATCAGAGTGACCTACTGGTATATATAAGGAAGATAGTGAATACTGTTAGAAATATACTATCTCTGTTTAAATGTACTTATGTATTAATGATTTATATACAGTACATTTAAGTAGAGAAAATATTGTTTTCTTAATATTTCCACTGGTTATTCTTCATTGACTACACTAAAGCCTTTAACTGTGTGGATCACTACAAACTGTGGAAAATTATTAAAGAAATTTGAATACCACAACACCTTACATGTCTCCTGAGAAATCTCTGTTCAGGAGAAGCAGCAGCAGTTAGAACTGGACATGGAACAACAGACTGGTTCAAAATTGGAAAAGAAGTATGTCAAAGCTGTATATTACCACACTGTTTATTTAAATTCTATGCAGAGGACATCATGCAAAATGCCAGGCTGGATGAAGCACAAGCTGGAATCAAGATTGCCAGGGGAAATAACATTAACTTCAGATATGAAGATGACACCACCCTGATTGCTATTATCGTCATTACCTCCACCATAGTTTGGTCAAATAACAAGGAGAGAACAGAGCCCAGCCCTTCAGCATAAAATTGGATTAAAATTTTATTAACCATATCCCTGCCCATTAGAACAAGACCCAGTTTCCCCCTCAGTCAGCCTCTCCCATCAGGAAACTTCCATAAGCCTCTTATCCTTCTTCATCAGAGGGCAGACAGACTGAAAACCACAGTCACAGAAAACTAACCAGTCTGATCACATGGACCACACCCTTGTCTAACTCAACAAAACTATGAGACATAGTTTGATAGTTTTCATAGTTTCATGCCATCTAAACCATTTCATCCTCTGTCGTCCCCTTCTTCTGATGCCTTCAATCTTTCCCAACATCAGTGTCTTTTCAAATGAGTCAGCTCTTGGCATCAGCTGGCCAAAAGACTGGAGTTTCAGCTTCAACATCAGTCCTTCAAATGAACACCCACGACTGATGTCCTTTAGGATAGACTGGTTGGATCTCCTTGCAGTTCAAGAGACTTTCAAAAGTTTTCTTCAACACCACAGTTCAAAAGCATCAATTCTTCAGTGCTCAGCTTTATTTAGACTCCAAATCTCACATCTATATTTGACTACTGAAAAAACCATAGCTTTGACTAGACAAACCTTTGTTGGTAAAGGAATGTCTCTGTTTTTTAATATACTGTCTAGTTTGGTCATAAGTTTGCTTCTAAGGAGCAAGCATCTTTTAATTTCATGGCTGCAGTCACTATCTGCAGTGGTTTTGGAGCCCCCTAAAATAAAGTCTGCCATAGTTTCCACTGTTTCCCCATGTATTTGTCATGAAGTGATGGAACCAGATGCCATGGTCTTAGTTTTCTGAATGTTGAGCTTTAACCTAGCTTTTAAACTCTCCTCTTCCTCGTTCTTCAAGAGGTTCTTTAGTTCTTTGCTTTCTGCCATAAGGGTGAGGTCATTTGCATATCTGAGGTTATTGCTATTTCTCCCAGCAATCTTGATTCCAGCTTGTGTTTCATCCAGACTAGCATTTCTCCTGATGTACTCTTCATGTAAGTTAAATAAGCAGAGTTACAATATGCAGCCTTGACCTACTACTTTTCATGTTTGGAAGCAGTCTGTTGTCTCATGTCCAGTTCTAACTGTTGCTTCTCGACCTGCATACAGATTTCTCAAGAGGAAAGTCAGATGATCTGGTATTCCCATCTTAGAATTTTCCACAGTTTATTGTGATCCACACAGTAAAAAGCTTTGGCATATTCAATAAAACAAAAACAGATGGTTTTCTGGAATTCTCTTTCTTTCTTGATGATCTAGCAGATGTTGATAATTTGATCTCTTGTTCCTCTGCCTTTTTTAAGACAAGCCTGAACATCTAGAAGCTCATGGTTCATGGATTGTTGAAGTCTTGCTTAGATAATTTTAAGCATTACTTTACTAGCTTGTGAAATGAGTGCAATTGTGCTTTGAGCATTCTTTAACATTGCCTTTCTTAGGGATTGGACTGGAAACTGACCTTTCCAGTCCTGTGGTCACTTCTGAGTTTTCCAAATTTGCTGGCATATTGAGTGCAGCACTGTCACAGCATCATATTTTAGAATTTGAAATAGCTCAACTGGAATTCCATCACCTCCA
>SJYW01012725.1:556910-569301 GCA_006410735.1 Raphicerus campestris
ATATATATATATATATATATATATACACACACACACACACATATTAAAATTCTACCTTTAAAAAAAATGTCTGATCAGTGGACTCTTTCTGTCCTTAATATCAGCTATACAGGTAGAGTCTTTTTATATACATAAAATCACTTTCTTGTCTACTTTTAAGCACCCCTATGAGTACACTAGGCCCACCTGACTAATCCAGGATAATTTCCCTAAATTAAGTCTAGCTGACTAGCAACCTAAATTCAATCAGTGGTATTAATTCCCTTTGCTGTGCAATATAACACATCCACAGGTCCTTCTACCCCAAATCTTGAGAGTTTATCCAACTTTCATTGAGAAATAAGTGTTTTTCCTTGATTAGATAGTGCAGTGGTCATGTAAGATAATCTCTATTGCATGTAATATCTCTAGACTATATGTAATGAATTTATTTTTTAAGATTTAAGGACATAGTCTTCTTTTGTAGGTATTTTTTCAAGATATAATATGTCTATTTCTATTATGTGAAGACAAAAGACACTGAATATATATACACATGAAAATACTTTTGCTATTATCCCTTATTGTTACAGCATTTACAGTTCTTTGTGTATTTATATGAATATTGAGTCTTGAATACCTGGCAATTTGCAAGTAACTTTACAAATATGCTTCCTTTTATTTTCACCATACCAAACTACTGTGATTAAGTTTGTTTTTGCTATAAGAAACTAAGAATCAAAGTAGTTAATATATCTAATCTTCTAAAATGAATAAATTGAAAACCAGGTTTGAAAAATTTTCTGCCGTCAAGTTTGTGGTAGGCAGTATACTGGCTCCCACAGAAGTCCATATCCTAACCCCAGGGCCTGTGGATGTGTTATATTGCACAGCAAAGGAAGTTAGTACCACTGATTGATTTTAGGCTTCTAATCAGCTAGACTTAATTTAGGGAAATTATCCTGGATTATTCAGGTGGGCCTAGTGTACTTATAGGGTCCTTAAAAGTAGACAAGAAAGTAATTTTATGTATATAAAAAGGACTTTACCTGTATAACTGATATTGAGGACAGAAAGAGTCCACTGACCAGGAATTCAGAGCTTCTTGAAGCTGGAAAAGACAAAGGAAAGGATTTGACCCCGGAGCCTCTAGAAGGAACATATCACCCAGCAGGTGGCATGACTTGAGGATTCTTGACCTCAGACTTAACACTAATATACGCATATTCAACCCTTGGGTCAGGAAAATCCTCTGGAGGGTGAAATAGCAACCCACTTCAGTATTCTTGCCTGGGAAATCTTATGAACAGAAGTGCCTGAAGGGCTACAGTCCATGGGGTGGCAAAGTGTCAGACATGACTTAGCAACTGAGCACATTCAGACACATACACACACACACACACACACACTGCTTAAGCCAACACATTTGTGATGATTTGCTACAGTACCAGGAAGCTAACATGAAGACTTCAGTTATTTGTAACTTTTGATTATCAAGGAAGGCCTATTTTAAAATGGCAAGTACTTAGAGATGATGAAATGCAGGGCTCTCATTCATCATGTGAGAAAAACAAAGAACAGAGATGCTGAAATCAATTGTATCAACTTTTCTGATTGTTCCTGTTGCTTTTTCAATTGAAATATAAAACCAAACTTCATCAGAAGTAGCCTGCCTTTGATTTTCCTCTTTCTGCCTTTACAGGATGCTAGGGCTGTTACAGTGGATTGTTCCTTTTGATCAGCAGATTTTCTTCTCTCTGATCTATACTATCACTCTTATGTTTACACAACATATCAGAGTGACCTACTGGTATATATAAGGAAGATAGTGAATACTGTTAGAAATATACTATCTCTGTTTAAATGTACTTATGTATTAATGATTTATATACAGTACATTTAAGTAGAGAAAATATTGTTTTCTTAATATTTCCACTGGTTATTCTTCATTGACTACACTAAAGCCTTTAACTGTGTGGATCACTACAAACTGTGGAAAATTATTAAAGAAATTTGAATACCACAACACCTTACATGTCTCCTGAGAAATCTCTGTTCAGGAGAAGCAGCAGCAGTTAGAACTGGACATGGAACAACAGACTGGTTCAAAATTGGAAAAGAAGTATGTCAAAGCTGTATATTACCACACTGTTTATTTAAATTCTATGCAGAGGACATCATGCAAAATGCCAGGCTGGATGAAGCACAAGCTGGAATCAAGATTGCCAGGGGAAATAACATTAACTTCAGATATGAAGATGACACCACCTTGATTGCTATTATCGTCATTACCTCCACCATAGTTTGGTCAAATAACAAGGAGAGAACAGAGCCCAGCCCTTCAGCATAAAATTGGATTAAAATTTTATTAACCATATCCCTGCCCATTAGAACAAGACCCAGTTTCCCCCTCAGTCAGCCTCTCCCATCAGGAAACTTCCATAAGCCTCTTATCCTTCTTCATCAGAGGGCAGACAGACTGAAAACCACAGTCACAGAAAACTAACCAGTCTGATCACATGGACCACAGCCTTGTCTAACTCAACAAAACTATGAGACATAGTTTGATAGTTTTCATAGTTTCATGCCATCTAAACCATTTCATCCTCTGTCATCCCCTTCTTCTGATGCCTTCAATCTTTCCCAACATCAGTGTCTTTTCAAATGAGTCAGCTCTTGGCATCAGCTGGCCAAAAGACTGGAGTTTCAGCTTCAACATCAGTCCTTCAAATGAACACCCACGACTGATGTCCTTTAGGATAGACTGGTTGGATCTCCTTGCAGTTCAAGAGACTTTCAAAAGTTTTCTTCAACACCACAGTTCAAAAGCATCAATTCTTCAGTGCTCAGCTTTATTTAGACTCCAAATCTCACATCTATATTTGACTACTGAAAAAACCATAGCTTTGACTAGACAAACCTTTGTTGGTAAAGGAATGTCTCTGTTTTTTAATATACTGTCTAGTTTGGTCATAAGTTTGCTTCTAAGGAGCAAGCATCTTTTAATTTCATGGCTGCAGTCACTATCTGCAGTGGTTTTGGAGCCCCCTAAAATAAAGTCTGCCATAGTTTCCACTGTTTCCCCATGTATTTGTCATGAAGTGATGGAACCAGATGCCATGGTCTTAGTTTTCTGAATGTTGAGCTTTAACCTAGCTTTTAAACTCTCCTCTTCCTCGTTCTTCAAGAGGTTCTTTAGTTCTTTGCTTTCTGCCATAAGGGTGAGGTCATTTGCATATCTGAGGTTATTGCTATTTCTCCCAGCAATCTTGATTCCAGCTTGTGTTTCATCCAGACTAGCATTTCTCCTGATGTACTCTTCATGTAAGTTAAATAAGCAGAGTTACAATATGCAGCCTTGACCTACTACTTTTCATGTTTGGAAGCAGTCTGTTGTCTCATGTCCAGTTCTAACTGTTGCTTCTCGACCTGCATACAGATTTCTCAAGAGGAAAGTCAGATGATCTGGTATTCCCATCTTAGAATTTTCCACAGTTTATTGTGATCCACACAGTAAAAAGCTTTGGCATATTCAATAAAACAAAAACAGATGGTTTTCTGGAATTCTCTTTCTTTCTTGATGATCTAGCAGATGTTGATAATTTGATCTCTTGTTCCTCTGCCTTTTTTAAGACAAGCCTGAACATCTAGAAGCTCATGGTTCATGGATTGTTGAAGCCTTGCTTAGATAATTTTAAGCATTACTTTACTAGCTTGTGAAATGAGTGCAATTGTGCTTTGAGCATTCTTTAACATTGCCTTTCTTAGGGATTGGACTGGAAACTGACCTTTCCAGTCCTGTGGTCACTTCTGAGTTTTCCAAATTTGCTGGCATATTGAGTGCAGCACTGTCACAGCATCATATTTTAGAATTTGAAATAGCTCAACTGGAATTCCATCACCTCCATTAGCTTTGTTCATAGTAATGCTTCCTAAGACCCATTTCTCTTTCCATTCGAGGATGTCTAGCTCTAAGTGAGTGATCACACCATTGTGATTATCTGAGTCATGAAGATTTTTTTTTTGGTATAGATTTTTATGTATCCTTGCCACCTTTCTTAATATTTTCTGCTTCTGTTAGGTCCATACCATTTCTGTCCTTTATTGAGTTCATCTTTGCATGAAATGTTTCCTTGATATCTTTAATTTTCTTGAAGTGATTTCTAGTCTTTCTCATTCTGTTGTCTTTCTCTATTTCTTTTCATTGATCACTGAGGAAAGCTATCTTATCTCTCCTTGTTATTCTTTGGAACTCTGCATTCAAATGGGTGTATCTTTCCTTTTCTCCTTTGCTTTTCATTTATCTTCTCACAGCTATTTGTAAGGTCTTCTGAGACAACCATTTTACCTTTTTGCATTTCTTTTTCTTGGATATGGTCTTGATCCCTGCTTCCTGTTCAATGTCACATCCATCCATAGTTCATCAGGCACTCTGTCTAGCGGATCTCGTCCATTCAATCTATTTCTCACTTTCACTATATAATCATAAAGGATCTGATTTGTGTCATACCTGAATTGTCTAGTGGTTTTCCTTACTTTCTTCAATTTAAGTCTGAATTTGGCAATAAGGAGTTCATTATCTAAGCCACAGTCAGCTCCTTGTCTCATTTTTGCTAACTATATAGAGCTTTTCCATCTTTGACTGAAAAAAATTTAATCAATCTGATTTCAGTGTTGACCATCTGGTGATGTCCATGTGTAGAGTCTTCTTTTGTGTTGTTGGAAGAGGGTGTTTGCTATGACCAGTGCATTATCTTGGCAAAACTCTATTCACCTTTGCCCTGCTTCATTCTGTACTCCAAGATGCCACATTTGCCTGATAATTCAGGTGTTTCTTGAATTCTTACTTTTGCTTTCCAGTTCCCTATAATGAAAAGAACATCTTTTGAGGGTGTTAGTTCTAGAAGGTTTTTTAGGTCTTGAGAGAACAGTTCAACTTCAGCTTCTTCAGCATTATTGGTTGGGGCATAGACTTGGATTGCTGTGATATTGAATGGTTTGCCTTTGAAAAGAACAGAGATTATTCTATTGTTTTTAAGATTGCATCCAAGTACTGCATTTTGGACTCTTGTTGACTATAATGGCTGCTCCATTTCTTCTAAGGGATGCTTGCCCATAGTAGTAGATATAATGGTCATCTGAGATAAATTCACCCATTCCAGTCCAATTTAGGTCACCAATTCCTAAAATGTTGACCTGCCATCTCCTGTTTGACCACTTCCAATTTGCCTTGATTCATGAACCTAACATTCCAGGTTCCTATGCAATATTGCTCTTTACAGCATCAGACTTTACTTCCATAACCAGGAGTTGGGTGTTGTTTTCTCTTTGGCTCTGTCTCTTCATTATATCTGGAGTTATCTCTCCACTGATCTCCAGTAACATATTGGATATCTACTGACCTGGGGAGTTCATCTTTCAGTGTTCTATCTTTTTGCCTATTCTTACTATCCATGGGGGTTCTCAAGGCAAGAATACTGAAGTGATTTGTCATTCCCTTCTCCAGTGGACCAAATTTTGTCAGAACTCTTTACCATGACCAATCTGTCTTGGGTGGCCTTACAGGGCATGGCTCATCTTTTCATTGAGTTAGACAAGGCTGTGGTCCATGTGATCAGATTGGTTAGTTTCCTGTGATTTTGGTTTTCAGTCTGTCTGCCCTCTGATGGAAAAGGATAAGAGACTTAAGGAAGCTTCTTGTTGGGAGAGACTCACAGGGAGAAACTGGGTCTTGTTCTGATAGGTAGGGCCATGCTCAGTAAATATTTAGTCCAATTTTCTGTTGATGGGCAGAGCTGTGTATCCTCCTTGCTGTTTCTCTAAGGCCAAATTATGATGGAGGTGATGAAGATAATGGTGACCTCCTTCAAAAGATCCCATGCATGTACTGCCACACTCAGTTCCTCCAACCCTGAAGCAGGCCACAAGCACCCCATGCCACCCAAGACAGGTGGGCCATGGTAGAGAGTTCTAAAAAAATTTGGTCCACTGGAGAAGGGAATGGCAAACCACTTCAGTATTCTTGCCTTGAGAACACCATGAACAGTAAGAAAAGGTAAAAAGATAGGACACTGAAAGATGAACTCCTCAGGTTGGCAGGTGCCAATATGCTATTGGTGATCAGTGGACAACTAACTCCAAAAAGAATGAAGAGATGGAGCCTAAGCAAAAACAGCATCCAGTTGTGGATGTGACTGGTGATGGAAGTAAAGTCTGATGCTGTAAAGAGCAATATTGCTGTAAAGAGCCTGGAATGTTAGGTCCATGATCAAGGCAAATTGGAAGTGATCAAACAGGAGATGGCAAGAGTGAACATCAACATTTTAGGAATCAGCAAAGTAAAATGAACTGGAATGTGTATATACTGTGGACAAGAATCCCTTAGAAGAAATGGAGTAGCCTTCATAGACAAGAGTCTAAAATGCAGTACTTGGATGTAGTCTCAAAAGTGACAAATTGATCTCTGTTCTTTTCCAAGGCAAACCATTCAATATCACAGTAATCCAAGTCTGTTTCCTGACCAATAATGCTGAAGTTGAACAGTTCGCTGAAGAACTACAAGATCTTCTAGAACTCACACCCCAAAAAGATGTTTGTTTGTTTTTTCATAGTAGAGGACTGGAATGCAAAGTAGAAAGTCAAGAAATACCTGGAACAACAGGCAAATATGGTCTTGGAATACAGGATGAAGCAGGACAAAGGCTAACAGATATTGGCCAAGAGAATACACTTGTCATAGCAAACACTCTCTTCAACAACACAAGAGAAGACTCTACACATGGACATCACCAGACGGTCAATACTGAAATCAGATTGATTATATTCTTTGCAGCCAAAGGTTGAGGAGCTCTAAACAGCAAAAACAAGACTGGGAGCTGACTGTAGCTCAGATCATGTGCTCCTTATTGCCAAAATTCAGACTTAAATTGAAGAAAGTAGGGAAACCACAAGACCATTCAAATATGACCTAAATCAAATCCTTAAGACTATACAGTGGAAGTGACAAAGAGATTCAAGAAATTAGATCAGATAGACGGAGTCTGAAGAAATATGGATAAAGGTTCATGACATTGTACAGGAGACAGGAATCAAGACCATCTCCAAGAAAAATAAATGCAAAAAGGCAAAATGATTGTCTGAGGAGGCCTTACAAACAGCTGTGAAAAGAAGGAAAGCAAAAGGCAAGGCAGAAAAGGAAGATACACTCATTTGAATGCAGTTCCAAAGAATAGTAAGGAGAGATAAGAAAGCCTTCTTCAGTGATCAATGCAAAGAAACAGAGGAAAACAATAGAATGGGAAAGACTGGCGATCTCTTCAAGAAAATTAGAGATTCCAAGGAAATTTTTTATGCAAAGATGTGCACATTAAAGAACAGAAATGGTATGGACAGAAGCAGAAGATATTAATAAGAGGTGGCAAGAATATGCAGAAGAAGTATACAAAAAAGATCTTCATGACCCAGATAAACACGATGGTATGATCACTCACATAGAGCCAGATATCCTGGAATGGTAAGTCAAGTGGGCCTCAGGTAGCATCATTATGAACAAAGTTGGTGGAGGTAATTGAATTCCACTTGAGTTATTTCAGATCCTAAAAGATGATGTTGTGAAAGTGCTGCACTCAATATGCTAGCAAATTTGGAAAACTCAGCAATGCCCATTGGACTGGAAAAGGTGAGTTTTCATTCTAAGAAAACAATGCCAAATAATGCTCAAGGGCAATGCCAAATAATGCTAAAAGTACCACACAATTGCATTCATCTCACACTCTAGAAAGTAATGCTCAATATTCATCAATCCAGGCTTCAACAGTATATGAACTGTGAACTTTCAAATGTTCAAGTTTGATTTATAAAAGGCAGAGGAACCAGAGACCAAATAGCCAGCATCCCTTGGATCATCTAAAAAAGTGAGAGTTCCAAAAAACATCTACTTCTGTTTTATTGACTATGCCAAAGCTTTTGAATGTGTAGATCACAACAAACTGTGGAAAATTCTTAAAGAGATGGGAATACCAGGCCGCTTGACCTGCTTCCAGAGAAATCTGTATGCAGATCAGGAAGCAACAGTTAGAACTGGACATGGAAAAACAGACTGGTTTCAAATAGGAAAAGGAGCGCGTCAAGGCTGTATATTGTCATCCTGCTTATTTAACTTATATGCAGAGTACATCATGAGTAATGCTGGACTGGATGAAGCACAAGCTGGAATCAAGATTGCTGGGACAAATATCAATAACCTCAGATATGCATGTAACACCACCCTTATAGTAGAAAGCAAAGAAGAACTAAAGAGCCTCTTGATGAAGTTAAAAATAGTAGAGTGAAAAAGTTGACTTAAAACTCAACACTCAGAAAACTAAGATCATTGGTATCTTGTCCCATCACTTCATGGCAAACAGTGAAACTGTGGAAACAGTGACAGACTTTACTGTTAGGACTCCAAAATCACTGCAGATGGTGACTAGAGGCATGGAATTAAAAGACACTTGACCTTTGGAAGAAAAGCTATCACCAACCTAGACAGCT
The DNA here is from genome assembly GCA_006410735.1 of Raphicerus campestris. NCBI lineage: Eukaryota > Metazoa > Chordata > Mammalia > Artiodactyla > Bovidae > Raphicerus > Raphicerus campestris. The sequence goes on from SJYW01012725.1 coordinate 565,422, forward strand.
TATCAAAAAGCAGAGACATTACTTTGTCAACAAAAGTCCATCTAGTCAAAGCTATAGTTTTTCCAGTAGTCATTTATGAATGTGAGACTTGGACTATAAAGAAAGCTGAGTGCCAAAGAATCGATGCCTTTGAACTGTGGTGTTGGAGAAGACTGTTGAGAGTCCCTTGGACTGCAAGAGGATCCAACCAGTCCATCCTAAAGGAAATCGGTCCTGAATATTTATTGGAAGAACTGATGCTGAAGCTGAAACTCCAATCCTTTTGCCACCTGATGCGAAGAACTGATTCATTTGAAAAGACCCTGATGCTGGGAAACAGTGAAGGCAGCAGGATTACCTGGGAAGCCCTTTTGAATCATTAGCTTATTATAAATCAATGAGAATTAAAGTATGAGGTGTTAGTCACAGAATGTGTCAGTGACTTCCATGAAATATATCAAATATTATTCAGGGTTAACATTCTTAACTTGAATGTTTTAGTCAATATCTCTTGGGAAATAAATGGTCTGCAGTTCAGTTACATTTTCTACTGGAGTGAGATCCCTGGAAATGAATAAAGATATGGGAACTGGTCTAATCACCTTTGTAAACATTCCAGGAAAATATTTGAAAACATAACAGATGTTTCTATCTATAGAATGTTTCATCAACATGTCTCTGATATCAACAGTTGCCATTTAAAAATTAAATCTGTAGGTTTTTGAGTCTTGAAGAATGTTCTCCAAAAATGTTTTGAGTCCTGAAAAATGTTCAGTAATCCTTATAATTACTTGAACATAATGTGAAGATATCTCATGGCACAAATTGCTCTTCCTGTCATAGAAATGACTGAAAACCTCACCGAGAAACCTCTGATATTCTGTACAAACACATGTGATGGGAGAATTAGGAGGAAGAAAGACTTGGGGACTTTTTGAAAGGCTGTCTTCCTGCCTTGGCTATGCCTGAGGTTATATCATAAAATCATTAGTAAAGCTTGGAAGTGGCAGAGACATCTGATCTATATGTCTGCTTTGATGATCTGATTCGATCATTTGTGTTATGTCACCAATAAAAGCAGAAGCAAGAAGCTTTACTATGGTAATAAAGAAATATTGTAAGAGTCCTTCCACTGAAAACATAGTAAAGAAAGAAAAGTTCCAAAATTGCACTCATCTTAAAAAAAAAAAAGACATTTGGATGGACAGGTGCCAAAAATACTGATTTCCATGATCATACAGAACTGAATACTGAATCAAAATGTATAAGTTGGAGGAATGGCAGTAATGCTCTACCATATTTTAATTTACATTGAAAATTTGTATATGAAAGTTTTCCCAAGTAGAATGTAAGTAGTAATGGAATAAAGTCAGAGCTCTGAGCATGTGTGCCATGCTCATTCACTTCAGTTGTGTCTGACTCCTTGTGCCCCCATGGACTGTAACCTGCTGTGCTTCTCTGTCCATGGGATTCTCCGGGCAAGAATAGTGCAGTGGGTTGTCATGCCCTCCTCTCTCTGAACATACATAAATCCAAATGGGATGTATTGAAAATCTTAAATGTTTAGCTTGGTATTGTCTTGTTGATTATACAAATGAAAAAGATTGTAATATGCACCTGGGAGTATAGGAGCAAAGAACCTTTGAACAGAGAACTTCTTGAAGTAAATAGAAATAAATTAACTACAGTGTATTAAGGATGTAGTTTGCTTTTCAGATCATTTCTTTACATGGTTTTCTTTATATATATTGTTCCTTTGTTTAAACATAAACATTTAAAAAAGCCTCTCATATGAAGAGAGACAGGTTAGAGGAAGAATAGGGTGATTTAATTCCAACAATTGTTTACATCAGTTTTCAAGAAAGCAAATTTCCAAGAAAATTTGACATTCTAACCATACTATATCAAAGCTAGTAGGGTAGCATCTGAATGAACCATGATCAGGGCGGGGTGGTGATGGAGTCAGAAAGTGGGACGCACAGTCCTCTCTCTGGTGAGTCCCTGTTAGGGGAAAGGATGTAACAGTTCACTCCCTGCTGAGGCATCAGGTGGAAGAGAGCCTGCATGTCCCAGAATCTCAAGACCTGTTCGCTCTTCTCTTAGTGTGAGTGAGCTCTGATTTGGACTCCTGTGTATGGCAGATATTTGCAGGAACTTGGCTCACATTCATAAAATGAATGAGCTCATGAGTGCTGGTTCTTTGAGCCAAAGGTGGGGTTTTATAGTGGTGGATGTCTCTTTTGGGGACACCAACATGAGGTAATGAGTTATCTTGTAGGNAAAAAAAAAAAAGACATTTGGATGGACAGGTGCCAAAAATACTGATTTCCATGATCATACAGAACTGAATACTGAATCAAAATGTATAAGTTGGAGGAATGGCAGTAATGCTCTACCATATTTTAATTTACATTGAAAATTTGTATATGAAAGTTTTCCCAAGTAGAATGTAAGTAGTAATGGAATAAAGTCAGAGCTCTGAGCATGTGTGCCATGCTCATTCACTTCAGTTGTGTCTGACTCCTTGTGCCCCCATGGACTGTAACCTGCTGTGCTTCTCTGTCCATGGGATTCTCCGGGCAAGAATAGTGCAGTGGGTTGTCATGCCCTCCTCTCTCTGAACATACATAAATCCAAATGGGATGTATTGAAAATCTTAAATGTTTAGCTTGGTATTGCCTTGTTGATTATACAAATGAAAAAGATTGTAATATGCACCTGGGAGTATAGGAGCAAAGAACCTTTGAACAGAGAACTTCTTGAAGTAAATAGAAATAAATTAACTACAGTGTATTAAGGATGTAGTTTGCTTTTCAGATCATTTCTTTACATGGTTTTCTTTATATATATTGTTCCTTTGTTTAAACATAAACATTTAAAAAAGCCTCTCATATGAAGAGAGACAGGTTAGAGGAAGAATAGGGTGATTTAATTCCAACAACTGTTTACATCAGTTTTCAAGAAAGCAAATTTCCAAGGAAATTTGACATTCTAACCATACTATATCAAAGCTAGTAGGGTAGCATCTGAATGAACCATGATCAGGGCGGGGTGGTGATGGAGTCAGAAAGTGGGACGCACAGTCCTCTCTCTGGTGAGTCCCTGTTAGGGGAAAGGATGTAACAGTTCACTCCCTGCTGAGGCATCAGGTGGAAGAGAGCCTGCATGTCCCAGAATCTCAAGACCTGTTCGCTCTTCTCTTAGTGTGAGTGAGCTCTGATTTGGACTCCTGTGTATGGCAGATATTTGCAGGAACTTGGCTCACATTCATAAAATGAATGAGCTCATGAGTGCTGGTTCTTTGAGCCAAAGGTGGGGTTTTATAGTGGTGGATGTCTCTTTTGGGGACACCAACATGAGGTAATGAGTTATCTTGTAGGCAGCTTTTGCTTTGGTCTTAACTTCTGGTGGAAAGTTGTGGGGAAACTTTGGGTGGGCAGAGACTATCTCTCAAGAAGATAGTGGGGACAGAGCTGATGGTCTTAATAGGAAAACTGTCTCAGGAAAGCATGAAGATATCATGCCACCTCTTTCTTTACAATGTTTCCTCTACACGAATATTTGAAAAGGAGTGAGGATAGGAACATTTGATTTTGCTTCTTAGATATTGACCAAAAGTCTAGCATGACTTGTAATTTATTTTCAGGAATATATCAATTCCTCCAAATCTGTTGTTGTTGCTGTTCACTTGCTAAATCATGTCCCACACTTTGCTACCTCATGGACTGCAATATGCTTAGCTCTTCTGTCCTTCACTATTGCCCAGAGTTTGCTCCAACTCATGTCCATTGAGTCAGTGATGCCATCCAACCATCTCATCCTCTGTTGCCCCCTTCTCCTCCTGCCCTCAATCTTTCCCAGCATCAGGGTCTTTTTCAGTGAGTCTACTCTTTGCATCAGG
>SJYW01012725.1:577833-601110 GCA_006410735.1 Raphicerus campestris
CTCTGGCATTGTGCTCTGTGTGGGGTTGCTACCAAGGCAGTTGCCTCTGTTTGATTTCCTCTGTTTGCTGGTCTCTTCTGTGTCTGATTTCAGTCGACGCAGGGATGGCGGTGGTAGACGGGGCCTGTCCTGAGCTTCATGCACCTCCCGGGTCTGAGCCACTCCGTTTCGGCTCAGGAAGCCCCCCGGGGCGCAGGTTTGGCTGGTCCTGCGCTCTGTTCCCTTCCCAAGTCCGAGTGGCTAGGGAGTTGGGCGAGCGCAATTCCCTCGATTTCTGGGCTTTTCGTGCTGCTCAGATTTCTGGGAGCGCCAGTGGGGCTCCTTCTCAGGCAGATGATGATTGTCCAGAGCGCCCCAGAAGGCTTAGTTAGTAAAGAAACCTGCTTAATTCTCTTGCGCCACCCTACACTGGAGGGGAATGGGCTGCGACGGGCTATTTCCAATCGGTCCTTTGTTCTCTGTGCGGGACTGTTGTGAGCGTTCCGGGTGGTGGTTATTATCTCACAGTCTGGTTTGCTAGTCCATGTTAGATTGTTCTGGCCACGCGCGGACCCGATTCTGGCCGCGTTACGACCCAATTCTCGCGAAAATCCCTGAAGCCTGTGTTTCCCCGCGGCCCGCTTGTTAGAAAACTGCGGCTTGTGGGTCCCGGCTGGTGGGTCCCGCTCCTCCCTGCCCAACCCCCACTCGCCGGTGCCGGGGGCAGGCGCTTGCGCTGCCTATCTGCCGGGAGACCCGCTGCTGGATTTGTAATCCCTTGGTTTTAATCACCCGTTTTTCCTTCCTGTCATGTTGTCATCTGTGCTTCCCAGGTTCGACCTAGACACGGCTGTGAAAGAGTTTCCTGGAGATTGGAGATCTCTCTTCTTAACAGTCTCTTCCCAGGACAGGGTTCCCTTCCCGGGACGGGGCTCCCTCCCTACCTCCGTTGTCTCTTTTCTCGTCCCTTATGTTTATTCCTACCTGTTTTTATAGCCAATGATCTGCTTTGCTGGATGCCTGATGTCCTCTGCCAACATTCAGAAGTTGTTTTGTGGAGTTTATTCAGCTTGAAATGTTTTTTTGATGAAGTAATGAGGGAGAGAGTGTTCTCCCCATCCTATTCCTCCGCCATCTTTTTCCCTCTCTCCTGTCACTCTTAATTTCAGATTGTGAGTCATCCAGCCCAGCATTTTGCATGATGTGTTCTGCATATAAGTTAAAGAAGCAGAATGACAGTCTACTGCCTTGACATAATCCTTTCCGAATTTTGAAGCAGTCTGCTGTTCCATGTCCATTTCTGACTCTTTGTACATTTTGTCTAATCCTATGAGTGCATGCCATCTACTTTCTGCACATTGTGGTTCCTTTCTCTCTTGGAGATCATGATACATATACTAAACTTCTTTTCCCCCGGAACCTTGGTTTTTATCTTCAACTCATCAGCTCTATTAGTGGAAACTCTCATGCACATCTCCCTAAAATGAATCTGAGCAAAATTATATGTTCCAAACTAAAATTGCATTTCTCCCCTATATATGGCAACCATCCTCTTTTTCCTAGAGGTTTGTTTCCCTTTAAAGAGGGGCAGGCAAAGTCCAGCAACTAGAGAAGCATCTTTATGCCACCTGAGTGCCAGCAGCAGGCAGGTGATACCAGTGATGGCTTAGAAGACTTTCTCATTTATTATTGGTTTATTGCCCTTCAAAGACAACAGTGACTATTGATACTTTGTCATTAGCTCACATTTTATTTCGGTCTTTCCCAGTTAAATTCCATTCTTTTTGAAATTCTAGCATTAAAAGATTAGGCATATATACACTGAAGTGAAGTGAAAGTCACTCAGTCATGTCCAACTCTTTGCAACCCCATAGATAGCCCATGGAATTCTCCAGACAAGAATACTGGAGTGGGTAGCTGTTCCCTTCTCCAGGGGGTCTTCCCAACACAGGTCTCCCACATTGTAAGCAGATTCTTTACCTGCAGAGTCACCATAAAATAGATAACCAATGACAACGTACTGTATAGAACAGGGAACTCTACTCAGTGCTCTGTGGTGAACTAAATGGGAAGGAAATCAGTAAAAGAGGAGGTATGGTTATAAGTATATATATGTACGTATATGCTGTATATATAACTGATTCACTTTGCTGTATAGTAGAAACTAACACAACATTGTAAAACAACTGTACTCCAATAAATTATTTCTTTAAAAGATCTTCAACAACATAGTGAGCAGATAGGGAGTTAGAAGTACAGACCAGAATCTGCCTCCCAAAACAGCCATGTGATATTTTCTAGAGTCAAATTTGTTTTGTTTTCCACGTGTGATTTTTGGCAAATTTGATTAATATATCCCTGCTAATATAAAGCCAGTTTAATGATGAATAGTTCTGGCACTACTTTCCAGCAAGTGTCAGAAATCCTACTTTGATCATTTCTAGCTCACAGAAAACAGTGTTAATATTTTCTTCTCCCATCCCTGGGACAGTTTCATCATTAACTGCACATCCTAAAACTGAATTCAGTCACAAAGAGCTAAAATGACAATGTTTACCATGGTTAGCTGAAACTCCAATACTTTGGCTACCTGATGCGGAGAGCTGACTCATTTGAAAAGACCCTGATGCTGGGAAAGATTGAGGGCAAGAGGAGAAGGGGACGACAGAGGATGAGATGGTTGGATGGCATCACCGACTCAATTGACATGTGTTTGGGTGCACTCCAGGAGTTGATGATAGACAGGGATGCCTGGAGTGCTGCAGTTCATGGGGTCACAAAGAGGTGGACACAACTGAGCAACTGAACTGAACTGAACTGTGGTAGAGGTTTATGGAGGAGGATGACATAAATCAAGTAATCAATGAAAGGAAATAAAGAGTCCAAAATAGTACAATTAAAACCCCAGATAGCCAGCAATACATTGCAAATGAGTAAGCGATTGAAGGTGCCAGTGCTCAGCCTTCTATACTGTGCAACCTACCACTTAGCACAAACTCATGCTCTCTGACTTGGCAGATTTAGAACAATTTTTTTATCCTAAAGATTGTCCTACACAATTTCTGGAGTACATGTACTCCACTGCTGAAACAACTTATTGGTTATGTGATGGACTGACATTATGAAAATGCAAAGATTGTGTCTGTGTGTATAATAAGTAAGAAGATTAAATGAGTATAATACTTGCCCATATTAACGACTCAAATAATAAATATTCAACAGAGAGACAAAGGGAAAAAAATAGAAAAAGTTGTGAGATTAAATAGGACCCTATTTTTAGGGAAAAATAAAATTAGACAAATGGAACATTATACAGAGATTAAAGGAAATTCAAGATTAGTCAAAAACACTGAAAAAATGAGATAAATCTCAAAACAATTTCTTGAATCTGAGCTGTTTTCATATAAAAAGATATCACACCAATTGTAAAATGGGAAAACAGATAACTTCATAAGGAAAGGCAGCCAGAGAAGTATCTTTAAAAAAAAAAAAAAAAAGGCTCACAAGGTCACGTTAGACAAGGAAATAAACATGAAGGCTTTGCAATGGAGGGTTATAATTTAATAAGCAAACATGAGGGCAGTTAATCTTCAAATTAGAAGACTGTAGAAAGGTACATTGGAATATGTACAAAATTAGATAACATCCCATTCATGAACCATCTCTGTGGAATTCATTTAAGGAAAATAACTAGCCATGAAAAAACAAACACAAAATGAAAAATAAAAATAGTTTTGAAATGAAATAAACTAAATTTTTCAAAGATTTAGTGCTTGGAAGAAGTAGTAAGAAAAGGAAGATCAATAAAAGCAAATTAAATATCTCCAAACTCTCATATCAATGATGAAAAACACATGTTGGGAAAAACTATAAAAGAATATAAAATAAAAGGAAATTAACAGTAAAGCAGGGATGTATAAAAGAATGTCTAAATTCATGGATATGAAACAATATAAATAAAATTTTGAAAAATCATTAAGGGACTCTAAGAAATAATAAAAATATTAAATATAAGAAAAACTAAATATGACAGATGTCATAACCCAATTTATTAAATATTATATTTAATGAGAATTCCTTTGTTAAAAATATGCTTTCACATTAAGTTCTCCCTTTATTATCAGGAATAATACAACTAAGATTAATGAAAAATAAAGTACCAAATAAAATGAAGAGAATACAGAATATATATAAAAAAGAAAAAAAAAGACTTTTGAAAATATTAATCAACCCCTAAGTAAGGTCCCATGACTTCATGGGAAATAGATGGGGAAACAGTGAAAACAGTGTCAGACTTTATCTGGGGGGGGGGGCCTCCAAAATCACTGCATATGGTGATTGCAGCCATGAAATTAAAAGACGAGTCTTGGAAGAAAAGTTATGAACCTACATAGCGCATTGAAAAGCAGAGACATTACTTTGCCAAAAAATGTCCATCTACTCAAGGCTATGGTTTTTCCTGTGGTCATGTATGGATGTGAGAGTTGGACTGTGAAGAAGGCTGAGCATCGAAGAATTGATGCTTTTGAACTGTGGTGTTAGAGAAGACTCTTGAGAGTCCCTTGGACTGCAAGGAGATCCAACCAGTCCATTCTGAAGGCGATCAGCCCTGAGATTTCTTTGGAAAGAATGATGCTAAAGCTGAAACTCCAGTACTTTAGCCACCTCATGCAAAGAGTTGACTCATTGGAAAAGACTGGGAGGGAAAAGACTCTGATGCTGGGGGGATTGGGGGCAGGAGGAAAAGGGGACGACAGAGGATGAGATGGCTGGATGGCATTACTGACTCGATGGATATGAGTCTGAGTGAACTCTGGGAGATGGTGATGGACAGGGAGGCCTGGCGTGCTGCAATTCATGGGGTCACAAAGAGTCGGACATGACTGAGCAACTGAACCAAACTGAACTGAAGTAAGGTCAGAGAAATAGAAGGAATTAAGATTAAGATTCATATGTTTAAAGATAAAGCATAATGTTCTCCAGAATGTGTCATTTATCAGTTTTGAAATATATAGCACTGTGATGAAATAATGTCCCCTCCAATAGATCTGTTCATATCCCAGTCTTAGAACTGGAAAACTAAACTCCATGTTTGCACAAGTTTAAAGATATTAACAAAATAACACAAAATATGAAAGAGCAAAACACAACAGAACTAGACTGATTATTGAGGTCCCAGAAGTCAAGAAAGAATTAGAAATAATATAATAGAAATTATGTCAGAAAAAAATGCTATAGTTGAAAGAACACAAAACCACAGCAACAACAAAATAATGCCTTAAGACAAATAGCAAAAGATAAAATATAAAGCAACCATAAAAATGGAAGAAAAGGAACCAGTTTAACAGGAACCTAGGCAAGCTATTATACTTAGTTAATAAAGGGAAATTAAACATTCAGAAAATAGGATAATAAGGATCAGAAGAAAAATTAAAGTAAGAAAACTGTATATATACTAAAAGCTATCATTTAAAAAAATTCTGCAGGTAAAAAAAAAGTATTTTTAAGCTACATGTTTAGAAAAAAAGACCATGTGCCTGGAAATATTGATTCTAAATAAACTCCAAAGCATGTTCTAATAAACTTGATGAACTTAAAAAAAATGGAAAGAAGAATGAATGTGTTTTGGAAGCACTAAGGAAAAAAATAACATGTGACTTAGTATAGAAAAAAATGAAAATATCATCAGGCTTTTCAGCATCACTGAAGTTCATTAGACATATCAATTGAAGTGATATTGTCAATAAGTTAAATGGAAATGCAATTGATTCATGGTGTACAGAGATGCTATCACATATAAATATCATTATGAAAATTTGATGAATCTGTTACAAGAATTTCAGTGTAACTTTTACTTGGTAGAAGGAGAAATAAATTTGTTTCTATTTTATTTTCATTTTTCTAGTACCTACAAAATTTCAATTAGGCATCACATGTTATTCTTGAAATGTGTTATCTTAACATATTGTGCATGTGAGCTAAGCTACTTCAGTCTGGTCTGACCCTTTGCAACCTACGAACCATAGCCTGTCAGGCTCCTCCATCCATGGGATTTCCCAGATAAGAAAACTGGAATGGGTTGCCGTTTCCTACTCCAGGAGATGTTCCCGACCCAGAGATGGAACCCACATTCTCAAGTCTCCTGGATTGGCAGGCACGTTCTTTACCGCGAGTGCTACGTGGAAAGCCCATTTTGACATATAAACATAAGAAAAACATGGGCAGACATTACCCTTGCCTTCTAATCCAGCATTTCTGCAATCCACTCCAGTCTTCCCAAGTAACATGTATTTTGTTACATTTTATATAGTTAAATTAGTAAAGAATCCACCTGCAATGCAGGAGATCCCCCAGTCGATTCCTGGGTTGGGAAGATCCCCAGGAGAAGGGATAGGCTACCCACTCCAGTGTTCTTGGGCTTCCCTTATGGCTCAGCTGGTAAAGAGCTGTCTGCAATGCAGGAAACCTGGGTTCAGTCCCTGGGTTGTGAAGATCCCCTGGAGAAAGGAAAGGCTACCTACTGCAGTATTGTGACCTGCAGAATTCCATGGGTATAATCCATGGTGTCACAAAGAATCTGACACAGTTTAGCGACATTCACTTTCACATAATACACAAAAAGTACATGGCTCAATATGTGCTAAATAATACAGCATATATTTTTTCAACAGCGCTACAAATAATAAAACTTTCTCCCAGATACTCTAAAGTGCTTCATAAATAATGAATATTTAAGAGCTCTGAGATTAAAACCTGTTGTCAGTAAGGTTTGAATGAAAGGAAAGGGGAAGTTCACAGAAGTAACATAAGCCTTTCAAAAACATTAATCAAGTTAGAGTGAAGGTTGAAGATAGGACCCAAGACTCACATGTCTGCCAACAGAGCACAAAAAAAGCAAGCTTTTTTTCCTTAGAGTCTAATAAAATTCATGTTAGCATCACATGAATGTGAATTAAGTTCATGGGAAAGCACTAAGGTGGATCACAAGAGAAATAGATGACCTAAGAAAAATTAGCTCTGATTATTGTAAAGCTTAGAACAATAGTCAATTCAGTTGCTCAGCGGTATCCAGCTCTTGTGATCCTGTGGACTGCAGCAAGCCAAGCTACCCTGTTCATCACCAACACCTGGAGCATGCTCAGTACAAGTAATTTATTCTACCAGTAAAATGAACTTTGCTTACAGTTCGCTAAAAGCATTTATGGAATTTGAAAAAGGAAAAAGGTACTTATAGATGCAATGGATAATACAACAAGCTAATAATAATAGTCTCGAAGTAGAGAGTCTCCTATGGTTTGTACTTGATATCAATTGTTTAAAAACATCTCCAGGAAAATTTTGAGTCAGTTTTGACCCATCAAGAGTTTCTGATGCCTATTCACACATGATATCTATGAGAATACTTGCACAGAAAGGAACTCCATGCATTGTCTCATATTCTTAGCTCCACAAGGAGATAATCATACATGCCATTTGTACCACCACTAACAATCAGTTCACTTATACAATCAGGCAGTTCATAGAGAGATGAAGTTTTTCTGTTACTGCTAGTTCTCTAACTACAGCTCTCCTTTCCTCAAATGACAGTGAAACTGTTAGTTGCTCACTCATGTCTGCTTCTTTGCGACCTCATGGTCTATAGCCCATCAGGCTCCTCTGTCTATGTGCTCTCCCAGGCAACAATACTGGAGTGGGTAGCCATTAATTTCTCCAGGGGATCTTCGCAATCCAGGTATTGAACTCAGGTCTCCTACACTGCAGGCAGATTTTTTACTGTCTTAGCTACCAGAGAAGAATTAAATAACCATGCTAATTTTTATATTCCCATTTTATCCATAATACATATATATGAATGCAGAAGTACTTACCAAAATATAATATATAGATGAATCAAAATCCCAATATGCTAGAAAATATCAATTTTTGAATGTGTATATTCAAAATATGAAGCTAAACACCTATGATTTTTGCCAACAAGATTTTTCATGGACAGGTAATATCATCACTGAAACAGCAATGCAAAATGCATGCACTTAAACAGCAGGCAGTGTTTAGCCTTATATAAAATCCCTTTACCCCTGAACCTCCTGTGGAGCCCTAATGTGTGTTCTGGTCAGTGTCTTGGCAGCCCTCAGTGCAGAGAGTAGACAGAGAGAAGACAAAATAGAGCCATCATGGGATAATTCAATTAAAAATCCCCGTTGATAAAGAGCTTCAGTCGGGTTCCCTGTGATGAAGGCTCAGGTGCAGGACACTCTGCTATTAATTGTGCAAGGTGTCCTCTGAAAGCTCTTCAGCCCCTCCTGGCAGGATAGATGTAGCAGCTTCAGTCTGCAGCCATGCTCTCCCAGTGATCACAGGGAAACACAAAAGCAGAATCTCCAGTCAAATGTTCACACAAAAATAATGACTTCTGAAGTGGTGACATGTTTTATAAAGCCTCTGAGTGGCTTGCCTTCAATCTGTTTGTTAGAATAATTTTCACTGTAAAGAAGAGTAAAAATCATCTCCTTTTATGCTGAAAGAAGTAGATGTGGACCGTGTGTAAGTCTAAAATGGTAATGATGGAAAGAAATTGTGAAAAGTACTCAACCCACTAAGGGATCCACTGTGTTTGAAATCCTATCACAGAGATGCTAACTCACTCATTCTCTTGTGAAAGAAAATAATCCCAAATCACACAGGTGACTGTCAGCCCTGTCAAATATCAGTGAATAATTGATCATCAATCATCCACACTCTCTCTCAAGAAGAATTGGAAAGCTGCTCAAAATTATTCTTCTCCAAGAAGAATTGGAAAGCTGTCCAAAGCTGTCCAGAGTATCACTGAGTGACCTCCAAGGCTACCACAAATGCTTAATGAGGTCTTTGTGGGATCTTTTGAAATTTTGCTTTTAATGTTTAAAGCCTTCTTTGTGTGTTTTTTTTTTCCTCATCCCAGATTCTTTTCAGACTCTCATGACTCCACTTTAATAATCTTCTTTATTATTTTGGGACACAGTGGAAATGAAGACAGCTTTTGCACTTGATTTATAAAGCACATATTACCATAGCAACCATACTGTAATTTTGAAAAAAAAAAAAAAGGCATCTTTGTAAGAAACTGGATATAAATGAGAAATGATAAAAAGTGGTAAGGCCATTTATTTTTTTAAGCTTATTCTCTTCTCCACCACTGCCTTATTTTATTTACATTTTCAAATAGTCTATTATTTGTACACTTTTAGTAGGCCAGGGTTCAATAAAGTTCTAGCCATTGTTTCTGGATTCATGTGGAAGAGACATCTATCAAACATAGGTTAAATAGTTTAACTACATACAACTCAGTGGGGAAAAAATGAAATCTTTAGCCTTTCTTTCTAAGACAGTTCCCAAATATTAAAAATTAAGCAGTTCTTGACATTGTAAAAAGAAAACCAGACTATTGGTTAAAATTCTTAACAGGGACCAGATGCTATGTTCTCAGTGAGTGAAGTTAGCAAGAACACTTTTATAACCAAGTCAAGCAGGCAGCAGTGTATCTGAAAGCAGGTGAGGCTCACGGGCATCCCAAGAATGGAGCCATAGCAGAATAGAAGTGTGCCATTTAGGGATGCAGTTCTCTAGAAAGACACAGAGACTGGGACTTAGCGTCCTTCAGTAAATAAACACTGCATGCATGTTCATGACAATGTTAGGTAACTTACAAGCCTCGAATGACACAGCAGTGAATAAATGGATGAAGTCTCTGTTTACAGAGCGTTTCCCCAGTGGCTCCATGGTAGAATCCACCTGCACTGTAAGAGAGCCAGGGGATGCGAGTTTGATCCTTGGGTGAGGAAGATCCCCTGGAGGAGTACATGGCAACCCACTCTAGTATTTTTGCCTGGAGACTCCCAGGGACAGAGAAGCCTGGCGGGCTACAGTCTATAGTGTCACAAAAATCAGACACTGAGATAGTGCGCAATCAAACACTGAAGCAACTGAGTTTCTACGTGTCTACAGGGAACTTAGAGGTTAGTGGAGAATAAAACATTAAAAATCATATATATATATATATAATGTTCTGACTAGCTTTGTTATAAGTGATGTGAAGAAAACCAGAAAAATATAATAAAGGACTTGGGGGCTCTCAACTTCTGGTGTCATATCTTCTGACCTTTTCATATTATTTGTGGCATTCTCACAGCAAGAATACTGAAGCAGGTTGCCATTTCCTCCTCCCAGACCATGTTCTGCGAGAACACTGCACTAGGACCCATCTCTCTTGGGTGGCCCTGCATGGCATGGCTCATAGCTTCTTGGAGTTAGGCAAACCCCTTCGCTACAAGGCCGTGATCCATGAAGGTGACAAAAGGTCCTGAATAAAACACATATTTTTGCTTTTGTTGGTAATAGAACAAAGAATAGGAATATATTGTTTGGTTACTGTTTTGTGGTAAATGTAAGAAGAAAAATCAGTGCTTTTGCCTTTAGGCAGCTTTCTAGAAATCTAATATATAATAGTTACTTATAATTTATCATAAAGAAATAATTCAGTTTTAAAATTGATAACATTTCAGTTAAATGTGTGATGTCATTGCTCTGCTTGGCTTTTTGCTTTGATCTTTAAGTCAACTGCAGTAAATGATTCAGAGATATATTAATCAATACTTTTTGTAAGTTCTTGATACTTCCCTAGTAGCTCTGGGAAAAATCTGCTTGCAGTGCAGGAAATACAGGTTTGATCCCTGGGTGAGATGGCAACTCATCCCAGTATTATTGCCTGGGAAATCCTGTTAACAGAGGAGGTTGGTGAGCTATAGTCCATGGGGTTGCAGAAGAGTTGGCTATGACTAAGTGACCAAACAACAGCAACCGCTGTGAGCTCAGTCATCCCATGCATTTTCTCCAGCTTTCCCATCTATTATACAATGACTTTTTATTTCTGCTTCTCATATTCAAACTTACATAAGCTTTATGATGGATTTAATATACTCTCATTAACAGAGCCTTTCTTTTCAGTGGCCTGTCACAAGGTATATGTTCATTGTAGAAAATATGAAAATAACAGAGCAGTACACTGACTTATCTCGAGGTATGCAATAAATTGTGTGTGTGTGTGTGTGTGTGTGTGTGTGTGTGCACCTGTGTGTGATGAGAGAAACTGGCTTTCATATCAATGTTCGTGATTTTGATTTATCATGGTAGACCTACAGAGTCAATAAGCTGTGAGTGCTGTCTTTCTATCCTAAGTGAGGTAAACTACACAGTTTGGCACAGACATCTACTCATGATTACAGAGGCCCAGCTTAAGATCCCTTTAAAATTAAGAAGGATCAAAATAAATACAAGATCAAACAAAAAATAAGCTTTTCTTTAAAAACAAGGGTGTTCTCCATTAAATGCTAGATAGATGGAATATTTTGACTTGTTCAGTCGCTAAGTTCTGTCTGACTCTTTGTGACCCCATGAACTCCAGTACAACAAACTTCCCTGTCCTTCATNCGGGTTTCAAATCTCATTTTCCTCACTGAAAGATTCCCACAGTCCCCAAGCGGAGATAGATCTTGTTCTCTATCAGCTTATCCACAATTAAAACAGTTTCCTCTTCGCATCTCCTGCCTCCTAACAGCTCCCTCACTCCTTGGCTGTTCCCGTGAAGCCCACATGGTGTCGTGTCTGTCCTTAGCCACCTCTTGTCTGCGTTGCCTCAGTGGCTGTCCACTGCTAGGGTCACCAAACCTCCAGTTATGAGGTCCCCCTACTTGTTCGACACTCCCACCCCCAGGTTCTACAGGCACATCAGACTCAGCATGTCCCAAAATAAATTTGCGTTCACCCTCCCTGTAAAATGCATCCTCCTTCAGCATCTCCTTGGAGAAGGAAATGGCAACCCAGTCCAGTATTCTTGCCTGGAAAATCCCATGGACAGAGGAGCCTGGTAGGCTACAGTCCATGGGGTTGCAAAGAGTCAGACATGACTGAGCGACTTCACTTCACTTCACTCGGCATTTCCTACCCTGATCAAGTCCTCTGCATTTTTCCAGATTCTTAAATTAGAGGTTTTAGGGTCATCCTTAAATCACCCTCCACACAACACTTCTCATTAATTGTGTAACTTTGTGCCCAACTTTGTGCCAAACTTTGTGCTAAGTGCTTTTATGTACCTTAGTCCCTTCAGTCCTCCGACATCTCCATCACGTGTTGGTTGTCATCATTCCCACTTTACAGATGTAAAAGCTGAGGCTTGAAGAGGTAGAGCAGACCTGCCCTGCCTCTGTCATGCCCAGTCACTGAGCTTTGTCTTCTCATCTCTTAGTATTTCTCGGCTACTCCTCTTACCTTCTAGGCTCTCTGAACCCCAGAGGCCTCATCTCTCTACCAGTCCTTCCTAAATCCTCCCTCCCTGGACTCCAAGGTCCATTCTTTGTTGGTTCAGCTTCTTCTCCATGATGACACCAGAGTTACATTCCAAACTCACATCTGCTAATATCACTCTCACACTTACAGTTTTAATGATCCACTCTCCAGGAAGACAAGTCCCTTCCAAACTGCCCCAGCCCACTTCCCAGCCTCTGCTCATTCACACATCTTCAGTTCTGCCCCACTGGCCCTGCCACCACCCTAGAGCACACCCTGGCTTCTCATGGTGTCATTCTTTGCAAATGTCTGTTTCTCTGACAATTTATTGGAGGCTTTTTGCCTAAATAAAGAAAATTTATTGGCTCACATAACCTGGAAGTTCAGGGGACCTAGGACACTGTGTCCTTCCCTCTTACCTTGCTCTTTGCCTTGGCCCAACTCTGATCTCAGCCAGATCCTCTCCACTGGGTAGTGAGTCAGCAGCTCGCAGCCCTCAGTGGTCATCCTTATACCAAAATCTCTGGAGAAAGAGGAAGTGGCTTTCCCACAGCATACACAGTTCTCCTGGAGAGTATTGGCCTGGCCGCTCTACCTAGCACCAGCCCCTTAGGGGACTGTGTACCACCCCGGGGTAAGGGAGGCAGCGTTAGCTTCATCTGAGTCTCATGGACTGAGCAGGGTTACTGTAAAGTAAGGGAAGGTCTTTCCCCAAAAGAAGAAACACAAGGCAGAGAAGTCCAAAAGGCTTTCCCTTCCCCATCGATTGAGTGACTGTTCACTCATTTTTTGAGACTTAGCTCTCAAATGTCACTTCTGCTTCAACGTGGGGTTAGTCATTCACTCCTCTGTGCTTCTCTGGCCCTCTCTTCACATCTCTCTTAGATCTTGTTCCAGTTAGATTCGTGAGAGCTATTAACATGTGCATCTCCAGCTGATCAGCAGACTGGAGTTATCAGANTCCTCTGTGCTTCACTGGCCCTCTCTTCACATCTCTCTTAGATCTTGTTCCAGTTAGATTCGTGAGAGCTATTAACATGTGCATCTCCAGCTGATCAGCAGACTGGAGTTATCAGAGTCAGGGAACATATCCTAGTTATGTTCAAATTCTCAACCTCAGACTCCCAGGGAACATCTCTGTCTGGGAGCTTATTGCACCTACCAATGGGCCTCACGTCATACAGCACACTGACACAGAGAAGGTGCTCAAGGAAATAGGAGAGGAAATTAAGCCAGTGGCCCCCAAGAGCAAGCCCCTCTCCCCCCATACTCTGTGGTCCTAAGGATAACTGACTAGTGAAAAAAAAGCCCACCTTCATCTGTCACCACAGCGTTCTTAAAAACTCCCTGCTGCTCTTGGAGCCACCAGAATTCTTCCACTGTGTGTGCCACTTCCTCTCCAGAACCGTGGACATGTCAGCACAGGCTTCCTGGTTGGCCTTTCAGAAGGGGCCAGGCACGGCAGCAACACAACCAAAGTTCAGGTCATTCAAAGTGATTCCCACTTGTCTGAAGGCAACAGTGACCATAGGTGCTTTCTACAAAACAGATTTCTGGACACAAACCCAGATCAATTTACTCAAAATTACCAGGGAAGAGGCCTAGTAATCTGTATTTTCACAGACCTATTAGATTGGTGGGGCCTCGGGGTCCCCTCATACAATTACTCAGTTGCTGTTTTCATCTTGCAATGCCTCTGCCAGCTAAGCCCCCATTCCTGGCCATGCTCACCCCCATGTGCCACTGTGGTTATAATATAGGCAGGATTTTTGGATGGGTTATGGACAGAAGCACTCTATTCGTTTATTCTGGCTGAATGGAGTTCACTGGGTCTCACAGTGTTTTTTGTGAGGTCCTATCAGAATACCTCTTATCTTTTGTTTGACTTGATATTTGCATAGTGATGTAAAGGGCTTGTTTTCTTGAAAGATCAGTTCTTCCACATATCTTGTGCTTAATATAGTACCAGATACCAAACAGATACTTAATATATATTAGATGGTTAAGAATTTAGTTTCTAGAACCAGACCACCTGGGTTCAAATCCCTGCTAATTGTGCCTCAATTTTTGCATCTGTAAAATGGATCTACTGATATTTATCTAATAGGCTTGTTATGAGAATTAACTGGGTTAATTCTTGCAAAACACTTAAGACAGTGCCTGGCAATTAGTAAGTACTTAATATTAACTTTTTAGTAAAATACAAACAAACAAGCAGAAACTACTGCTTGGGAGGAGGCGAGTGGAATTAGTGAAATTAGGCCCAGCCACTGAGCCCCTTCTGCTGCTCCTCCAGGGATTACAAAGCTCTAATCTCATCTAACACAGCCACCAGCATGTCCCCAGGGACCTGCAATTCCATTAGCCCAGCCAAGTGCTCCTAAGCAAAGACTAGGATAGCCACCAGTTAGTGGCCTGCCCCAGTGGTTCCTAACAGGAGTTTTGATGGTGGCAGAAACCCAGCAGGTAATTGTGCTGAGGTTTCTGATCTTCCTGCACTTAGGGGTGGGGGTGGGGGGTGGGGGTGTGGAAAAGTGAGGACAAGTGACCTGAAAAGAGAAGAGGAGGGTGAAGAGTAGTGAAGAAGAATCTGATCCTTGCAACTGGCCCTGGGATGTTCTGTTTTTGTCCTTGTGTTTTGGGAAGTCAGGAAGAGCCTTGGAATTGGGAAGTCTAGCAGAGCCTTGGAAACTCCCCAGTTATCCTCAGGAGCAGGCAGGGCATGAAAACCCATTCTCAATGGCTGCAGGACTTCTCCAGGACAGGGCAGTAAGCGTGTTCCTACACAGGCTGTTTACTTGACTGAGCCTCCCCTCTTCAGTAATATGACTTTCATTAAAGAGCTTTGAGAACTTCTGGACCAGACTCAAAGCCTACTTCCCTGCCTATTCCAAAAAAGAAAAGAAAAAAAATCATTTCAGGAAAATTCAGCAAAAAATGCTGTAAAACATAAATTATGTTGATCCAAGTCAGCTTCCCTGGTGGCTCAGCTGGTAAAGAATCTGCCTGTAATGCAGGAGATCTGGGTTCAATCCCTGAGTTGGGAAGATCACCTGGAGAAGGGAAAGGCTCCCCACTCCAGTATTCTGGCCTGGAAAATGCCATGGACTGTATAGTCAATGGGGTCGCAAAGAGCCGAACATGACTGAGTGAATTTCACAGGTCAGTGTGGCATTCAGAAGTGGTATTGAACAACAGGAGCTCAAGAACTAAGAGCAAATTTCTATACATGTTGTCATTATAGGAAAGGGGAGTGATTCAATAGGTTCTCTCCTCACCTCATAGAAGCCCCAAATCTTCTTTCTCTCTGCTTGGGGTAAGGCCTTAGTTACTGGGCGTTCCATGGAGTAGGCTGGAAAGTGTACCATTGCCCTGGAGCCGCCTTGCTGGGTCATTGTATACCATGTTAGGTCACTGCTTGGGGAAGCTTCTCACCCACCAGTGATCATAAACACCTTGGATCTTGCTTATAAGCTGTATCTCTCTGGGAAATCTACTTTACCTGCCAAGGTTCAATTTTGTCATTTGTAAAATATAGGTAATAACACAACAGATCTCACAGAATCACTGTTGAGGATGAAGTGAGTGAAGCATGCAAGGCGCTTAGAACGATGGCGCTCACTCAGTGCCATCAATTAGTTAAGCCTGTGTGTAAGTTCTCTGCCCTGATTCCTCACATCTNGAATCGCTATTGAGGATGAAGTGAGTGAAGCATGCAAGGCACTTAGAACGATGGCGCTCACTCAGTGCCATCAATTAGTTAAGCCTGTGTGTAAGTTCTCTGCCCTGATTCCTCACATCTTAGGTGGGGCTGGCAGTGCCCTCCTTTCCAAGTGGCTGTGAGGATGAGACTGGAAGGGGCTGGGCATGTAGCCATTTGATGCACGGCAGTTCTTGCTGTGAACCACAGGGATGTCTACCCTTGAATGTCCCTTTTTCTCATTTTGTGTAAGCATTAACCAGGGATGTGAAGCCACTCTTCATATTAACCTTGTGAATTGGTTTAGAATCAGGACTGCCAGATTATTCCAGAAGGGTACAAAAGTCTACAGCATGAAAGCATATTATTTCAAGAGCCATGAACTGGATCACAAACAGCTTATGGACAATGATCTTATTTTATGTCTCATCAGTCTTTCAGAAACATAGAACTGGATCAAGGAAGGGGAACACAGGTCGGGGATAGGGAGGGCTTGAGTCGTAGGTGGAAGGAAGGAAGGTGCGTTTGAGCCTGCTGTGACCAGCCACTGTGCTGGACAGTCCTACATATCATCTCGTGCAACACTCCTGCCTGCCCAGCAGGCATAATTGTTACCATTTTATAGAATTAAGGACCTAGTTGCCTAATACACCACAGCAGATAAGAGATGGCTTCAGAATTCTAACCCAGAACTGTCTGGCTGTGAAAAGAAAATTTTTTCTTCTACCATAGGGGCCACATTAGTAGGGAGCTCAGTAAGTTTGGATAAATTATATAATGAGTTGGATGCATGCTTCAGTCGTGTCCAACTCTTTGCAACCCTTTTGACCATAGCCTGCCAGGCTCCTCTGTCTGTGGGATTCATCCAGGCAAGAATACTGTAATGAGTTGCCATTTCCCCCTCCAGGGGATCTTTGTGACCCAGGGATCGAACTCTAGCTCTTTACCTCTAGCACCACCTGGGAAGCCCATTTAATAAATTGGATAAGGACAGTAATTATTTTGTAAAGTTCAGGATAGCAAACACTATTCTTTCTCAGTCTTTTATGCTTGGAAATAGCTAGGTTTAGAGGCTTCCCAGGTGGCACCAGTGGTTAAAGAACCCACCTCCCAGGGGTTGAACCTGGGTCGAACCTCTTTACCAACTGAGCTAGCAAGGCCTTTGTAGTGGTAGTATCTCAGAGAACTGTAGTTCAGTCTAATGGAGGAGAAACAAGTTGCACAAATCCAAAATGTCACAAATCCTCCAAGCACTGTCAATTATCCTCCAATTGTCTCTGAAATCCCCCTTCCTCACTCTCTGCATGTACGGCCTGTGTTTTCAGGAACCGGTACCAACAACTCTCCTAGCTGGTTTCTGGGCCTCTGGTCTCTCGCGGCTTCTGTTCAGCTCCCACACTGCCCAGTGAGATTTTTCTGAAACTCATCTTCCCATCACTTATTGGTTCTGTGATTTCAGGCTATATTGTTCCCCTGACTGCTGAAAATAAGGATGGTAAGTCAAGTTACAGCCAGGGCAGCATTTACCAGTGTGGCTGGACTGGGTGTTTGTGGTTGGAATGTACTTTTAACAGTCAGTGCCCAGCGCTATTGCTTATTAAATATTTTAAGTATGATAACACTCACCTCCCAAAGTTGTTGGAATGATTAAACAAGAAAGCTTTGAGAGCTGAAGTGCCCTGCAGTCAGCCAGACTATTCTCTTTCCTTGAACCCAGCTACACAGGAAGCGTCACCTGGGGGCTTTGCTGGAGTGTGCGTCTTCATGCTCCAACGTGACCTTTTTATTTGTTTCATTATTGTATTTATTTTAGAAACAGACATTTTTAAACAGCTGTGCGTTTCCTCTCCCTTTGTTTTCCAGTCATGGTGCATTTCCTCACTTTTTACAGTTGAACATTTCAGAGGTCTGTTCATGGTGCCCAGTGTGTTAGATAAAATTTATTGCAGCGCCTTTGGCCTGTACTTCACCATCCCAACCAACACAAACAGCCCAGAGCTATTTTATCCAGTGGCTTTTTCCATGTGGGGAGAAACAAATCTTGAGTGTTAAGGTTTAGATCTGCCAGGAAATTCATTCTGGGATGTTTGCCCACATCCACTGGCATTTTTCAAAAGGAACCCCAGGTGTCTATATTAACACCAGCAGGACCACTTGAGACATCCATCAGCCACTTTGTTCTCCGCCTGAGCGTGGAAGTTAAAGACAAGGTTGTAGAGCCAATGTCTCTAAGGGTGCAGTGCTTTTCTTATCCCTGAAGATTTATCCCTCACACGTCCTGAACGTGTTAGTCAAAAAAGGTCAGCACAGAGTACCAGTCTCCTTTGATTATCAAGTTCAAGCCAAGAGAATGGTTCTTTCTTTCTTTGCCTCTACTGGATATAGTTTTCCACTTAAGAGATAATTTAATTTATTTATTACTTAATGTGTTTGAATTGGCATTGGAGGGGTCACAGTTGAAGAAGGAAGCCTGCTGCTACTGCAGCTTCTTCTCCCAAGGTGGTGTTTGACTTAGCTGTATAAACAGATGACTGCATTCTCCAGAGGTCCTGAACACAGCTGTCTGCCCTGGAGAGGGCCACACCTCTTCCGGCAGGGTGAACTTTGCTTCCTGCTGAGAATCAGCAAAACAACCAACAAGGAATGGTAGGAATTGTGTAGACTTCAAATGGCAATGACCCTGCCACCCAGATTTTGGCCACAGCAGTTGGAAACTGAATGAGAGGCAAGGAAACCTCTTCTCTTGCTTTACTGCCCTTGGCTATCACAGGGCATTCTAAAAATTCTCTTTGAGAGTGTCAACTCTGGTTGCAAAATTTGTCTAGACTATAGCCATGAGACCCTGGAGACACTGTCTGTTTAATTCATGAAGATGCCCTTTGAATTTTCTCCTAGTCATGATGCTATCTTTCTGCTGAGCCTCTCTCACTAGCCAGTTCTTATCTACCTACAATATTCTTCCCTACATCCATGATCACACTGTTTCTCTCTGTTTAGAACCAAAGAGCGTTTATAAACAGACTCTGTGGCTNTCTTTCTGCTGAGCCTCTCTCACTAGCCAGTTCTTATCTACCTACAATATTCTTCCCTACATCCATGATCACACTGTTTCTCTCTGTTTAGAACCAAAGAGCGTTTATAAACAGACTCTGTGGCTTCAGTCTCATTAGAATCTACTATGTTTTAACTTACAAGCCAACCAGACCAGAGCAGATGTGTCAAAACTTGTGACCTTGGTTAAGGATGTAGTCATTCACCATTGCTTCCCAAACACACTCATGCACCTACTGACATGAGTATACATGTTCATTAGTCAAGATCTTAACTTCAGGGACCCAGAGTAAGTACCAGTAGGGAATGAAGTCACTTGCTGTGAGGCAGGTGGCCTCCCCATGAGAATGCAAGGATACATTATGAATCATACCTCAGGGTATGACCTAGGGACCCCTGACTCATGTCCAAACCAGCTTCCACAGCTGCTCTGCCTTGACCTCTGGATTAGTTTCATAAGACCTTCCTCTGGATAGAGTTTTCTGACTTTCAACTAATGGCCAGTGAGCAAGCTAGTGAACACCAGTGGCTTAGGATCCATCCCACCACCACTCCTATTGCCCAGGTGAAAGCTTTGGCTTCTGTTCATAGCAAAGAAAGGCAATGCCAAAGAATGCNGAATGGTCTAGCGGTTTTCCCTACTTTCTTCAATTTCAGTCTGAATTTGGTAATAAGGAGTTCATGATCTGAGCCACAGACAGCTCCTGGTCTTGTTTTTGTTGACTGTATAGAACTTCTCCATCTTTGGCTGCAAAGAATATAATCAATCTGATATCGGTGTTGACCATCTGGGGATGTCCATGTGTAGAGTCTTCTCTTGTGTTGTTGGAAGAGGGTGTTTGCTATGACCAGCAAACACCTCCATAACAAAGGGAAATTGTTTGCAGGTGGAATTAAGGTTGTTAGTCAGATGACCTTAAAATGGGAAGATTATCTGGGATTACTTGGTTAGGCCCGATGTAATCATAAGGATTTTTAAAGAGGGAAGAAGAGGAGGTCAGACTGACTCAGTATGAGAAGATCCTGCTACTTCTGGCTTTGAACGTGGAGGAAGTAGACCATGAGCCAAGGAGCCCGGGTGGCCTCTAAGAGCTGGAAGATGCAGGGAAATGGATTCTCNAGAGGGAAGAAGAGGAGGTCAGACTGACTCAGTATGAGAAGATCCTGCTACTTCTGGCTTTGAACGTGGAGGAAGTAGACCATGAGCCAAGGAGCCCGGGTGGCCTCTAAGAGCTGGAAGATGCAGGGAAATGGATTCTCCCCTGGGGGCCTCCAGAAAGGCTCTACCGGGACTTCTGATCCCCACAATTGTAAGATAGTAAATTTGTCTTGTAAGACGTTCAGTTTGTGGCTACTTGTTATAGCAGCCTTAGGAAGACAACATACCACCATCTTTTAAGGACGGGAACCAGGTCTATTTCCCAAGACACAGGGTCTCATCTAGGAGCAGCCCCTCAGATGGGGGCCACTTCGAGGTCACGATGATGGACCTTTGGGGATACATGAGAAAGGGGTGCTGGAAGGGATAATCTGGACCCCACAGAGAAAGAGAATCAAGTGTTTCTATTGCTGAAAAGTGAAGAGATGGAGACCCCAGGGGCATAGGTCCTCATTTGTGTGGCATAGGGAACCGGGAAGAGTGGGGCTGGCAATCAGCGATGAGCCGCAAGCCAGAACACCTGGATTCGGAAGGGGTGGGCAGGTCGAGGAAAAGAGCAGGGTGGGAACACTTAGCCTCCCTGGGTCATTCAAGTGGCACCTGTTGCCACAGAATGAATTAGAAATTAGGGTGGAATGTGGGGATTTATTGTCTCCATAACCACTGGCTCAGCCTGTTTCTGGTGTCCCCCGCCCCACTGACAGGATAAAGGGCTGGATGTCTAGGGGCTGAGGGAGGTGCAGAGCGAGATGCAGGGCCGCGTGGTGGGGAAGCGGGCTCCTCTGGGGCTGCTCCTGGTCTGTCTTCATCTCCCAGGTAGACAGGCTGTGCCACTCCTTGGGCAGGAGCGGACTGGGGGGGCCTCAGGGGAACTGGGACGGAGGGAAGGGGTAAAGGTGGGAGGTTGTACACGTGGGTCCCTGAGGAGGTAAGAGCTGGCTCAGGGGAAGTGAAGGGACTTGAAACAAAGGGGCTCAGGGAATCAGGGATGGGAGGGCACTGGGACCAAACATCTGGTTCACTGGCTGCCTCCTCTTCCCCTTCCCCCAGGCCTCCTTGCCCGGAGTATCGGTATGATGGAGGAGAAAGTTCCCCGAGACTTGGGGATCAGCTTGCCTCTGCTGGGACCACCTCCCTTGACCGGCCCCTCCAACGCCGAGCATCCTCAGCCCAAACCAGCCCCTGGGCCTAATGATTTGTCCAGGGCTATTCTGAAGCCCAATCCTTCTCCACCACATGGCTCTCAACCTGTAGGAGGTCCTGGGGTGCAGGAGTGGCCCCCCTCTAGGGGGCTGCTCTCCATGGACTCCTGGCCCTCGGGAGACCCTTGGCCGAAGCTGGCAGCTGCAGTTGAGGACCACGTCGGGGGAGTGCTGCCCGGAGAACTGTCTTACCTTTCTAGGGTGGCTGCCCTCCCCGTGGGCAGCAGGCCTTGGCCTGCAGGGCCCTCTGCACAGCCTGGAGACCCCTCACCCGAGTCCTCACCCTTCCACTGGGACTCTGAGTCTAGACGGCCACTCCGTCCTAATGTGCTGGGCTCCCCGGGAGACATCCTTGCCCGATCCCCACTCTGGGCTCTCATCAACAGAATACAACGGCCCCTTCCGCCTGGTCACCCCTGGGGGACTGTGAATCCCAGTGTGTCCTGGGGAGGTGGAGGCCCTGGCACCGGTTGGGGAACAAGGCCCATGCCATACCCTGTGGGAATCTGGGGTAACACTCATCAATACCCAAGTACCAGCTGGGGGAATATTCCTTTATACCCAGGTATTAATCAGTTTCCTCCCAGAGTTCTCCGTCCTCCTGGCTCCTCTTGGAGCATCCCAGCTGGCTTCCCCAATCCTCAAAACCCTGGGTCACAGTGGAGTTAGGAGGGTGACGGGGAAAACCCCAGTTAGAAGTCAGAGGAGGAAGTCTGGCTCCCTCCCCTTGTGGCATGAGCTAAATCAAGATCCTATCAGTTGTTTTCTAGCATCATCCCCACTATCACTGCCTCCCTGCTCTCCCTGCGCTGATCTCCAATAAAACACAGCACTTACTGAATCCACTCCTTCTCAGTGTCTTTGTTTCTGGGTGCAAACTGGAGTTTTGCCCATCCCCATTTTCTCATCTCCATGTCCCCCCAGGGTCCTCTTGATGCTCTCGTTCCATCCCCATCCTTTGCAAGAGATCAAAGCCCAGGTGTCTGAAGGTAGGGCCTCATGGTCTCACTTGGGCCAGGTGGGAGAGCTGGCTCCACAGTCCTGGACTCTGAAAGGGGGAGGAGGGGCAGCAGGACTAACTGAGATGGCACCTGTGGCAGGAGGGAAGGATGAGGTCCAAGTGGGGAGTGAACGCCCTTTCATTCAGAGACACAGAGGGTCAGAGAAAGTCATTTAGTCTGCTTTTGTCTTTCTTCCCAGAAAGTCACGGTTCTTGGAAGTGAAGGAGGCACTGATCTCCTCCCTTACATGCATCACTTGGTACATTGTGCCCCAAAGAATCACAGGCTTAGGGCATTTGCTGAACAAAGAGCAGACCTCTATAGAGGAAGAAAGAAAGGGAGAAGGGACAGGAACAGAGAAACATGGAGCCAACAATCCTGCCTGTGGCTGCGTTTGATGCTTTTACCCCCACGTGATGACATGGCTTCTGCTTTTGGTCACACTGCCCTCCCTCTGGTTTTCCCAGGACCTCTGCATCCTTGTACAGGAGTTGGAGTGCAGTGATGAAGGCTCACTCTAAAAAAGTGCAGAAGGAAGTTAACAGAAGTTGCTGGGGGTGATGAGGTTTCTAGAAGATGCAATCCCTGGTGTCCACCCATGTCTTCCCATCACTAACCACATGACCCTCTATCACGTCAATCTCTTCCCTCAATCCTTTCCCACCCTGGACTCTCAGTTTCCCCCAGTGCTAGGGCAGGCGATTCTGGTTCTGATTTCAGCACCTGTCTCTTCCACAAGCCCAAGTTCATTCTCTCGGGCTTGGTCTAATTTCTCTCTGTCCTCTCTGGCTGCCTCCTTCTCTCTAAGTCACTTCTATTTGCACTTTTCTTTATTTTTTTGGTTGCACTGATCTTTTTTTTTTT